>JARWAU010000044.1:0-620934 GCA_029958995.1 Bombus sonorus
AGCTCGCGAAATGCGACCATTCGTCGATTTGGACAAAAAATGGCTGTAATTTCCTTCCCGTTGGAGAGAGTTCGTCGTATTGACGCCCAAAGAACTGCATTTTAGCGTGGAACATAGTGCACGCTCTATTAAGCGTCAATACCATCCCAACAACTCGTAAAAAACGACCATTCGTCGATTTGGACAAAAAATGACTGTAATTTCCTTCCCGTTGGAGAGACTTCGTAGTATAAACGCCCAAATTACGGCATTTTTGGTGCAGAACATAGAACACGCTGTATAAAGTGTCGAAACCAGCAAACAACGCGCAAAATGCAATCATTCGCCCATTTTGACGACAAATGTCCGTTATTTCCGTTCCGTATGAGATATTTCGACGTTTAAACGCCCAAATTACTGCATTTTAAGCGCAGAAACATTGTGCACGCTCTATTAAGCGTCGAAACCTGTCCAACAACTCGCAAATCTCGACGATTCGTCGATTTGGACAACAAATGGCCGTAATTTCCTTTCCGTTGGAGAGAGTTCGACGTACAAACGCCCAAATTACTGCATTTTACGCGCAAAACATAGTGCACGCTCTATTAAGCGTCGATACCATCCCAACAACTCGTAAAACACGACCATTCGTCGATTTGGACACAAAATGACTGTAATTTCCTTCCCGTTGGAGAGACTGCTTAGTATAAACGCCCAAATTACGGCATTTTTGGTGCAGAACATAGAGCACGCTGTATAAAGTGTCGAAACCAGCAAACAACTCGCAAAATGCAATCATTCGCCCATTTTGACGACAAATGCCCGTTATTTCCGTTCCGTATGAGATATTTCGACGTTTAAACGACCAAATTACTGCATTTTAAGCGCAGGACATAGTGCACGCTGTATAAAGCGTCGAAACCAGCAAACAACTCATAACACGCGATCGTTCGTCGATTTTGACAAAAAATTACTGTAATTTCCTTCCCGTTAGAGATAATGCGAAGTTTAACCGCCCAAATTACTGCATGTTACGCGCTGAACGTAGTGCTCGCCCTATTAAGTGTCGAAACCACTCTCACAGCTCGCGAAATGCGACCATTCGTCGATTTGGACAAAAAATGGCTGTAATTTCCTTCCCGTTGGACAGAGTTCGTCGTATTGACGCCCAAATAACTGCATTTTAAGCGTAGAACATAGTGCACGCTCTATTAAGCGTCAATACCATCCCAACAACTCGTAAAAAACGACCATTCGTCGATTTGGACAAAAAATGACTGTAATTTCCTTCCCGTTGGAGAGACTTCGTAGTATAAACGCCCAAATTACGGCATTTTTGGTGCAGAACATAGAGCACGCTGTATAAAGTGTCGAAACCAGCAAACAACTCGCAAAATGCAATCATTCGCCCATTTTGACGACAAATGTCCGTTATTTCCGTTCCGTATGAGATATTGCGACGTTTAAACACCCAAATTACTGCATTTTACGCGCAGAACATAGTGCACGCTCTATTAAGCGTCGAAACCACTCTCACAGCTCGCGAAATGCGACCATTCGTCGATTTGGACAAAAAATGGCTGTAATTTCCTTCCCGTTGGACAGAGTTCGTCGTATTGACGACCAAATGACTGCATTTTAAGCGTAGAACATAGTGCACGCTCTATTAAGCGTCAATACCATCCCAACAACTCGTAAAAAACGACCATTCGTCGATTTGGACAAAAAATGACTGTAATTTCCTTCCCGTTGGAGAGACTTCGTAGTATAAACGCCCAAATTACGGCATTTTTGGTGCAGAACATAGAGCACGCTGTATAAAGTGTCGAAACCAGCAAACAACTCGCAAAATGCAATCATTCGCACATTTTGACGACAAATGTCCGTTATTTCCGTTCCGTATGAGATATTTCGACGTTTAAACGCCCAAATTACTGCATTTTAAGCGCAGAACATTGTGCACGCTCTATTAAGCGTCGAAACCTGTCCAACAACTCGCAAATCTCGACCATTCGTCGATTTGGACAACAAATGGCCGTAATTTCCTTTCCGTTGGAGAGAGTTCGACGTACAAACGCCCAAATTACTGCATTTTACGCGCAAAACATAGTGCACGCTCTATTAAGCGTCGATACCATCCCAACAACTCGTAAAACACGACCATTCGTCGATTTGGACACAAAATGACTGTAATTTCCTTCCCGTTGG
This sequence comes from Bombus sonorus, assembly GCA_029958995.1. Taxonomy (NCBI): domain Eukaryota; kingdom Metazoa; phylum Arthropoda; class Insecta; order Hymenoptera; family Apidae; genus Bombus; species Bombus sonorus. The sequence goes on from JARWAU010000044.1 coordinate 2,188, forward strand.
AGAGACTGCGTAGTATAAACGCCCAAATTACGGCATTTTTGGTGCAGAACATAGAGCACGCTGTATAAAGTGTCGAAACCAGCAAACAACTCGCAAAATGCAATCATTCGCCCATTTTGACGACAAATGCTCGTTATTTCCGTTCCGTATGAGATATTTCGACGTTGAAACGACCAAATTACTGCATTTTAAGCGCAGAACATAGTGCACGCTGTATAAAGCGTCGAAACCAGCAAACAACTCATAACACGCGATCGTTCGTCGATTTTGACAAAAAAATTACTGTAATTTCCTTCCCGTTAGAGATAATGCGAAGTTTAACCGCCCAAATTACTGCATGTTACGCGCTGAACGTAGTGCTCGCCCTATTAAGTGTCGAAACCACTCTCACAGCTCGCGAAATGCGACCATTCGTCGATTTGGACAAAAAATGGCTGTAATTTCCTTCCCGTTGGACAGAGTTCGTCGTATTGACGCCCAAATAACTGCATTTTAAGCGTAGAACATAGTGCACGCTCTATTAAGCGTCAATACCATCCCAACAACTCGTAAAAAACGACCATTCGTCGATTTGGACAAAAAATGACTGTAATTTCCTTCCCGTTGGAGAGACTTCGTAGTATAAACGCCCAAATTACGGCATTTTTGGTGCAGAACATAGAGCACGCTGTATAAAGTGTCGAAACCAGCAAACAACTCGCAAAATGCAATCATTCGCCCATTTTGACGACAAATGTCCGTTATTTCCGTTCCGTATGAGATATTGCGACGTTTAAACGCCCAAATTACTGCATTTTACGCGCAGAACATAGTGCACGCTCTATTAAGCGTCGAAACCACTCTCACAGCTCGCGAAATGCGACCATTCGTCGATTTGGACAAAAAATGGCTGTAATTTCCTTCCCGTTGGACAGAGTTCGTCGTATTGACGACCAAATGACTGCATTTTAAGCGTAGAACATAGTGCACGCTCTATTAAGCGTCAATACCATCCCAACAACTCGTAAAAAACGACCATTCGTCGATTTGGACAAAAAATGACTGTAATTTCCTTCCCGTTGGAGAGACTTCGTAGTATAAACGCCCAAATTACGGCATTTTTGGTGCAGAACATAGAGCACGCTGTATAAAGTGTCGAAACCAGCAAACAACTCGCAAAATGCAATCATTCGCACATTTTGACGACAAATGTCCGTTATTTCCGTTCCGTATGAGATATTTCGACGTTTAAACGCCCAAATTACTGCATTTTAAGCGCAGAACATTGTGCACGCTCTATTAAGCGTCGAAACCTGTCCAACAACTCGCAAATCTCGACCATTCGTCGATTTGGACAACAAATGGCCGTAATTTCCTTTCCGTTGGAGAGAGTTCGACGTACAAACGCCCAAATTACTGCATTTTACGCGCAAAACATAGTGCACGCTCTATTAAGCGTCGATACCATCCCAACAACTCGTAAAACACGACCATTCGTCGATTTGGACACAAAATGACTGTAATTTCCTTCCCGTTGGAGAGACTGCGTAGTATAAACGCCCAAATTACGGCATTTTTGGTGCAGAACATAGAGCACGCTGTATAAAGTGTCGAAACCAGCAAACAACTCGCAAAATGCAATCATTCGCCCATTTTGACGACAAATGCCCGTTATTTCCGTTCCGTATGAGATATTTCGTCGTTTAAACGACCAAATTACTGCATTTTAAGCGCAGAACATAGTGCACGCTGTATAAAGCGTCGAAACCAGCAAACAACTCATAACACGCGATCGTTCGTCGATTTTGACAAAAAATTACTGTAATTTCCTTCCCGTTAGAGATAATGCGAAGTTTAACCGCCCAAATTACTGCATGTTACGCGCTGAACGTAGTGCTCGCCCTATTAAGTGTCGAAACCACTCTCACAGCTCGCGAAATGCGACCATTCGTCGATTTGGACAAAAAATGGCTGTAATTTCCTTCCCGTTGGACAGAGTTCGTCGTATTGACGCCCAAATAACTGCATTTTAAGCGTAGAACATAGTGCACGCTCTATTAAGCGTCAATACCATCCCAACAACTCGTAAAAAACGACCATTCGTCGATTTGGACAAAAAATGACTGTAATTTCCTTCCCGTTGGAGAGACTTCGTAGTATAAACGCCCAAATTACGGCATTTTTGGTGCAGAACATAGAGCACGCTGTATAAAGTGTCGAAACCAGCAAACAACTCGCAAAATGCAATCATTCGCCCATTTTGACGACAAATGCCCGTTATTTCCGTTCCGTATGAGATATTTCGTCGTTTAAACGACCAAATTACTGCATTTTAAGCGCAGAACATAGTGCACGCTGTATAAAGCGTCGAAACCAGCAAACAACTCATAACACGCGATCGTTCGTCGATTTTGACAAAAAATTACTGTAATTTCCTTCCCGTTAGAGATAATGCGAAGTTTAACCGCCCAAATTACTGCATGTTACGCGCTGAACGTAGTGCTCGCCCTATTAAGTGTCGAAACCACTCTCACAGCTCGCGAAATGCGACCATTCGTCGATTTGGACAAAAAATGGCTGTAATTTCCTTCCCGTTGGACAGAGTTCGTCGTATTGACGCCCAAATAACTGCATTTTAAGCGTAGAACATAGTGCACGAAGCGTCAATACCATCCCAACAACTCGTAAAAAACGACCATTCGTCGATTTGGACAAAAAATGACTGTAATTTCCTTCCCGTTGGAGAGACTTCGTAGTATAAAACGCCCAAATTACGGCATTTTTGGTGCAGAACATAGAGCACGCTGTATAAAGTGTCGAAACCAGCAAACAACTCGCAAAATGCAATCATTCGCCCATTTTGACGACAAATGTCCGTTATTTCCGTTCCGTATGAGATATTTCGACGTTTAAACGCCCAAATTACTGCATTTTAGGCGCAGAACATAGTGCACGCTCTATTAAGCGTCGAAACCAGTCCAACAACTCGCAAACCTCGACCATTCGTCGATTTGGACAAAAAATGGCCGTAATTTCCTTTCCGTTGGAGAGAGTTCGACGTACAAACGCCCAAATTACTGCATTTTACGCGCAGAACATAGTGCACGCTCTATTAAGCGTCGATACCATCCCAACAACTCGTAAAACACGACCATTCTTCGATTTGGACAAAAAATGACTGTAATTTCCTTCCCCTTGGAGAGACTGCGTAGTATAAACGCCCAAATTACGGCATTTTTTGGTGCAGAACATAGAGCACGCTGTATAAAGTGTCGAAACCAGCAAACAACTCGCAAAATGCAATCATTCGCCCATTTTGACGACAAATGCCCGTTATTTCCGTTCCGTATGAGATATTTCGTCGTTTTAAACGACCAAATTACTGCATTTTAAGCGCAGAACATAGTGCACGCTGTATAAAGCGTCGAAACCAGCAAACAACTCATAACACGCGATCGTTCGTCGATTTTGACAAAAAAATTACTGTAATTTCCTTCCCGTTAGAGATAATGCGAAGTTTAACCGCCCAAATTACTGCATGTTACGCGCTGAACGTAGTGCTCGCCCTATTAAGTGTCGAAACCACTCTCACAGCTCGCGAAATGCGACCATTCGTCGATTTGGACAAAAAAATGGCTGTAATTTCCTTCCCGTTGGACAGAGTTCGTCGTATTGACGCCCAAATAACTGCATTTTAAGCGTAGAACATAGTGCACGCTCTATTAAGCGTCAATACCATCCCAACAACTCGTAAAAAACGACCATTCGTCGATTTGGACAAAAAATGACTGTAATTTCCTTCCCGTTGGAGAGACTTCGTAGTATAAACGCCCAAATTACGGCATTGTTGGTGCAGAACATAGAGCACGCTGTATAAAGTGTCGAAACCAGCAAACAACTCGCAAAATGCAATCATTCGCCCATTTTTGACGACAAATGTCCGTTATTTCCGTTCCGTATGAGATATTTCGACGTTTAAACGCCCAAATTACTGCATTTTAGGCGCAGAACATAGTGCACGCTCTATTAAGCGTCGAAACCAGTCCAACAACTCGCAAATCTCGACCATTCGTCGATTTGGACAAAAAATGGCCGTAATTTCCTTTCCGTTGGAGAGAGTTCGACGTACAAACGCCCAAATTACTGCATTTTACGCGCAGAACATAGTGCACGCTCTATTAATCGTCGATACCATCCCAACAACTCGTAAAACACGACCATTCTTCGATTTGGACAAAAAATGACTGTAATTTCCTTCCCCTTGGAGCGAACTGCGTAGTATAAACGCCCAAATTACGGCATTTTTGGTGCAGAACATAGAGCACGCTGTATAAAGGGTCGAAAGCAGCAAACAACTCGCAAATGGCAATCATTCGCCCATTTTGACGAAAAATGACCGTTATTTCCGTTCCGTTTGAGATATTTCGACGTTTTAAACGTCCAAATTACTGCATTTTAGGCGCAGAACATAGTGCACGCTCTATTAAGCGTCGAAACCAGTCCAACAACTCGCAAATCTCGACCATTCGTCGATTTGGACAAAAAATGGCCGTAATTTCCTTTCCGTTGGAGAGAGTTCGACGTACAAACGCCCAAATTACTGCATTTTACGCGCAGAACATAGTGCACGCTCTATTAATCGTCGATACCATCCCAACAACTCGTAAAACACGACCATTCTTCGATTTGGACAAAAAATGACTGTAATTTCCTTCCCTTGGAGCGACTGCGTAGTATAAACGCCCAAATTACGGCATTTTTGGTGCAGAACATAGAGCACGCTGTATAAAGGGTCGAAAGCAGCAAACAACTCGCAAATGGCAATCATTCGCCCATTTTGACGAAAAATGACCGTTATTTCCGTTCCGTTTGAGATATTTCGACGTTTAAACGTCCAAATTACTGCAGTTTAGGCGCAGAACATAGTGCACGCTCTATTATGCGTCGAAACCAGTCCAACAACTCGCAAAACGCGACCATTCGTCGATTTGGACAAAAAATTACTGTAATTTCCTTCGCGTTTGAGATAATGCGAAGTTTAACCGCCCAAATTACTGCATGTTACGCGCTGAACGTAGTGCTCGCTCTATTAAGTGTCGATACCATCCCCACAACTCGTAAAAAACGACCATTCGTCGATTTGGACAAAAATGACTGTAAATTCCTTCCCGTTGGAGAGACTTCGTAGTATAAACGCCCAAATTACGGCATTTTTGGAGCAGAACATAGTGCACGCTATATAAAGTGTCGAAACCAGCAAACAACTCGCAAAATTCAATCATCCGTCCATTTTGACGACAAATGTCCGTTATTTCCGTTCCGTACGAGATATTTCGACGTTTAAACGCCCAAATTACTGCATTCTAAGCGTAGAACATAGTGCACGCTGTATAAAGCGTCGAAACCGGCAAACAACTCATAAAACGCGATAGTTCGTCGATTTTGACGTAAATTACTGTAATTTCCTTCCCGTTTGAGATAATGCGAAGTTTAACCGCCCAAATTACTGCATTTTAAGCGCGGAACATAGTGCACGCTGTATAAAGCGTCGAAACCAGCACACAACTCATAACACGCGATCGTTCGTCGATTTTGACAAAAAATTACTGTAATTTCCTTCCCGTTAGAGATAATGCGAAGTTTAACCGCCCAAATTACTGCATGTTACGCGCTGAACGTAGTGCTCGCCCTATTATGTGTCGATACCATCCCCACAACTCGTAAAAAACGATCATTCGTCGATTTGGACAAAAATGTCTGTAATTTCCTTCCCGTTGAAGAGACTTCGTAGCATAAACGCCCAAATTACGGCATTTTTGGAGCAGAACATAGTACACGCTATATAAAGTGTCGAAACCAGCAAACAACTCGCAAAATGCAATCATTCATGCCCATTTTGACGTCAAATTGTCCGTTTATTTCCGTTCCGTATGAGATATTTCGACGTTTAAACGCCCAAATTACTGCATTGTACGCGCAGAACATAGTGCACGCTCTATTAAGCGTCGAAACCACTCTAACAGCTCGCGAAATGCGACCATTCGTCGATTTGGACAAAAAATGGCCGTAATTTCCTTCCGTTGGAGAGAGTTCGTCGTATAGACGCCCAAAGAACTGCAGTTTAAGCGCAGAACATAGTGCGCGCTCTATTAAGCGTCGAAACCAGTCCAACAACTCGCAAAACGCGACCATTCGTCGATTTGGACAAAAAATTACTGTAATTTCCTTCCCGTTCGGGACAGTTCGTCGTTTAAACGTCCAAATTACTGCATGTAGCGCGCAGAACATAGCGCGCGCTCTATTAAGCGTCGAAACCAGTCCAACAACTCGCAAACCGCGACCATTCGTCGATTTGGACAAAAAATTACTGTAATTTCCTTCCCGTTGGAGAGACTGCTTAGTATAAACGCCCAAATTACGGCATTTTTGGTGCAGAACATAGAGCACGCTGTATAAGGTGTCGAAACCAGCAAACAACTCGCAAAATGCAATCATTCGCCCATTTTGACGACAAATGCCCGTTATTTCCGTTCCGTATGAGATATTTCGACGTTTAAACGACCAAATTACTGCATTTTAAGCGCAGGACATAGTGCACGCTGTATAAAGCGTCGAAACCAGCAAACAACTCATAACACGCGATCGTTCGTCGATTTTGACAAAAAATTACTGTAATTTCCTTCCCGTAGAGATAATGCGAAGTTTAACCGCCCAAATTACTGCATGTTACGCGCTGAACGTAGTGCTCGCCCTATTAAGTGTCGAAACCACTCTCACAGCTCGCGAAATGCGACCATTCGTCGATTTGGACAAAAAATGGCTGTAATTTCCTTCCCGTTGGACAGAGTTCGTCGTATTGACGCCCAAATAACTGCATTTTAAGCGTAGAACATAGTGCACGCTCTATTAAGCGTCAATACCATCCCAACAACTCGTAAAAAACGACCATTCGTCGATTTGGACAAAAAATGACTGTAATTTCCTTCCCGTTGGAGAGACTTCGTAGTATAAACGCCCAAATTACGGCATTTTTGGTGCAGAACATAGAGCACGCTGTATAAAGTGTCGAAACCAGCAAACAACTCGCAAAATGCAATCATTCGCCCATTTTGACGACAAATGTCCGTTATTTCCGTTCCGTATGAGATATTGCGACGTTTTAAACACCCAAATTACTGCATTTTACGCGCAGAACATAGTGCACGCTCTATTAAGCGTCGAAACCACTCTCACAGCTCGCGAAATGCGACCATTCGTCGATTTGGACAAAAAATGGCTGTAATTTCCTTCCCGTTGGACAGAGTTCGTCGTATTGACGACCAAATGACTGCATTTTAAGCGTAGAACATAGTGCACGCTCTATTAAGCGTCAATACCATCCCAACAACTCGTAAAAAACGACCATTCGTCGATTTGGACAAAAAATGACTGTAATTTCCTTCCCGTTGGAGAGACTTCGTAGTATAAACGCCCAAATTACGGCATTTTTGGTGCAGAACATAGAGCACGCTGTATAAAGTGTCGAAACCAGCAAACAACTCGCAAAATGCAATCATTCGCACATTTTGACGACAAATGTCCGTTATTTCCGTTCCGTATGAGATATTTCGACGTTTAAACGCCCAAATTACTGCATTTTAAGCGCAGAACATTGTGCACGCTCTATTAAGCGTCGAAACCTGTCCAACAACTCGCAAATCTCGACCATTCGTCGATTTGGACAACAAATGGCCGTAATTTCCTTTCCGTTGGAGAGAGTTCGACGTACAAACGCCCAAATTACTGCATTTTACGCGCAAAACATAGTGCACGCTCTATTAAGCGTCGATACCATCCCAACAACTCGTAAAACACGACCATTCGTCGATTTGGACACAAAATGACTGTAATTTCCTTCCCGTTGGAGAGACTGCGTAGTATAAACGCCCAAATTACGGCATTTTTGGTGCAGAACATAGAGCACGCTGTATAAAGTGTCGAAACCAGCAAACAACTCGCAAAATGCAATCATTCGCCCATTTTGACGACAAATGCTCGTTATTTCCGTTCCGTATGAGATATTTCGACGTTTAAACGACCAAATTACTGCATTTTAAGCGCAGAACATAGTGCACGCTGTATAAAGCGTCGAAACCAGCAAACAACTCATAACACGCGATCGTTCGTCGATTTTGACAAAAAATTACTGTAATTTCCTTCCCGTTAGAGATAATGCGAAGTTTAACCGCCCAAATTACTGCATGTTACGCGCTGAACGTAGTGCTCGCCCTATTAAGTGTCGAAACCACTCTCACAGCTCGCGAAATGCGACCATTCGTCGATTTGGACAAAAAATGGATGTAATTTCCTTCCCGTTGGACAGAGTTCGTCGTATTGACGCCCAAATAACTGCATTTTAAGCGTAGAACATAGTGCACGCTCTATTAAGCGTCAATACCATCCCAACAACTCGTAAAAAACGACCATTCGTCGATTTGGACAAAAAATGACTGTAATTTCCTTCCCGTTGGAGAGACTTCGTAGTATAAACGCCCAAATTACGGCATTTTTGGTGCAGAACATAGAGCACGCTGTATAAAGTGTCGAAACCAGCAAACAACTCGCAAAATGCAATCATTCGCCCATTTTGACGACAAATGTCCGTTATTTCCGTTCCGTATGAGATATTGCGACGTTTAAACGCCCAAATTACTGCATTTTACGCGCAGAACATAGTGCACGCTCTATTAAGCGTCGAAACCACTCTCACAGCTCGCGAAATGCGACCATTCGTCGATTTGGACAAAAAATGGCTGTAATTTCCTTCCCGTTGGACAGAGTTCGTCGTATTGACGACCAAATGACTGCATTTTAAGCGTAGAACATAGTGCACGCTCTATTAAGCGTCAATACCATCCCAACAACTCGTAAAAAACGACCATTCGTCGATTTGGACAAAAAATGACTGTAATTTCCTTCCCGTTGGAGAGACTTCGTAGTATAAACGCCCAAATTACGGCATTTTTGGTGCAGAACATAGAGCACGCTGTATAAAGTGTCGAAACCAGCAAACAACTCGCAAAATGCAATCATTCGCCCATTTTGACGACAAATGCCAGTTATTTCCGTTCCGTATGAGATATTTCGTCGTTTAAACGACCAAATTACTGCATTTTAAGCGCAGAACATAGTGCACGCTGTATAAAGCGTCGAAACCAGCAAACAACTCATAACACGCGATCGTTCGTCGATTTTGACAAAAAATTACTGTAATTTCCTTCCCGTTAGAGATAATGCGAAGTTTAACCGCCCAAATTACTGCATGTTACGCGCTGAACGTAGTGCTCGCCCTATTAAGTGTCGAAACCACTCTCACAGCTCGCGAAATGCGACCATTCGTCGATTTGGACAAAAAATGGCTGTAATTTCCTTCCCGTTGGACAGAGTTCGTCGTATTGACGCCCAAATAACTGCATTTTAAGCGTAGAACATAGTGCACGCTCTATTAAGCGTCAATACCATCCCAACAACTCGTAAAAAACGACCATTCGTCGATTTGGACAAAAAATGACTGTAATTTCCTTCCCGTTGGAGAGACTTCGTAGTATAAACGCCCAAATTACGGCATTTTTGGTGCAGAACATAGAGCACGCTGTATAAAGTGTCGAAACCAGCAAACAACTCGCAAAATGCAATCATTCGCCCATTTTGACGACAAATGTCCGTTATTTCCGTTCCGTATGAGATATTTCGACGTTTAAACGCCCAAATTACTGCATTTTAGGCGCAGAACATAGTGCACGCTCTATTAAGCGTCGAAACCAGTCCAACAACTCGCAAACCTCGACCATTCGTCGATTTGGACAAAAAATGGCCGTAATTTCCTTTCCGTTGGAGAGAGTTCGACGTACAAACGCCCAAATTACTGCATTTTACGCGCAGAACATAGTGCACGCTCTATTAAGCGTCGATACCATCCCAACAACTCGTAAAACACGACCATTCTTCGATTTGGACAAAAAATGACTGTAATTTCCTTCCCGTTGGAGAGACTTCGTAGTATAAACGCCCAAATTACGGCATTTTTGGTGCAGAACATAGAGCACGCTGTATAAAGTGTCGAAACCAGCAAACAACTCGCAAAATGCAATCATTCGCCCATTTTGACGACAAATGTCCGTTATTTCCGTTCCGTATGAGATATTGCGACGTTTAAACACCCAAATTACTGCATTTTACGCGCAGAACATAGTGCACGCTCTATTAAGCGTCGAAACCACTCTCACAGCTCGCGAAATGCGACCATTCGTCGATTTGGACAAAAAATGGCTGTAATTTCCTTCCCGTTGGACAGAGTTCGTCGTATTGACGACCAAATGACTGCATTTTAAGCGTAGAACATAGTGCACGCTCTATTAAGCGTCAATACCATCCCAACAACTCGTAAAAAACGACCATTCGTCGATTTGGACAAAAAATGACTGTAATTTCCTTCCCGTTGGAGAGACTTCGTAGTATAAACGCCCAAATTACGGCATTTTTGGTGCAGAACATAGAGCACGCTGTATAAAGTGTCGAAACCAGCAAACAACTCGCAAAATGCAATCATTCGCACATTTTGACGACAAATGTCCGTTATTTCCGTTCCGTATGAGATATTTCGACGTTTAAACGCCCAAATTACTGCATTTTAAGCGCAGAACATTGTGCACGCTCTATTAAGCGTCGAAACCTGTCCAACAACTCGCAAATCTCGACCATTCGTCGATTTGGACAACAAATGGCCGTAATTTCCTTTCCGTTGGAGAGAGTTCGACGTACAAACGCCCAAATTACTGCATTTTACGCGCAAAACATAGTGCACGCTCTATTAAGCGTCGATACCATCCCAACAACTCGTAAAACACGACCATTCGTCGATTTGGACACAAAATGACTGTAATTTCCTTCCCGTTGGAGAGACTGCGTAGTATAAACGCCCAAATTACGGCATTTTTGGTGCAGAACATAGAGCACGCTGTATAAAGTGTCGAAACCAGCAAACAACTCGCAAAATGCAATCATTCGCCCATTTTGACGACAAATGCTCGTTATTTCCGTTCCGTATGAGATATTTCGACGTTTAAACGACCAAATTACTGCATTTTAAGCGCAGAACATAGTGCACGCTGTATAAAGCGTCGAAACCAGCAAACAACTCATAACACGCGATCGTTCGTCGATTTTGACAAAAAATTACTGTAATTTCCTTCCCGTTAGAGATAATGCGAAGTTTAACCGCCCAAATTACTGCATGTTACGCGCTGAACGTAGTGCTCGCCCTATTAAGTGTCGAAACCACTCTCACAGCTCGCGAAATGCGACCATTCGTCGATTTGGACAAAAAATGGCTGTAATTTCCTTCCCGTTGGACAGAGTTCGTCGTATTGACGCCCAAATAACTGCATTTTAAGCGTAGAACATAGTGCACGCTCTATTAAGCGTCAATACCATCCCAACAACTCGTAAAAAACGACCATTCGTCGATTTGGACAAAAAATGACTGTAATTTCCTTCCCGTTGGAGAGACTTCGTAGTATAAACGCCCAAATTACGGCATTTTTGGTGCAGAACATAGAGCACGCTGTATAAAGTGTCGAAACCAGCAAACAACTCGCAAAATGCAATCATTCGCCCATTTTGACGACAAATGTCCGTTATTTCCGTTCCGTATGAGATATTGCGACGTTTAAACGCCCAAATTACTGCATTTTACGCGCAGAACATAGTGCACGCTCTATTAAGCGTCGAAACCACTCTCACAGCTCGCGAAATGCGACCATTCGTCGATTTGGACAAAAAATGGCTGTAATTTCCTTCCCGTTGGACAGAGTTCGTCGTATTGACGACCAAATGACTGCATTTTAAGCGTAGAACATAGTGCACGCTCTATTAAGCGTCAATACCATCCCAACAACTCGTAAAAAACGACCATTCGTCGATTTGGACAAAAAATGACTGTAATTTCCTTCCCGTTGGAGAGACTTCGTAGTATAAACGCCCAAATTACGGCATTTTTGGTGCAGAACATAGAGCACGCTGTATAAAGTGTCGAAACCAGCAAACAACTCGCAAAATGCAATCATTCGCCCATTTTGACGACAAATGCCCGTTATTTCCGTTCCGTATGAGATATTTCGTCGTTTAAACGACCAAATTACTGCATTTTAAGCGCAGAACATAGTGCACGCTGTATAAAGCGTCGAAACCAGCAAACAACTCATAACACGCGATCGTTCGTCGATTTTGACAAAAAATTACTGTAATTTCCTTCCCGTTAGAGATAATGCGAAGTTTAACCGCCCAAATTACTGCATGTTACGCGCTGAACGTAGTGCTCGCCCTATTAAGTGTCGAAACCACTCTCACAGCTCGCGAAATGCGACCATTCGTCGATTTGGACAAAAAATGGCTGTAATTTCCTTCCCGTTGGACAGAGTTCGTCGTATTGACGCCCAAATAACTGCATTTTAAGCGTAGAACATAGTGCACGCTCTATTAAGCGTCAATACCATCCCAACAACTCGTAAAAAACGACCATTCGTCGATTTGGACAAAAAATGACTGTAATTTCCTTCCCGTTGGAGAGACTTCGTAGTATAAACGCCCAAATTACGGCATTTTTGGTGCAGAACATAGAGCACGCTGTATAAAGTGTCGAAACCAGCAAACAACTCGCAAAATGCAATCATTCGCCCATTTTGACGACAAATGTCCGTTATTTCCGTTCCGTATGAGATATTTCGACGTTTAAACGCCCAAATTACTGCATTTTAGGCGCAGAACATAGTGCACGCTCTATTAAGCGTCGAAACCAGTCCAACAACTCGCAAACCTCGACCATTCGTCGATTTGGACAAAAAATGGCCGTAATTTCCTTTCCGTTGGAGAGAGTTCGACGTACAAACGCCCAAATTACTGCATTTTACGCGCAGAACATAGTGCACGCTCTATTAAGCGTCGATACCATCCCAACAACTCGTAAAACACGACCATTCTTCGATTTGGACAAAAAATGACTGTAATTTCCTTCCCCTTGGAGAGACTGCGTAGTATAAACGCCCAAATTACGGCATTTTTGGTGCAGAACATAGAGCACGCTGTATAAAGTGTCGAAACCAGCAAACAACTCGCAAAATGCAATCATTCGCCCATTTTGACGACAAATGCCCGTTATTTCCGTTCCGTATGAGATATTTCGTCGTTTAAACGACCAAATTACTGCATTTTAAGCGCAGAACATAGTGCACGCTGTATAAAGCGTCGAAACCAGCAAACAACTCATAACACGCGATCGTTCGTCGATTTTGACAAAAAATTACTGTAATTTCCTTCCCGTTAGAGATAATGCGAAGTTTAACCGCCCAAATTACTGCATGTTACGCGCTGAACGTAGTGCTCGCCCTATTAAGTGTCGAAACCACTCTCACAGCTCGCGAAATGCGACCATTCGTCGATTTGGACAAAAAATGGCTGTAATTTCCTTCCCGTTGGACAGAGTTCGTCGTATTGACGCCCAAATAACTGCATTTTAAGCGTAGAACATAGTGCACGCTCTATTAAGCGTCAATACCATCCCAACAACTCGTAAAAAACGACCATTCGTCGATTTGGACAAAAAATGACTGTAATTTCCTTCCCGTTTGAGATAATGCGAAGTTTAACCGCCCAAATTACTGCATGTTACGCGCTGAACGTAGTGCTCGCCCTATTATGTGTCGATACCATCCCCACAACTCGTAAAAAACGATCATTCGTCGATTTGGACAAAAATGACTGTAATTTCCTTCCCGTTGAAGAGACTTCGTAGCATAAACGCCCAAATTACGGCATTTTTGGAGCAGAACATAGTGCACGCTATATAAAGTGTCGAAACCAGCAAACAACTCGCAAAATGCAATCATTCGCCCATTTTGACGTCAAATGTCCGTTATTTCCGTTCCGTATGAGATATTTCGACGTTTAAACGCCCAAATTACTGCATTGTACGCGCAGAACATAGTGCACGCTCTATTAAGCGTCGAAACCACTCTAACAGCTCGAGAAATGCGACATTCGTCGATTTGGACAAAAAATGGCCGTAATTTCCTTCCGTTGGAGAGAGTTCGTCGTATAGACGCCCAAAGAACTGCAGTTTAAGCGCAGAACATGGTGCGCGCTCTATTAAGCGTCGAAACCAGTCCAACAACTCGCAAAACGCGACCATTCGTCGATTTGGACAAAAAATTACTGTAATTTCCTTCCCGTTCGGGACAGTTCGTCGTTTAAACGTCCAAATTACTGCATGTAGCGCGCAGAACATAGCGCGCGGTCTATTAAGCGTCGAAACCAGTCCAACAACTCGCAAACCGCGACCATTCGTCGATTTGGACAAAAAATTACTGTAATTTCCTTCCCGTTCGTGATATTTCGTCGTTTAAACGACCAAACTACTGCATGTAGTGCGCAGAACATAGTGCGCGCTCTATTAAGCGTCGACACCATCCCAACAACACGTAAAACACGACCATTCGTCGATTTGGACAAAAAATGACTGTAATTTCCTTCCCTTGGAGAGACTGCGTAGTATAAACGCCCAAATTACGGCATTTTTGGTGCAGAACATAGAGCACGCTGTATAAAGTGTCGAAACCAGCAAACAACTCGCAAAATGCAATCATTCGCCCATTTTGACGACAAATGCCCGTTATTTCCGTTCCGTATGAGATATTTCGTCGTTTAAACGACCAAATTACTGCATTTTAAGCGCAGAACATAGTGCACGCTGTATAAAGCGTCGAAACCAGCAAACAACTCATAACACGCGATCGTTCGTCGATTTTGACAAAAAATTACTGTAATTTCCTTCCCGTTAGAGATAATGCGAAGTTTAACCGCCCAAATTACTGCATGTTACGCGCTGAACGTAGTGCTCGCCCTATTAAGTGTCGAAACCACTCTCACAGCTCGCGAAATGCGACCATTCGTCGATTTGGACAAAAAATGGCTGTAATTTCCTTCCCGTTGGACAGAGTTCGTCGTATTGACGCCCAAATAACTGCATTTTAAGCGTAGAACATAGTGCACGCTCTATTAAGCGTCAATACCATCCCAACAACTCGTAAAAAACGACCATTCGTCGATTTGGACAAAAAATGACTGTAATTTCCTTCCCGTTGGAGAGACTTCGTAGTATAAACGCCCAAATTACGGCATTTTTGGTGCAGAACATAGAGCACGCTGTATAAAGTGTCGAAACCAGCAAACAACTCGCAAAATGCAATCATTCGCCCATTTTGACGACAAATGTCCGTTATTTCCGTTCCGTATGAGATATTTCGACGTTTAAACGCCCAAATTACTGCATTTTAGGCGCAGAACATAGTGCACGCTCTATTAAGCGTCGAAACCAGTCCAACAACTCGCAAATCTCGACCATTCGTCGATTTGGACAAAAAATGGCCGTAATTTCCTTTCCGTTGGAGAGAGTTCGACGTACAAACGCCCAAATTACTGCATTTTACGCGCAGAACATAGTGCACGCTCTATTAAGCGTCGATACCATCCCAACAACTCGTAAAACACGACCATTCTTCGATTTGGACAAAAAATGACTGTAATTTCCTTCCCCTTGGAGCGACTGCGTAGTATAAACGCCCAAATTACGGCATTTTTGGTGCAGAACATAGAGCACGCTGTATAAAGGGTCGAAAGCAGCAAACAACTCGCAAATGGCAATCATTCGCCCATTTTGACGAAAAATGACCGTTATTTCCGTTCCGTTTGAGATATTTCGACGTTTAAACGCCCAAATTACTGCAGTTTAGGCGCAGAACATAGTGCACGCTCTATTATGCGTCGAAACCAGTCCAACAACTCGCAAAACGCGACCATTCGTCGATTTGGACAAAAAATTACTGTAATTTCCTTCCCGTTTGAGATAATGCGAAGTTTAACCGCCCAAATTACTGCATGTTACGCGCTGAACGTAGTGCTCGCTCTATTAAGTGTCGATACCATCCCCACAACTCGTAAAAAACGACCATTCGTCGATTTGGACAAAAATGACTGTAAATTCCTTCCCGTTGGAGAGACTTCGTAGTATAAACGCCCAAATTACGGCATTTTTGGAGCAGAACATAGTGCACGCTATATAAAGTGTCGAAACCAGCAAACAACTCGCAAAATTCAATCATCCGTCCATTTTGACGACAAATGTCCGTTATTTCCGTTCCGTACGAGATATTTCGACGTTTAAACGCCCAAATTACTGCATTCTAAGCGTAGAACATAGTGCACGCTCTATTAAGCGTCGAAGCCAGTCCAACAACTCATAAAACGCGATAGTTCGTCGATTTTGACGTAAAATTACTGTAATTTCCTTCCCGTTTGAGATAATGCGAAGTTTAACCGCCCAAATTACTGCATTTTAAGCGCGGAACATAGTGCACGCTGTATAAAGCGTCGAAACCAGCACACAACTCATAACACGCGATCGTTCGTCGATTTTGACAAAAAATTACTGTAATTTCCTTCCCGTTTGAGATAATGCGAAGTTTAACCGCCCAAATTACTGCATGTTACGCGCTGAACGTAGTGCTCGCCCTATTATGTGTCGATACCATCCCCACAACTCGTAAAAAACGATCATTCGTCGATTTGGACAAAAATGACTGTAATTTCCTTCCCGTTGAAGAGACTTCGTAGCATAAACGCCCAAATTACGGCATTTTTGGAGCAGAACATAGTGCACGCTATATAAAGTGTCGAAACCAGCAAACAACTCGCAAAATGCAATCATTCGCCCATTTTGACGTCAAATGTCCGTTATTTCCGTTCCGTATGAGATATTTCGACGTTTAAACGCCCAAATTACTGCATTGTACGCGCAGAACATAGTGCACGCTCTATTAAGCGTCGAAACCAGTCCAACAACTCGCAAAACGCGACCATTCGTCGATTTGGACAAAAAATTACTGTAATTTCCTTCCCGTTCGGGACAGTTCGTCGTTTAAACGTCGAAATTACTGCATGTAGCGCGCAGAACATAGCGCGCGCTCTATTAAGCGTCGAAACCAGTCCAACAACTCGCAAACCGCGACCATTCGTCGATTTGGACAAAAAATTACTGTAATTTCCTTCCCGTTCGTGATATTTCGTCGTTTAAACGACCAAACTACTGCATGTAGTGCGCAGAACATAGTGCGCGCTCTATTAAGCGTCGACACCATCCCAACAACACGTAAAACACGACCATTCGTCGATTTGGACAAAAAATGACTGTAATTTCCTACCCGTTGGAGGGATTTCGTCGTACAAACGCCCAACGTACTGCATTTTAAGCGTAGAACATAGTGCACGCTGTATAAAGCGTCGAAACCAGCAAACAACTCGCAAAATGCAATCACTCGCCCATTTTGACGAAAAATGACCGTAATTTCCGTTCCGTTTGAGATATTGCAACGTTTAAACGCCCAACTTACTGCATTGTAAGCGTAGAACATAGTGCACGCTGTATAAAGCGTCGAAACCAGCAAACAACTCATAACACGCGATCGTTCTTCGATTTTGACGAAAAATGACCGTAATGTCCTTTCCGTTGGAGAGAGTTCGACGTTCAAACGCCCAAATTACTGCATTTTACGCGCAGAACATAGTGCACGCTCTATTAAGCGTCGATACCAGATCAACAACTCGCAAAACGCGACCATTCGTCGATTTGGACAAAAAATGACTGTCATTTCCTACCCGTTGGAAGGATTTCGTTGTATAAACGGCCAAAGTACTGCATTTTACGCGCAGAACATAGTGCACGCTCTATTAAGCGTCGATACCATCCCAACAACTCGTAAAACGCGACCATACGTCGATTTTGACAAAAAATTACTGTAATTTCCTTCCCGTTCGTGACCGTTCGTCGTTTAAACGACCAAATTACCGCATATAGCGCGCAGAACATAGCGCCCGCTGTATTAAGCGTCGAAACAGGTACAACAGCTCGCAAAACGCGACCATTCTTCGAGTTGGACAAAAAATGGCCGTAATTTCCTTTCCGTTGGAGAGAGTTCGACGTAGGAACGCCCAAATTACTGCATTTTACGCGCAGAACATAGTGCACGCTCTATTAAGCGTCGACACCAGCCCAACAACTCGGACAACGCGACCATTCGTCGATTTTGACAAAAAATTACTGTAATTTCCTTCCCGTTCGTGACAGTGCGTCGTTTACACGTCCTAATTACTGCATGTAGCGTGCAAAACATAGCGCCCGCTTTATTAAGCTTCGAAACCAGTCCAACAGCTCGCAAAATGCGACCATTCGTCGATTTGGACAAAAAATGGCCGTAATTTCCTTCCCGTTGGAGGGAGCTCGTCGTATAGACGCACAAATAACTGCAGTTTAAGCGCAGAACATATTGCACGCTGTATAAAGCGTCGAAACCAGCAAACAAGTAATAAAATGCGATCGTTCGTCGATTTTGACGAAAACTGACCGTACTGTCCTTTCAGTTTGAGATATTTTGAAGTTTAAAAGCCGCAATTCCTGTATTTTGGGCGCAGAACATAGCGCCCGCTGTATTAAGCGTCGAAACCAGTCCAACAGCTCGCAAAACGCGACCATTCGTCGATTTTGACAAAAAATTACTGTAATTTCCTTCCCGTTGGAGGGATTTCGTCGTACGAACGCCCAAATTACTGCATTTTACGCGCAGAACATAGTGCACGCTCTATTAAGCGTCGACACCAGCCCAACAACTCGGACAACGCGACCATTCGTCGATTTTGACAAAAAATTACTGTAATTTCCTTCTCGTTGGAGGGATTTCGTCGTATAAACGCCCAAATTACTGCATTTTACGCGTTGAACATAGTGCACGCTGTCTAAAGCGTCGAAACCAGTCCAACAACTCGCAAAATGCGACCATTCGTCGATATGGACAAAAAATGGCTGTAATTTCCTTCCTGTTGGAGAGACTTCGTCGTATAGACGCCGAAATAACTGCAGTTTAAGCGCAGAACATAGTGCACGCTCTATTAAGCGTCGATACCAGCCCAACAACTCGCAAAACGCAACCATTCGTCGATTTGGACAAAAAATGACTGTATTTCCCTACCCGTTGGTGGGATTTCGTCATATAAACGCCCAAATTACTGCATTTCAAGCGCCGAACATAGTGCACGCTCTATTATGCGTCGACACCAGCCCAACAACTCGCAAAACGAGACCATACGTCGATTTTGACAAAAAATTACTGTAATTACCTTCCCGTTCGTGACCGTTCGTCGTTTAAACGACCAAATTACCGCATGTAGCGCGCAGAACTTAGCGCCCGCTGTATTAAGCGTCGAAATAGGTACAACAGCTCGCAAGACGCGACCATTCTTCGATTTGGACAAAAAATGGCCGTAATTTCCTTTCTGTTGGAGAGAGTTCGACGTACGAACACCCAAATTACTGCATTTTACGCGCAGAACATAGTGCACGCTCTATTAAGCGTCGACACCAGCCCAACAACTCGGACAACGCGACCATTCGTCGATTTTGACAAAAAATTAATGTAATTTCCTTCCCGTTGGAGAGAGTTTGACGTACAAACGCCCAAATTACTACATTTTACGCGCAGAACATATTGCACGCTCTATTAAGCGTCGAAGCCAGTCCAACAACTCGCAAAACACGACCATTCGTCGATTTGGACCAAAATTACTGTAATTACCTTCCCGTTGGAGGGAGTTCGTCGTATAAATGCCCAAATAACGGCATTTTAAGCGTAGAAGATAGTAAACGATCTATTAAGCGTCGATACCATCCCAACAACTCGTAAAACACGACCATTCGTCGATTTGGACAAAAAATGACTGTAATTTCCTTCCCGTTGGAGAGACTTCGTAGTATAAACGCCCAAATTACGGCATTTCTGGAGCAGAACATAGTGCACGCTGTATAAGGTGTCGAAACCAGCCAACAACTCGCAAAATGCAATCATTCGCCCATTTTGACGGAAAATGACCGTTATTTCCGTTCCGTTTGAGATATTTCGACGTTTAAACGCCCAAAGAACTGCAGTTTAAGCGCAGAACATCGTGCACGCTCTATTAAGCGTCGTGTCACGTCCCGCGCTCCGCACGTGCCATAAGAAGAACAAGAAAACTACTCTATACAAAACACGCGAATAAGGATTTGGATGCACAAACGAACACACGGCACTACGAAACGAAAGGAAGGATTAACAAAATGAGGGCGACTAATAGATCCAACCAATAAACAAAATACATATACACACAACTCAAAATAAACCTACCAATAACCGACTTGCCATTTGAAAGCCTATTGTTCAATATAATATAAACTCAACCAGTATAAAATAAAATAAATAGAACCAACTAATGGATTGAACGAGTCACGAACCAAACAAATAAACCAGGAAATAAGAATAACTACAGAAAGGGAAATGATTGAAACACTAGGAATATATGTATATATAAATATATTTTAATCAATCAACGCCGCAACAACTCGGACAGTTACATATAAGTATAAACATATATGCCAAACATGTAATAATCTAGTAAATATTAGAGACAGTACCTCCAATACTATGCAACAAATACAATATTATCAACTTATGAAATATATGTGTATATGAAATCAAAAACTAATAATCTAACTAATACATAAATCATACAATATTATATTATTAAAAAAATAACGGTTACATGGTCAGAAATATATATGTGTGCGCATTCTATATTATTAAATCAAATCAGTAATCTAAGATACATACTTAAAACTAGCCTACGTTCCGGTAAAGAGTTATAAAATAAGAACTACATTACGAAACATGCATGTCTATATATAAAAATATATATAAATAACCTATATTCTAAACTAAATTACTACTAATAATCTACAAAAGAAATAGAACACACAACGCAACACTTGGGACTAAGTAACAACCTGTCGATAGGTCAAACGTTCAAAATAATTGACACCGCAACGACTTGAAGGTTTGCATACAGAAATTCTACCATCAAACACTAATATGTAAAAACGCATTAAACACACAATAATTTAGAAATAAAACCTTCAATACTATGTTGTCACAATACCAGATATATATATGTATATATGAAATCAAATAATTGACACATAACCTCAAATACACAACATTACATCGCTAAAGAATCGAAATGAAAATCACACTGCCAAAATTATATACATATATACGTGCGTGTGTGTGTGTTCTATCTTATTAAATGAAGTTAATAAACAATTAACATTTCATCTGGTATAAATACTACACTGCCAGAAGAAATATATACATATACATATATATATATATTGTGTGTATATGAGTTTGTCTTATATTATCAAACACTCTATACAATAAACTACTCAAAACAATAAATAAAGCTATCGAAGAATTACAAAACATTAATCATATTAAAATCACACACAATATAAATAAATAAATATATATATATGTATATTCACACGAACAATACTATTGTCACTTTAAAGTAATACTAATAACACTATTAATAAACAAATGTTCTAATTGCGGTAAAATAAGGAAACACGACCGACAGAAAATACTTCGATATTAAACAAAACTAAAGAACCGGCACTATAACCTCACTAATGACATTTATGAGTAGCCATGTTAGATTTACACGCGCAATAACACGCGTTATGGTTATAGGGATATTAGGGATTAATGGAAACCAGGCGCGAGAAACAATCGTGAAAACACATTATTAACATTTTTCTTTAATAAATTCTATGCGCAACAACATTGTCAAATATGAATATATATATATATAATTAATTAAAAAAGGGAAATATAAAGTTAAACACTATCGAAGAATTACAAAACATTAGTCATATTAAAATGACACACAATATAAATATATATATATATATATTCACACCAACAATACTATTGTCACTTTAAAGTAATCATAATAACGATATTAATGTTCCAATTGCGGTAAAATGCGGAAAGACAAGCGATAGAAAATTACTTCGATATCAAACAAAACTAAAGACCCGCCACTATAACCTCACTTATGAGCAGCCATGTTAGATTTACACAAGCAATAACACGCGTTATGGTTATAGGGATATTAGGGATTAATGGAAATCAGGCGTGAGGAACAAATCATGAAAACACATCGTTAACATTTTTCTTTAATAAATTCTATGCGCAACTACATTGTCAAATATAAATATAAAAATATATATATATATAATTAACAAAGAAAAAAGGGGGGAATATAAAATTAAATACACATATATTTAACAAACAAAAAGAACTAAATAAAATAACCTTACACTATCACGTTTAAAAAAGTATATATATATATATATATTGAACACACACAAAAAAAAGAGAAGAAAAAAACAAAATGCATCAAAACAAAATATAATAATAAGGAACACGCGATCACCAAACAACGAACCAACGAAGCACCTACACCAAATCAAAATCGAAGCAAGGAGCTCCAGGATAAAGTTCGCTGAACTCACGCATACACCAATAACGCACAACAGGGGAAATTCCCTTTCTCCCAGAAGCATGGTGACGAAGATGTGCCTCCAAAACCTCTCCAGGAATTTCGTTTGGAAAATAAACTTTTACACAACGATCTGTATCAACGACTTCAACCAGAGGGGGCTCCCACTCCAACACGACGGTCTCTGCATCGAAGAAACTTTCATCAACAGCAACAAAATTGTCAAAACTCAACTCCGACGGGAAATCCACGGCCTCGGCATCAATGTCGAATATTCTCTCCGACCACTCTGGTTCATTACAGCGCCGCATACGTTTGATGGGCCTTCCCGAATCGCCCATGGGTTCTTCGGAATCCCTCTTTCGCTTGCGCTGAAACAACACAATATAGTTTAAATAAAACGAAACAGAACGAATCAAGCGGATTAAAAATAAGACAAAGTACGCACCATAGAAGTCTGGATAGGAACCCCTGATGGAAATGCCTCCGCAAACATTGTTTAAACGTCGATCACCGAAGCCTAGAGAAACAACAAGAAAGGGAAAAAGGATCAAAATCACGAAAACAACCATAATATGCAAATATCTATCTAAATCAAACTTACGCAAACTAACTCGAAGGAGGAGGACCCTGTTGTGGGAGAGCAGCGGATCGCGCGTGTTGCCCGAGCAAACATCAAAATCATAATGATGCTGCAGTCGCCAGCCCTTGCACGCGCCGAAGGGACACAGGTAGTTCCCACGGTACAAACGTGGAAGCTTCTCGAAGAGTCTAGACCAGCATAGAACATTTGCCCTTGCACGTGCCGAAGAAGCACAGATAGGTCCCACGGTACAAGCGTGGAAGATTCTCGAAGAGACTAGACCAGCATGGAACGCCTCAAATCTCCTAGACGCTAGCTCAGCAGAAACACTGGACCGATGGGAACTAAGTCGAGATATGGAACTTACATTCTGTCACGTACGATTCTGGAAGCCCAAAACTGCAAAATCCCGATTCCCACGGAAGGGTACCCCCAGTGGACCACCACCACCACCACCACCTCGTGGGGATGGCATTATAAATAAGCATAGCACATAGAGCAGCGCGCAGTATAATTAATACGCTCATTACTATTAATACGTTTTGTTACGCTCAGTATAATTAATACGCTCATTATTGTTACGTGCTCATTATTATTCCGTGGTCATTAATACGCTCGTTTTTATAACGTTCATTTTTTATTAAAGTATTGTAAAGTATATTAATACGTTTTAATACGTTCTGTATTATTAATACGCTCATAATTAATACGTTCATTATAACGTTTTATACCGTGCTATATCGTGCGTTTAGAAATTTTGTATAACACTTTGCGTTTCGGCGGTCTTTAGTTGTCCAGACAAGAAAGGAAAGTCGCGACTTAGAAAAAATAAAATATTTTTGAAGTCTTCATTTCATCGCTTAAACAAAAGCGCATTGTAATTGCGGTATTAATTCGGTTAGTAATTTGTAAACCGTGTATCGAAATAAATAAATAAAGTAAAAGTTTGATAATAAATTATATCCGAGTTTCGAGAAATAAACCCAGAAATAAAAACACCGACGACCATCAGAGTAGACGAAGTGATGGCACACGACGCCACTGGTTTCTCAAGGTAAGAAAATAAATTTAAAAAAAAAAATTTCCTTCTTCTCTGATAATTTCGTTGCACTCGAGAATTACCTATCATCAATCTCGTTTTATTTCCGTGAACGGTTTGAAGGTAGAATCACTATTTTAAACTTTAAACAAAGGGGGTGTTCACTGTGTTGGCTTGTGCAAACGGTGTTTTCAGCTACTGAAACACCCGTTGATCTTCGCATTCCTCCTCCCATTGTTGGCAAAATATTGCCCGTCTTTGGGCAAGGCTTGCGAAATCACACAAGTCCCGCACAGAGAGGACCATTAAATACATCGTTGACGTCGATCGAAAATTAAGGGCGATACCGGCATTTCTGTTGACCGATTTCCTTGCCATCATTGCATGCAATTATAAAAAAAGAGAGAGAGAAATAGTAGAACAATTTCCTTTGAAAATTTAACCGAAGGATCGTTCGCTGTGTTGACTTGTGCAAACGGTGTTTTCGATAATCGAAAACGCCTATCGATCTTCGCATTCCTCCTCCCATTGTTGGCAAAATATTGCCCGTCTTTGGGCAAGGCTTGCGAAATCACACAAGTTCCACACAGAGAGGATCGTTAGAATCACCCTCGATAATCAAACCCAAAGGCAAGAAAATCGTGGTGATAGAATCCATCGTGGCAAATAAACTGAGCTTTGGTTCCAACGACGAACTATTATAGCGAAATTAAAAGAGAAGAAGAAGGCAAACGAAAAAAAAAATAAATTCATATCAAGCAACGAAAAATTTGACATTCAAATATTGTATCCAGCTTTAATCCTCTCCCGTGCTAGTATCCCTGCACATAGCAGGTTAGCCGAAAAGCGGAATCGGTTTTGCCAGTAGCATTATACTCTAGTCTACGCTACCCGTAACGTTTGAAAAAAAATAAAAATTTTGAAATAGTCCTTAGACTATTTCTGGTGGCAGCAACTACCGTATTAATCGGAAATCCAAATAAATACTTCATACACAATAATATCATTTCAATATTTCCCTTCCGACTAAACTCTAAATCACAAATAAATCAAAAATAAATAAAAAAAAAAATTTTTACAGAATTTTAATCTTAACTTGACTTAAAACTAATAAATACGTAACAGTCGAAACCAGTCCAACAAGTCGCAAATCGCGACCATTCGTCGATTTGGACAAAAAATGACTGTAATTTCCTACCCGTTGGAGGGATTTCGTCGTACAAACGCCCAACTTACTGCATTCTAAGCGTAGAACATAGTGCACGCTGTATAAAGCGTCAAAACCAGCAAACAACTCGCAAACTGCAATCATTCGCCCATTTTGACGAAAAATGACCGTAATTTCCGTTCCGGTTGAGATATTTCGACGTTTAAACGCCCAAATTACTGCATTTCAAGCGCAGAACATAGCGCGCTCTATTAAGCGTCGAAACCAGTCCAACAACTCGCAAAACGCGACCATTCGTCGATTTGGACAAAAAATTACTGTAATTTCCATCCCGTTCGTGAGAGTTCGTCGTTTAAACGTCCAAATTACTGCATGTAGCGCTTAGAACATGGCGCCCGCTGTATTAAGCGTCCAAACCAGTCCGACAGCTCGCAAAATGCGACCGTTCGTCGATTTGGACAAAAAATGACTGTAATTGCCTACCCGTTGGAGGGATTTCGTCGTACAAACGCCCAACTTACTGCATTTTAAGCGTAGAACATAGTGCACGCTGTATAAAGCGTCGAAACCAGCAAACAACTCATAAAACGCGATCGTTCGTCGATTTTGACGAAAAATGACCGTAATTTCCTTTCCGTTGGAGAGAGAACGACGTACAAACGCCCAAATTACTACATTTTACGCGCAGAAAATAGTGCACGCTCTATTAAGCGTCGCAGCCAGTCCAACAACTCGCAACGCGCGACCATTCGTCGATTTGGACAAAAAATTACTGTAATTTCCTTCCCGTTTGAGATAATGCGAAGTTTAACCGCCCAAATCTCTGCATGTTACGCGCGGAACGTAGTGCTCGCCCTATTAAGTGTCGCAACCAGCCGAACAACTCGTCAACCGCGATCATTCGTCGATTTGCACGGAAAATGACTGTCATTTCCTTCCCGTTGGAGGGATTTCATCGTACAAACGCCCAACTTACTGCATTTTATGCGCAGAACATAGTGCACACTCTATTAAGCGTCGATACCAGCCCAACAACTCGCAAAATGCGACCATTCGTCGATTTGGACAAAAAATGACTGTAATTTCCTTCCAGTTGGAGAGAGTTCGTCGTTTAAACGTCCTAGTTACTGCATGTGGCGCACAGAACATAGCGCCCGCTGTATTAAGCGTAGAAACCAGTCCAACAGCTCGCAAAATGCGACCATTAGTCGATTTGGACAAAAAATGGCTGTAATTTCCTTCCAGTTGGCGAGAGTTCGTCGTATAGACGCCGAAATAACTGCAGTTTGAGCGCAGAACATAGTGCACGCTCTATTAAGCGTCGATACCAGCCCAACAACTCGCAAAATGCGACCATTCGTCGATTTGGACAAAAAATGACTGTAATTTCCTACCCGTTGGAAGGATTTCGTTGTATAAACGGCCAAATTACTGCATTTTACGCGCAGAACAGAGTGCACGCTGTATAAAGCGTCGAAACCAGCAAACAACTCGCATAACGCGACCATTCGTCGATTTGGAGAAAAAATGACTGTATATCCCTACCCGTTGGTGGGATTTCGTCATATAAACGCCCAAATTACTGCATTTTACGCGCAGAACATAGTGCACGCTCTATTAAGCGTCGACACCAGCCCAACAACTCGCACAACGCGACCATTCGTCGATTTGGACAACAAATGACTGTCATTTCCTACCCGTTGGAAGGATTTCGTTGTATAAACGGCCAAATTACTGCATTTTACGCGCAGAACATAGTGCACGCTCTATTAAGCGTCGACACCAGCCCAACAACTCGGACAACGCGACCATTCGTCGATTTTGACAAAAAATTACTGTAATTTCCTTCCCGTTCGTGACAGTGCGTCGTTTAAACGTCCTAATTACTGCATGTAGCGCGCAAAACATAGCGCCCGCTGTATTAAGCTTCGAAACCAGTCCAACAGCTCGCAAAATGCGACCATTCGTCGATTTGGACAAAAAAAGGCTGTAATTACCTTCCTGTTGGAGAGAGTTCGTCGTATAGACGCCGAAATAACTGCAGTTTACGCGCAGAACATAGTGCACGCTCTATTAAGCGTCGATACCAGCCCAACAACTCGCAAAACGCGACCATTCGTCGATTTGGACAAAAAATGACTGTATTTCCCTACCCGTTGGTGGGATTTCGTCATATAAACGCCCAAATTACTGCATTTCAAGCGCCGAACATAGTGCACGCTCTATTATGCGTCGACACCAGCCCAACAACACGCAAAACGCGACCATACGTCGATTTTGACAAAAAATTACTGTAATTTCCTTCCCGTTCGTGACCGTTCGTCGTTTAAACGACCAAATTACCGCATGTAGCGCGCAGAACATGGCGCCCGCTGTATTAAGCGTCGAAACAGGTACAACAGCTCGCAAGACGCGACCATTCTTCGATTTGGACAAAAAATGGCCGTAATTTCCTTTCTGTTGGAGAGAGTTCGACGTACGAACGCCCAAATTACTGCATTTTACGCGCAGAACATAGTGCACGCTCTATTAAGCGTCGACACCAGCCCAACAACTCGGACAACGCTACCATTCGTCGATTTTGACAAAAAATTACTGTAATTTCCTTCCCGTTCGTGACAGTGCGTCGTTTAAACGTCCTAATTACTGCATGTAGCGCGCAAAACATAGCGCCCGCTGTATTAAGCTTCGAAACCAGTCCAACAGCTCGCAAAATGCGACCATTCGTCGATTTGGACAAAAAATGGCTGTAATTTCCTTCCTGTTGGAGAGAGTTCGTCGTATAGACGCCGAAATAACTGCAGTTTAAGCGCAGAACATAGTGCACGCTCTATTAAGCGTCGATACCAGCCCAACAACTCGCAAAACGCGACCATTCGTCGATTTGGACAAAAAATGACTGTAATTTCCTACCCGTTGGAAGGATTTCGTTGTATAAACGGCCAAATTACTGCATTTTACGCGCAGAACATAGTGCACGCTGTATAAAGCGTCGAAACCAGCAAACAACTCGCAAAACGCAACCATTCGTCGATTTGGACAAAAAATGACTGTATTTCCCTACCCGTTGGTGGGATTTCGTCATATAAACGCCCAAATTACTGCATTTCAAGCGTCGAACATAGTGCACGCTCTATTATGCGTCGACACCAGCCCAACAACTCGCAAAACGCGACCATACGTCGATTTTGACAAAAAATTACTGTAATTTCCTTCCCGTTCGTGACCGTTCGTCGTTTAAACGACCAAATTACCGCATGTAGCGCGCAGAACATAGCGCCCGCTGTATTAAGCGTCGAAACAGGTACAACAGCTCGCAAGACGCGACCATTCTTCGATTTGGACAAAAAATGGCCGTAATTTCCTTTCTGTTGGAGAGAGTTCGACGTACGAACGCCCACATTACTGCATTTTAAGCGCAGAACATAGTGCACGCTCTATTAAGCGTCGACACCAGCCCAACAACTCGGACAACGCGACCATTCGTCGATTTGGACAAAAAATGACTGTCATTTCCTACCCGTTGGAAGGATTTCGTTGTATAAACGGCCAAATTACTGCATTTTACGCGCAGAACATAGTGAACGCTCTATTAAGCGTCGACACCAGCCCAACAACTCGGACAACGCGACCATTCGTCGATTTTGACAAAAAATTACTGTAATTTCCTTCCCGTTCGTGACAGTGCGTCGTTTAAACGTCCTAATTACTGCATGTAGCGCGCAAAACATAGCGCCCGCTGTATTAAGCTTCGAAACCAGTCCAACAGCTCGCAAAATGCGACCATTCGTCGATTTGGACAAAAAATGGCCGTAATTTCCTTTCTGTTGGAGAGAGTTCGACGTACGAACGCCCACATTACTGCATGTTACGCGCAGAACATAGTGCACGCTCTATTAAGCGTCGACACCAGCCCAACAACTCGGACAACGCGACCATTCGTCGATTTTGACAAAAAATTACTGTAATTTCCTTCCCGTTGGTGACAGTGCGTCGTTTAAACGTCCTAATTACTGCATGTAGCGCGCAAAACATAGCGCCCGCTGTATTAAGCTTCGAAACCAGTCCAAAAGCTCGCAAAATGCGACCATTCGTCGATTTGGACAAAAAATGGCTGTAATTTCCTTCCTGTTGAAGAGAGTTCGTCGTATAGACGCCGAAATAACTGCAGTTTAAGCGCAGAACATAGTGCACGCTCTATTAAGCGTCGATACCAGCCCAACAACTCGCAAAACGCGACCATTCGTCGATTTGGACAAAAAATGTCTGTTATTTCCTACTCGTTCGAAGGATTTCGTCGTACAAACGCCCAACTTACTGCGTTTTAAGCGTAGAACATAGTGCACGCTGTATAAAGCGTCGAAACCAGCAAACAACTCATAAAACGCGATCGTTCGTCGATTTTGACGAAAAATGACCGTAATTTCCTTTCCGTTGGAGAGAGAACGACGTACAAACGCCCAAATTACTACATTTTACGCGCAGAAAATAGTGCACGCTCTATTAAGCGTCGCAGCCAGTCCAACAACTCGCAACGCGCGACCATTCGTCGATTTGGACAAAAAATTACTGTAATTTCCTTCCCGTTTGAGATAATGCGAAGTTTAACCGCCCAAATCTCTGCATGTTACGCGCGGAACGTAGTGCTCGCCCTATTAAGTGTCGCAACCAGCCGAACAACTCGTCAACCGCGATCATTCGTCGATTTGCACGGAAAATGACTGTAATTTCCTTCCCGTTGGAGGGATTTCATCGTACAAACGCCCAACTTACTGCATTTTATGCGCAGAACATAGTGCACGCTCTATTAAGCGTCGATACCAGCCCAACAACTCGCAAAATGCGACCATTCGTCGATTTGGACAAAAAATGACTGTAATTTCCTTCCAGTTGGAGAGAGTTCGTCGTTTAAACGTCCTAGTTACTGCATGTGGCGCACAGAACATAGCGCCCGCTGTATTAAGCGTAGAAACCAGTCCAACAGCTCGCAAAATGCGACCATTAGTCGATTTGGACAAAAAATGGCTGTATATCCCTACCCGTTGGTGGGATTTCGTTGTATAAACGGCCAAATTACTGCATTTTACGCGCAGAACATAGTGCACGCTCTATTAAGCGTCGATACCAGCCCAACAACTCGCAACATGCGACCATTCGTCGATTTGGACAAAAAATGACTGTAATTTCCTTCCAGTTGGCGAGAGTTCGTCGTTTAGACGCCGCAATAACTGCAGTTTGAGCGCAGAACATAGTGCACGCTCTATTAAGCGTCGATACCAGCCCAACAACTCGCAAAATGCGACCATTCGTCGATTTGGACAAAAAATGACTGTAATTTCCTACCCGTTGGAAGGATTTCGTTGTATAAACGGCCAAATTACTGCATTTTACGCGCAGAACAGAGTGCACGCTGTATAAAGCGTCGAAACCAGCAAACAACTCGCATAACGCGACCATTCGTCGATTTGGAGAAAAAATGACTGTATATCCCTACCCGTTGGTGGGATTTCGTCATATAAACGCCCAAATTACTGCATTTTACGCGCAGAACATAGTGCACGCTCTATTAAGCGTCGACACCAGCCCAACAACTCGCACAACGCGACCATTCGTCGATTTGGACAAAAAATGACTGTCATTTCCTACCCGTTGGAAGGATTTCGTTGTATAAACGGCCAAATTACTGCATTTTACGCGCAGAACATAGTGCACGCTCTATTAAGCGTCGACACCAGCCCAACAACTCGGACAACGCGACCATTCGTCGATTTTGACAAAAAATTACTGTAATTTCCTTCCCGTTCGTGACAGTGCGTCGTTTAAACGTCCTAATTACTGCATGTAGCGCGCAAAACATAGCGCCCGCTGTATTAAGCTTCGAAACCAGTCCAACAGCTCGCAAAATGCGACCATTCGTCGATTTGGACAAAAAAAGGCTGTAATTACCTTCCTGTTGGAGAGAGTTCGTCGTATAGACGCCGAAATAACTGCAGTTTACGCGCAGAACATAGTGCACGCTCTATTAAGCGTCGATACCAGCCCAACAACTCGCAAAACGCGACCATTCGTCGATTTGGACAAAAAATGACTGTATTTCCCTACCCGTTGGTGGGATTTCGTCATATAAACGCCCAAATTACTGCATTTCAAGCGCCGAACATAGTGCACGCTCTATTATGCGTCGACACCAGCCCAACAACTCGCAAAACGCGACCATACGTCGATTTTGACAAAAAATTACTGTAATTTCCTTCCCGTTCGTGACCGTTCGTCGTTTAAACGACCAAATTACCGCATGTAGCGCGCAGAACATAGCGCCCGCTGTATTAAGCGTCGAAACAGGTACAACAGCTCGCAAGACGCGACCATTCTTCGATTTGGACAAAAAATGGCCGTAATTTCCTTTCTGTTGGAGAGAGTTCGACGTACGAACGCCCAAATTACTGCATTTTACGCGCAGAACATAGTGCACGCTCTATTAAGCGTCGACACCAGCCCAACAACTCGGACAACGCTACCATTCGTCGATTTTGACAAAAAATTACTGTAATTTCCTTCCCGTTCGTGACAGTGCGTCGTTTAAACGTCCTAATTACTGCATGTAGCGCGCAAAACATAGCGCCCGCTGTATTAAGCTTCGAAACCAGTCCAAAAGCTCGCAAAATGCGACCATTCGTCGATTTGGACAAAAAATGGCTGTAATTTCCTTCCTGTTGGAGCGTGTTCGTCGTATAGACGCCGAAATAACAGCAGTTTACGCGCATAACATAGTGCACGCTCTATTAAGCGTCGATACCAGCCCAACAACTCGCAAAACGCGACCATTCGTCGATTTGGACAAAAAATGACTGTAATTTCCTGCCCGTTGGAAGGATTTCGTTGTATAAACGGCCAAATTACTGCATTTTACGCGCAGAACATAGTGCACCCTGTATAAAGCGTCGAAACCAGCAAACAACTCGCAAAACGCAACCATTCGTCGATATGGACAAAAAATGCCTGTATTTCCCTACCCGTTGGTGGGATTTCGTCATATAAACGCCCAAATTACTGCATTTCAAGCGCCGAACATAGTGCACGCTCTATTATGCGTCGACACCAGCCCAACAACACGCAAAACGCGACCATACGTCGATTTTGACAAAAAATTACTGTAATTTCCTTCCCGTTCGTGACCGTTCGTCGTTTAAACGACCAAATTACCGCATGTAGCGCGCAGAACATAGCGCCCGCTGTATTAAGCGTCGAAACAGGTACAACAGCTCGCAAGACGCGACCATTCTTCGATTTGGACAAACAATGGCCGTAATTTCCTTTCTGTTGGAGAGAGTTCGACGTACGAACGCCCACATTACTGCATTTTACGCGCAGAACATAGTGCACGCTCTATTAAGCGTCGACACCAGCCCAACAACTCGGACAACGCGACCATTCGTCGATTTTGACAACAAATTACTGTAATTTCCTTCCCGTTCGTGACAGTGCGTCGTTTAAACGTCCTAATTACTGCATGTAGCGCGCAAAACATAGCGCCCGCTGTATTAAGCTTCGAAACCAGTCCAACAGCTCGCAAAATGCGACCATTCGTCGATTTGGACAAAAAATGGCTGTAATTTCCTTCCTGTTGGAGAGAGTTCGTCGTATAGACGCCGAAATAACTGCAGTTTAAGCGCAGAACATAGTGCACGCTCCATTAAGCGTCGATACCAGCCCAACAACTCGCAAAACGCGACCATTCGTCGATTTGGACAAAAAATGACTGTAATTTCCTACCCGTTGGAAGGAGTTCGTTGTATAAACGGCCAAATTACTGCATTTTACGCGCAGAACATAGTGCACGCTGTATAAAGCGTCGAAACCAGCAAACAACTCGCAAAACGCAACCATTCGTCGATTTGGACAAAAAATGACTGTATTTCCCTACCCGTTGGTGGGATTTCGTCATATAAACGCCCAAATTACTGCATTTCAAGCGTCGAACATAGTGCACGCTCTATTATGCGTCGACACCAGCCCAACAACTCGCAAAACGCGACCATACGTCGATTTTGACAAAAAATTACTGTAATTTCCTTCCCGTTCGTGACCGTTCGTCGTTTAAACGACCAAATTACCGCATGTAGCGCGCAGAACATAGCGCCCGCTGTATTAAGCGTCGAAACAGGTACAACAGCTCGCAAGACGCGACCATTCTTCGATTTGGACAAAAAATGGCCGTAATTTCCTTTCTGTTGGAGAGAGTTCGACGTACGAACGCCCACATTACTGCATATTAAGCGCAGAACATAGTGCACGCTCTATTAAGCGTCGACACCAGCCCAAGAACTCGGACAACGCGACCATTCGTCGATTTTGACAAAAAATTACTGTAATTTCCTTCCCGTTCGTGACAGTGCGTCGTTTAAACGTCCTAATTACTGCATGTAGCGCGCAAAACATAGCGCCCGCTGTATTAAGCTTCGAAACCAGTCCAACAGCTCGCAAAATGTGACCATTCGTCGATTTGGACAAAAAGTGGCTGTAATTTCCTTCCTGTTGGAGAGAGTTCGTCGTATGGACGCCGAAATAACTGCAGTTTACGCGCAGAACATAGTGCACGCTCTATTAAGCGTCGATACCAGCCCAGCAACTCGCAAAACGCGACCATTCGTCGATTTGGACAAAAAATGACTGTAATTTCCTTCCCGTTGGAGGGACTTCGTAGTATAAACGCCCAAATAACTGCAGTTTAAGCGCAAAACATAGTGCACGCTGTATAAAGCGTCGAAACCAGCAAACAACTCATAACACGCGATCGTTCGTCGATTTTGACGAAAAATGACCGTAATGTCCTCTCCGTTGGAGAGAGTTCGACGTACAAACGCCCCAATTACTGCATTTTACGCGGAGAACATAGTGCACGCTTTATAAAGCGTCGAAACCAGCAAACAACTCATAACACGCGATCGTTCGTCGATTTTGACGAAAAATGACCGTAATTTCCGTTCCGTTTGAGATATTTTGAAGTTTAAAAGCCGCAATTACTGTATTTTGGGCGCAGAACATAGCGCCCGCTGTAGTAAGCGTTGAAACCGGACCAACAGCTCGCAAAACGCGACCATTCGTCGATAAGGACAAAAAATGACTGTAATTTCCTACCCGTTGGAGGGATTTCGTCGTATAAACGCCCCAATTACTGCATTTTAAGCGTAGTGTTACGTATTTATTAGTTTTAAGTCAAGTTAAGATTAAAATTCTGTAAAAATTTTTTTTTTTGATTTATTTTTGATTTATTTTTTTTTTTTTATTTAGAGTTTAGTCGGAAGGGAAATATTGAAATGATACTATTGTGTATGAAATATTTATTTGGATTTCCGATTAATACGGTAGTTGCTGCCACCAGAAATAGTCTAAGGACTATTTCAAAAATTTTATTTATTTCAAACGTTACGGGTAGCGTCGACTAGAGTATAATGCTACTGGCAAAACCGATTCCGCTTTTCGGCTAACCTGCTATGTGCAGGGATACTAGCACGGGAGAGGATTAAAGCTGGATACAATATTTGAATGTCAAATTTTTCGTTGCTTGATATGAATTTATTTTTTACGTTTTGCCTTCTTCTTCTCTTTTAATTTCGCTATAATAGTTTGTCGTTGGAACCAAAGCTCAGTTTATTTGCCACGATGGATTCTGTCACCACGATTTTCTTGCCTTTGGGTTTGATTATCGAGGGTGATTCTAACGATCCTCTCTGTGTGGAACTTGTGTGATTTCGCAAGCCTTGCCCAAAGACGGGCAATATTTTGCCAACAATGGGAGGAGGAATGCGAAGATCGATAGGCGTTTTCGATTATCGAAAACACCGTTTGCACAAGTCAACACAGCGAACGATCCTTCGGTTAAATTTTCAAAGGAAATTGTTCTACTGTTTCTCTCTCTCTCTTTTTTTATAATTGCATGCAATGATGGCAAGGAAATCGGTCAATAGAAATGCCGGTATCGCTCTTAATATTCGATCGACGTCAACGATGTATTTAATGGTCCTCTCTGTGCGGGACTTGTGTGATTTCGCAAGCCTTGCCCATAGACGGGCAATATTTTGCCAACAATGGGAGGAGGAATGCGAAGATCAACGGGTGTTTCAGTAGCTGAAAACACCGTTTGCACAAGCCAACACAGCGAACAACCCCCTTTTGTTTAAAGTTTAAAATAGTGATTCCACCTTCAAACCGTTCACGGAAATAAAACGAGATTGATGATAGGTAATTCTCGAGTGCAACGAAATTATCAGAGAAGAAGGAAATATTTTTAAAATTTATTTTCTTACCTTGAGAAACCAGTGGCGTCGGGTGCCATCACTTCGTCTGCTCTGATGGCCGTCGGTGTTTTTATTTCTGGGTTTATTTCTCGAAACTCGGATATAATTTATTATCAAACTTTTACTTTATTTATTTATTTCGATACACGGTTTACAAATTACTAACCGAATTAATACCGCAATTACAATGCGCTTTTGTTTAAGCGATGAAATGAAGACTTCAAAAATATTTTTTTTTTCCTAAGTCTCGACTTTCCTTTCTTGCCTGGACAACTAAAGACCGCCGAAACGCAAAGTGTTATACAAAATTTCTAAACGCACGATATAGCACGGTATAAAACGTTATAATGAACGTATTAATTATGATCGTATTAATAATACTGAACGTATTAATAATACTGAGCGTAATAAAACGTATTAATGGACACTTTAATAAAAAATGAACGTTATAAAAACGAGCGTATTAATGACCATGGAATAATAATGAGCGCGTAACAATAATGAGCGTAATAAAACGTATTAATAATACTGAACGTATTAATTATACTGATCGTAATAAAACGTATTAATAATACTGAGCGTATTAATTATAATGACTGCTGCTCTATGTTGCTATGCTTATTTATAATGCCATCCCCACGTGGTGGTGGTGGTGGTGGTGGTCCACTGGGGGTACCCTTCCGTGGGATTCGGGATTTTGCAGTTTTGGGCTTCCAGAATAGTACGTGACAGAATGTAAGTTCCATATCTCAACTTAGTTCCCATCGGTCCAGTGTTTCCGCTGAGCTAGCGTCTAGGAGACTTGAGGCGTTCCATGCTGGTCTAGTCTCTTCGAGAATCTTCCGCGCTTGTACTGTGGGACCTATCTGTGCTTCTTCGGCACGTGCAAGGGCAAACGTTCTATGCTAGTCTAGACTCTTCGAGAAGCTTCCACGTTTGTACCGTGGGACCTATCTGTGCTTCCTCGGCACGTGCAAGGGCAAACGTTCCATGCTGGTCTAGACTCTTCGAGAAGCTTCCACGTTTGTACCGTGGGAATTACCTGTGTTTCTTATTATTATATTTTTGTTTTGATGCATTTTGTTTCTTTTTTTTTTGTGCTCAATATATATATATATATATACATTTTAAACGTGATATTTTTTTTATGTTTGTTAAATATATGTGTATTTATTTAATTTTGTATTTCCCCCTTTTTTTTAATTAATTATATATATATATTTTACATTTATATTTGACAATGCAGTTGCGCACAGAATTTATTAAAGAAAATGTTAACAATGTGTTTTCATGATTTGTTTCTCGCGCTTGATTTCCATTAATCCCTAATATTCCTATCACCATAACGCTTGTTATTGTGTTAGTTGTTCCGAAGTATCGAAGTAATTTTCTATCGCTTGTCTTTCCGCATTTTACCGCAATTGGAACATTAATATCGTTATTATTATTACTTTAAAGTGACAATAGTATTGTTGGTGTGAATATATATATATATTTATATTGTGTGTCATTTTAATATGACTAATGTTTTGTAATTCTTCGATAGTGTTTAACTTTATATCTCCCTCTTTTAATTAATTATATATATATATATTCATATTTGACAATGTTGTTGCGCATAGAATTTATTGAAGAAAAATGTTAATAATGTGTTTTCACGATTTGTTTCTCGCGCCTGGTTTCCATTAATCCCTAATATCCCTATAACCATAACGCGTGTTATTGCGCGTGTAAATCTAACATGGCTACTCGTATATGTCATTAGTGAGGTTATAGTGCCGGTTCTTTAGTTTTGTTTAATATCGAAGTATTTTCTGTCGGTCGTGTTTCCTTATTTTACCGCAATTAGAACATTTGTTTGTTAATATTGTTATTAGTATTACTTTAAAGTGACAATAGTATTATTCGTGTGAATATACATATATATATATTTATTTATATTGTGTGTGATTTTAATATGACTAATGTTTTGTAATTCTTAGATAGCTTTGATTATTGTTTTGAGTAGTTTATTTTATAGAGTGTTCGATAATATAAGTCAAACTCATATACACACACATTATATATATATGTATATGTATATATTTCTTCTGGCAGTGTAGTATTTATACCAGATGAAATGTTAATTGTTTATTAACTTCATTTAATAAGATAGAACACACACACACGCACGTATATATGTATATAATTTTGGCAGTGTGATTTTCATTTCGATTCTTTAACGATGTAATGTTGTGTATTTGAGGTTATGTGTCAATTATTTGATTTCATATATACATATATATATCTGGTATTGTGACAACATAGTATTGAAGGTTTTATTTCTAAATTATTGTGTGTTTAATGCGTTTTTACATATTAGTGTTTAATGGTAGAATTTCTGTATGCAAACCTTCAAGTCGTTGCGGTGTCAATTATTTTGAACGTTTGACCTATCGACAGGTTGTTACTTAGTCCCAAGTGTTGCGTTGTGTGTTCTATTTCTTTTGTAGATTATTAGTAGTAATTTAGTTTAGAATATAGGTTATTTATATATATTTTTATATATAGACATGCATGTTTCTTAATGTAGTTCTTATTTTATAACTCTTTACCGGAACGTAGGCTAGTTTTAAGTATGTATCTTAAATTACTGATTTGATTTAATAATATAGAATGCGCACACATATATATATTTCTGACAATGTAACCTTTATTTCTTTAATAATATAATATTGTATGTTTTATGTATTCGTTAGACTATTAGTTTTTGATTTCATATACACATATATTTCATAAGTTGATAATATTGTATTTGTTGCATAGTATTGGAGGTACTGTCTCTAATATTTACTAGATTATTACATGTTTGGCATATATGTTTATACTTATATGTAACTGTCCGAGTTGTTGCGGCGTTGATTGATTAAGATATATTTATATATATACATATATTCCTAGTGTTTCAATCATTTCCCTTTCTGTAGTTATTCGTATTTCCTGGTTTATTTGCTTGGTTCGTGACTCGTTCAATCCATTAGTTGGTTCTATTTATTTTATTTTATACTGGTTGAGTTTATATTATATTGAACCATAGGCTTTCAAATGGCAAATCGGTTAATGGTAGGTTTATTTTGAGTTGTGTGTATATGTATTTTGTTTATTGGTTGGATCTATTACTCGCCCTCATTTGTTAATCCTTCCTTTCGTTTCGTAGTGCCGTGTGTTCGTTTGTGCATTCAAATCCTTATTCGCGCGTTTTGTATAGAGTAGTTTTCTTGTTCTTGTCACGGCACGTGCGGAGCGCGGGTCGTGACACAGGAATTGCGGCTTTTAAACTTCAAAATATCTCAAACGGAAAGGAAATTACGGTCATTTTTCGTCAAAATCGACGAACGATCGCATTTTATGAGTTGCTTGCTGGTTTCGACGCTTAATACAGCGGGCGCTATGTTCTGCGCGCTACATCCCGTAATTGGGACGTTTAAACGACGAAATGTCACGAACGGGAAGGAAATTACGGCCATTTTTTGTCCAAATCGACGAATGGTCGCATTTTGCGAGTTGTTGGACTGGTTTGGACGCATAATAGAGCGCGCACTATGTTCAGCGCGTAAAATGCAGTAATTTGGGAGTTTATACGACGAAATCCCTCCAACAGGTAGGAAATTACAGTAATTTTTTGTCCAAATCGACGAATGGTCGAGTTTTGCGAGCTGTTGGACTGGTTTCGACGCTTAAGAGAGCGTGCGCTATGTTCTGCGCTTGAAATGCAGTAATTTGGGCGTTTAAACTTCGAAATATCTCAAACGGAACGGAAATTACGGTCATTTTTCGTTAAAATCGACGAACGATCGCGTTTTATGAGTTGTTTGCTGGTTTCCACGCATTATACAGCGTGCACTATGTTCTACGCTTAAAATGCAGTAAGTTGGGAGTTTGTACGACGAAATCCCTCCAACGGGTAGGAAATTACAGTCATTTTTTGTCCAAATCGACGAATGGTCGTGTTTTACGAGTTGTTGGGATGGTATCGACGCTTAATAGAGCGTGCACTATGTTCTGCGCGTAAAAGGCAGTAATTTGGGCGTTTGTACGTCGAACTCTCTCCAACGGTAAGGAAATTACGGCCATTTTTTGTCCAAATCGACGAATGGTCGAGGTTTGCGAGTTGTTGGACTGGCTTCGACGCTTTATACAGCGTGCACTATGTTGTGCGCGTAAAATGCAGTAATTTGGGCGTTTGTACGTCGAACTCTCTCCAACGGAAAGGACATTACGGAATTTTTCGTCAAAATCGACGAACGATCGCGTGTTATGAGTTGTTTGCTGGTTTCGACGCATTATACAGCGTGCACTATGTTCTGCGCTTAAAATGCAGTAAGTTGGGCGTTTGTACGACGAAATCCCTCCAACGGGTAGGAAATTACAGGCATTTTGTGTAAAAATCGACGAATGGTCGCGTTTTGCGAGTTGTTGGGCTGGTTTCGACGCTTAATAGAGCGTGCACTATGTTCTGCGCGCTACAGGCGGGAATTTGTTCGTTTAAACGACGCACTGTCACGAACGGGAAGAAAATTACAGTAATTTTTTGTCAAAATCGACGAATGGTCGCGTTTTGCGAGTTGTTTGCTGGTTTCGACGCTGTATACAGCGTGCACTACGTTCAGCGCGTAAAATGCAGTAATTTGGGTGTTTATACGACGAAATCCCTCCAACGGGTGGGAAATGACAGTCATTTTTTGTCCAAATCGACGAATGGTCGAGCATTGCTAGTTGTTGGACTGGCTTCGACGCTTAATACAGCGGGCGCTATGTTATGCGCCCAAAATACAGTAATTGCGGCTTTTAAACTTCAAAATATCTCAAACGGAAAGGAAATCACGGTCATTTTTCGTCAAAATCGACGAACGATCGCATTTTATGAGTTGTTTGCTGGTTTCGACGCTTTCTACAGCGTGCACTCTGTTCTACGCTTAAAATGCAGTTATTTGGGCGTCTATACGACGAACTGTCTCCAACGGGAAGGAAATTACGGCCATTTTTTGTCCAAATCGACGAATGGTCGCGTTTTGCGAGCTGTTGGACTGGTTTCGACGCTTAATAGAGCGCGCACTATGTTCTGCGCTTGAAATGCAGTAATTTGGGCGTTTAAACGTCGAAATATCTCACACGGAACGGAAATTACGGTCATTTTTCCTCAAAATCGACGAACGATCGCGTGTTATGAGATGTTTGCTGGTGTCAACGCTTTATGCAGCGTGCACTATGTTGTGCGCGTAAAATGCAGTAATTTGGGCGTTTGTACGTCGAACTCTCTCCAACGGAAAGGACATTACGGTCATTTTTCGTCAAAATCGACGAACGATCGCATTTTATGAGTTGTATGCTGGTTTCGACGCTTTATACAGCGTGCACTCTGTTCTACGCTTAAAATGCAGTAAGTTGGGCGTTTGAACGATGAAATCCCTCCAACGGGAAGGAAATTACAGTAATTTTTGTCCAAATCGACGAATGGTCGAGCTTTGCGAGATGTTGGACTGGCTTCGACGCTTAATAGAGCGTGCACTATGTTCTGCGCATAAAATGTAGTAATTTGGGCGTTTCTACGTCGAACTCTCTCCAACGGAAGGGAAATTACGGTCATTTTTCATCAAAATCGACGAACGATCGCATTTTATGAGTTGTTTGCTGGTTTCGACGCTTTATGCAGCGTGCACTATGTTGTGCGCGTCAAATGCAGTAATTTGGGCGTTTGTACGTCGAACTCTCTCCAACGGAAGGGAAATTACGGTCATTTTTCGTCAAAATCGACGAACGATCGCATTTTATGAGTTGTTTGCTGGTTTCGACGCTTTATGCAGCGTGCACTCTGTTCTACGCTTAAAATGTAGTTATTTGGGCGTCTATACGACGAACTCTCTCCAACGGGAAGGAAATTACGGCCATGTTTTGTCCAAATCGACGAATGGTCGCATTGTGCGACTTGTTGGACTGGTTTCGACGCTTAATAGAGCGCGCACTATGTTCTGCGCTTGAAATGCAGTAATTTGGGCGTTTAAACGTCGAAATATCTCACACGGAACGGAAATTACGGTCATTTTTCGTCAAAATCGACGAACGATCGCGTGTTATGAGATGTTTGCTGGTTTCAACGCTTTATGCAGCGTGCACTATGTTCTGCGCATAAAATGTAGTAATTTGGGCGTTTGTACGTCGAACTCTCTCCAACGGAAGGGAAATTACGGTCATTTTTCGTCAAAATCGACGAACGATCGCATTTTATGAGTTGTTTGCTGGTTTCGACGCTTTATGCAGCGTGCACTATGTTGTGCGCGTCAAATGCAGTAATTTGGGCGTTTAAACGTCGAAATATCTCAAACGGAACGGAAATTACGGTCATTTTTCGTCAAAATCGACGAACGATCGCGTGTTATGAGTTGTTTGCTGGTTTCGACGCATTATACAGCGTGCACTCTGTCCTACGCTTAAAATGTAGTTATTTGGGCGTCTATACGACGAACTCTCTCCAACGGGAAGGAAATTACGGCCATTTTTTGTCCAAATCGACGAATGGTCGCATTGTGCGAGTTGTTGGACTGGTTTCGACGCTTAATAGAGCGCGCACTATGTTCTGCGCTTGAAATGCAGTAATTTGGGCGTTTAAACGTCGAAATATCTCACACGGAACGGAAATTACGGTCATTTTTCGTCAAAATCGACGAACGATCGCGTGTTATGAGATGTTTGCTGGTTTCAACGCTTTATGCAGCGTGCACTATGTTGTGCGCGTCAAATGCAGTAATTTGGGCGTTTGTACGTCGAACTCTCTCCAACGGAAAGGACATTACGGTCATTTTTCGTCAAAATCGACAAACGATCGCGTGTTATGTGTTGTTTGCTGGTTTCGACGCTTTATACAGCGTGCACTATGTTCTGCGCTTAAACTGCAGTTATTTGGGCGTCTATACGACGAACTCGCTCCGACGGGAAGGAAATTACGGCCATTTTTTGTCCAAATCGACGAATGGTCGCATTTTGCGAGCTGTTGGACTGGTTTCGACATTTAAGAGAGCGTGCATTATGTTCTGCGCGTAAAGTGCAGTAATTTGGGCGTTTGTACGTCGAACTCTCTCCAACGGAAAGGAAATTACGGCCATTTTTTGTCCAAATCGACG
This sequence comes from Bombus sonorus, assembly GCA_029958995.1. Taxonomy (NCBI): domain Eukaryota; kingdom Metazoa; phylum Arthropoda; class Insecta; order Hymenoptera; family Apidae; genus Bombus; species Bombus sonorus. The sequence goes on from JARWAU010000044.1 coordinate 44,927, forward strand.
AACGATCGCGTGTTATGAGTTGTTTGCTGGTTTCGACGCATTATACAGCGTGCACTATGTTCTGCGCTTAAAATGCAGTAAGTTGGGCGTTTGTACGACGAAATCCCTCCAACGGGTAGGAAATTACAGGCATTTTGTGTAAAAATCGACGAATGGTCGCGTTTTGCGAGTTGTTGGGCTGGTTTCGACGCTTAATAGAGCGTGCACTATGTTCTGCGCGCTACAGGCGGGAATTTGTTCGTTTAAACGACGAACTGTCACGAACGGGAAGAAAATTACAGTAATTTTTTGTCAAAATCGACGAATGGTCGCGTGTTATGAGATGTTTGCTGGTTTCAACGCTTTATGCAGCGTGCACTATGTTGTGCGCGTCAAATGCAGTAAGTTGGGCGTTTGAACGATGCAATCCCTCCAACGGGAAGGAAATTACAGTAATTTTGGTCCAAATCGACGAATGGTCGCGTTTTGCGAGTTGTTTGCTGGTTTCGACGCTTTATTCAGCGTGCACTCTGTTCTACGCTTAAAATGCAGTAAGTTGGGCGTTTGAACGATGAAATCCCTCCAACGGGAAGGAAATTACAGTAATTTTGGTCCAAATCGACGAATGGTCGAGCATTGCTAGTTGTTGGACTGGCTTCGACGCTTAATACAGCGGGCGCTATGTTCAGTGCTTGAAATGCAGCAATTTGGGCGTTTATATGACGAATTCCCACCAACGGGTAGGAAAATACAGTCATTTTTTGTCCAAATCGACGAATGGTCGCGTTTTGCGAGTTGTTTGCTGGTTTGGACGCTTTATTCAGCGTGCACTCTGTTCTACGCTTAAAATGCAGTAAGTTGGGCGTTTGAACGATGAAATCCCTCCAACGGGAAGGAAATTACAGTAATTTTGGTCCAAATCGACGAATGGTCGAGCATTGCTAGTTGTTGGACTGGCTTCGACGCTTAATACAGCGGGCGCAATGTTCTGCGCGCTAATGCGGTAATTTGGTCGTTTAAACGACGAACTGTCACGAACGGGAAGGAAATTACAGTCATTTTTTGTCCAAATCGACGAATGGTCGCGTTTTGCGAGTTGTTTGCTGGTTTCGACGCTTTATACAGCGTGCACTATGTTCAGCGCGTAAAATGCAGTAATTTGGGCGTTTATACGACGAAATCCCTCCAACGGGTAGGAAATTACAGTCATTTTTTATCCTTATCGACGAATGGTCGCGTTTTGCGAGCTGTTGGACGGGTTTCGACGCTTAATACAGCGGGCGCTATGTTCTGCGCCCAAAATACAGTAATTGCGGCTTTTAAACTTCAAAATATCTCAACCGGAAAGGAAATTACGGTTATTTTTCGTCAAAATCGACGAACGATCGCATTTTATGAGTTGTTTGCTGGTTTCGACGCTTTATACAGCGTGCACTATGTTCTACGCTTAAAATGCAGTAAGTTGGGCGTTTGTACGATGAAATCCCTCCAACGCAAAGGAAATCACAGTCATTTTTTGTCCAAAATAACGAATGGTCGAGTTTTGCGAGTTGTTGGACTGGCTTCGACGCTTAATAGAGCGTGCACTGTGTTCTGCGCGTAAAATGCAGTAATTGCGGCTTTTAAACTTCAAAATATCTCAAGCGGAAAGGAAATTACGGTCATTTTTCGTCAAAATCGACGAACGATCGCGTGTTATGAGTTGTTTGCTGGTTTCGACGCATTATACAGCGTGCACTATGTTCTACGCTTAAAATGCAGTAAGTTGGGCGTTTGTACGACGAAATCCCTCCAACGGGTAGGAAATTACAGTCATTTTGTGTAAAAATCGATGAATGGTCGTGTTTTACGAATTGTTGGGATGGTATCGACGCTTAATAGAGCGTGCTCCATGTTCTACGCTTAAAATGCAGTAAGTTGGGCGTTTGTACGATGAAATCCCTCCAACGGAAAGGAAATTACAGTAATTTTTTGTCAAAATCGACGAAGGGTCGCGTTTTGCGAGTTGTTGGGCTGGTGTCGACGCATAATAGAGCGTGCACCATGTTCTGCGCTTGAAATGCAGTAATTTGGGCGTTTATATGACGAAATCCCACCAACGAGTAGGAAATTACAGTCATTTTTTGTCCTTATCGACGAATGGTCGCGTTTGGCGAGCTGTTGGACTGGTTTCTACGCATAATACAGCGGGCGCTATGTTCTGCGCCCAAAATACAGTAATTGCGGCTTTTAAACTTCAAAATATCTCAACCGGAAAGGCAATTACGGTCATTTTTCGTCAAAATCGACGAACGATCGCATTTTATGAGTTGTTTGCTGGTTTCGACGCTTTATACAGCGTGCACTATGTTCTGCGCTTAAAATACAGTAATTTGAGCGTTTAAACGTCGAAATATCTCATACGGAACGGAAATTACGGTCATTTTTCGTCAAAATCGACGAACGATCGCGTGTTATGAGTTGTTTGCTGGTTTCGACGCATTATACAGCGTGCACTATGTTCTACGCTTAAAATGCAGTAAGTTGGGCGTTTGTACGACGAAATCCCTCCAACGGGTAGGAAATTACAGTCATTTTGTGTCCAAATCGACGAATGGTCGAGTTTTGCGAGTTGTTGGACTGGCTTCGACGCTTAATAGAGCGTGCACTATGTTCTGCGCGTAAAATGTTAAAATGACGTTATACGTTATAACGTAATTCCATATAACGTTATACGTTATAAAGTAATACCATATAACGTTACACGTTATAACGTAATTCCATATGACGTTATACGTTGTAAGGAAATGCAATAGAACGTTACACGTCATAACGTAATACCATATAACGATCTATGTTATAACGTAATACCATATGACGTCATACGTTATAACGTAATACCATATAACGTTATACCACAGGACGTTATACATTGTAACGTTTTAACATATAACGGTATGCGTTATAACGTAATACCATATAACGTTATACGTTATAACGTAATTCCATATAACGTTATACGTTATAACGTAATACCATATAACGTTACACGTTATAATGTAATACCAGATGACGTTATACGTTATTGGGAAATGCTATAGTAAGTTACACGTTATAAAGTAGTACTGTATAACGTTATACATTATAACGTAATACTATATAGCGTTATACGTTATAACGTAATACCATATGACGCTATACGTTATAGGGAAATGCTATAGTACGTTTCACGTTATAACGTAATACTCTATAAAGTTATACGTTATAACGTAATACCATATGACGTTATACGTTATAACGTAATACCATATAACGTTACACGTTATAACGTAATCCTATATAACGTTATACGTCACATGGTAGTAGTAAATAACGTTATACGTTATAAGGTAATGCTACATAACGTTGTACGTTATAACGGAATACGATATGACGTTATACGTTATAAAGTAATACCATATAACGTTACACGTTATAACGTAATTCCATATGACGTTATACGTTGTAAGGAAATGCAATAGAACGTTACACGTCATAACGTAATACCATATAACGATCTATGTTATAACGTAATACCATATGACGTTATACGTTATAACGTAATACCATATAACGTTATACCACAGGACGTTATACATTGTAACGTTTTAACATATAACGGTATGCGTTATAACGTAATACCATATAACGTTATACGTTATAACGTAATTCCATATAACGTTATACGTTATAACGTAATACCATATAACGTTACACGTTATAGTGTAATACCAGATGACGTTATACGTTATTGGGAAATGCTATAGTAAGTTACACGTTATAAAGTAGTACTGTATAACGTTATACGTTATAACGTAATACCATATGACGTTATACGTTATAACGTAATACCATATAACGTTACACGTTATAACGTAATCCTATATAACGTTATACGTCACATGGTAGTAGTAAATAACGTTATACGTTATAAGGTAATGCTACATAACGTTGTACGTTATAACGGAATACGATATGACGTTATACGTTATAGGGAAATGCTATAGTACGTTACACGTTATAACTTAATACTGTATAACGTTATACGTTATAACGTAATACCATATGACGTTATACGTTATAACGTAATACCATATAACGTTACACGTTATAATGTAATACCATATGACGTTATACGTTATAACGTAATACCATATAACGTTATACGTTATAACGTAATACCATATAACGTTATACGTTATAACGTAATACCATATAACGTTACACGTTATAATGTAATACCATATGACGTTATACGTTGTAACGTAATACTATATAACGTTATACATTATAACGGAATACGATATGACCTTATACGTTATAACGTAATACCATATAACGTTATACGTTATAACGTAATACTATATAACGTTCTACGTTATAACATAATGCCATATAACGTTCTACGTTATAACGTAATACCATATAACGTTCTACGTTATAACGTAATACCATATAACGTTACACGTTATAACGTAATACTATATAACGTTATACGTTATAACGTAATACCATATGACGTTATACGTTATAACGTCATACTATATAACGTTATACGTCACATGGTAGTAGTAAATAACGTTATACGTTATAAGGTAATGCTACATAACGTTGTACGTTATAACGGAATACGATATGACGCTATACGTTATAACGTAATACCATATGACGTTGTACGCTATTGGGAAATGCTATAGTACGTTACACGTTATAACGTAATACTATATAACGTTATTCGTAATAACGTAATAACATATAACGTTATACGTTATAACGTAATAGTATATAACGTTATACGTTATGACGTAATACCATATGACGTTATACGTTATAACGTAATACCATATGACGTTGTACGCTATTGGGAAATGCTATAGTACGTTACACGTTATAACGTAATACTGTATAATGTTATACATTATGACGTAACACCATATAACGTCATACGTTAACGTAATACCATATAACGTTACACGTTATCATGTAATACCATATGACGTTATACGTTATAACGTAATACCATATGACGTTATACGCTATTGGGAAATGCTATAGTACGTTACACGTTATAAAGTAATACTGTATAACGTTATACATTATAAAGTAATACTATATAACGTTATACGTCACATGGTAGTAGTAAATAACGTTATACGTTATAAGGTAATGCTACATAACGTTGTACGTGATAACGAAATACCATATGACTTTATACGTTATATGGAAATGCTATAGTACGTAACACGTTATAACGTAATACCATATAACGTTATACGTTATAACGGAATACTATATGACGTTATACGTTATAACGTAATACCATATACTGTTATACGTTATAAGGAAATGCTATAGTACGTTGCACGTTATAACGGAATACTGTATAACGTTATGCGTTATAAGGTAATACCATATAACGTTATACATTATAACGTAATACTATATAACCTTATACGTTATAACGTAATACCATATGACGTTATACGTTATAACATAATACTATATGACGTTATACGTTATAAGGAAATGCGATAGTACGTTACACGTTATATCGTAATACTATATAACGTTATGCGTAACGTGGTAATAGTAAATAACGTTATACGTTATAACGTAATGCTACATAATGTTATACGGTATATCGTAATACCATATAACGTTATACGTTATAACGATATACTAGATAACGTTATACGTTATAACGTAATACTATATAATGTTATACGTTATAACGTTATACCATATGACGTTATACATTATAACGTAATAACATATAACGTTATACGGTATAACGTAATACCATATAACGTTACACGTTATAACGTAATAATATATAACGTTATACGTTAGAACGTAATACCATATGACGTTATACGTTATAACGTGATACTATATAAAGTTATACGTTATAACGTTATACCATATGACGCTATACATTATAACGTAATAACATATAACGTTATACGTTATAACGTAATTCCATATAACGTTATACGTTATAACGTAATACCATATAACGTTACACGTTATAATGTAATTCCATATGATGTTATACGTTATAAGGAAATGCTATAGTACGTTACACGTCATCACGTAATACTGTATAACGTTATACGTTATAACGTAATACTGTATAACGTTATATGTTATAACGTAATACCATATGTTGTTATACGTTATAACGTAATACCATATGACGTTATACGTTATCAGGAAATGCTATTGTACGTTACATGTTATAACGTAATACTATATAACGTTATTCGTTATAACGTAATAACATATAACGTTATACGTTATAACGTAATACTATATAACGTAATACGTTATAACGAAATACCATATAACGTTACACGCTATAACGTAATACCATATGACGTTATACGTTATAACGTAATTCAATATAACGTTATACGTTATAACGTAATACCATATGACGTTATACGTTATAAGGTAATACCATATAACGTTATACGCTATAACGTAAGACTATATAACGTAATACGTTATAAAGTAATACCATATAACGTTACACGTTATAACGTAATACCATATGACGTTGTACGTTATAACGTAATACGATACGACGTTATACATTATAGGGAACTGCTATAGTACGTTACACGTTATAACGTAATACTGTATAACGTTATACGTCATAACGTAATACCATATGACGTTATACGTTATAAGGTAATACCATATAACGTTATACGCTATAACGTAAGACTATATAACGTAATACGTTATAAAGTAATACCATATAACGTTACACGTTATAACGTAATACCATATGACCTTGTACGTTATAACGTAATACGATATGACGTTATACGTTATAGGGAACTGCTATAGTGCGTTACACGTTATAACGTAATACTGTATAACGTTATACGTTATAACGTAATACCATATGACGTTATACGTTATAACGTAATACCATATAGCGTTACACGTTATAATGTAATACCATATGACGTTATACGTTATAAGGAAATGCTATAGTACGTTACACGTTATAACGTAATACTATATAACGTTATTCGTAATAACGTAATAACATATAACGTTATACGTTATAACGTAATAGTATATACGTTATAACATATAACGTTATACGTTATGACGTAATACCATATGACGTTATACGTTATAACGTAATACCATATGACGTTGTACGCTATAGGGAAATGCTATAGTACGTTACACGTTATAACGTAATACTGTATAATGTTATACATTATGACGTAACACCATATAACGTTATACGTTATAACGTAATACCATATAACGTTACACGTTATAATGTAATACCATATGACGTTATACGTTATAACGTAATACCATATGACGTTATACGCTATTGGGAAATGCTATAGTACGTTACACGTTATAACGTAATACTGTATAATGTTATACGTCATAACGTAATACCATATGACGTTATACGTTATAAGGTAATACCATATAACGTTATACGCTATAACGTAAGACTATATAACGTAATTCGTTATAAAGTAATACCATATAACGTTACACGTTATAACGTAATACCATATGACCTTGTACGTTATAACGTAATACGATATGACGTTATACGTTATAGGGAACTGCTATAGTACGTTACACGTTATAACGTAATACTGTATAACGTTATACGTTATAACGTAATACTGTATAACGTTATACGTTATAACGTAATACCATATGACGTTATACGTTATAACGTAATACCATATAGCGTTACACGTTATAATGTAATACCATATGACGTTATGCGTTATAACGTAGTACCATATGACGTTATACGCTATTGGGAAATGCTATAGTACGTTACACGTTATAACGTAATACTGTATAACGTTATACATTATAACGTAATACCATATAACGTTATACGTTATAACGTAATACCATATAACGTTACACGTTATAATGTAATACCATATGACGTTGTACGCTATTGGGAAATGCTATAGTACGTTACACGTTATAACGTAATACTATATAACGTTATTCGTAATAACGTAATACCATATAACGTTCTACGTTATAACATAATGCCATATAACGTTCTACGTTATAACGTAATACCATATAGCGTTCTACGTTATAACGTAATACCATATAACGTTACACGTTATAACGTAATACTATATAACGTTATACGTTATAACGTAATACCATATGACGTTATACGTTATAACGTCATACTATATAACGTTATACGTCACATGGTAGTAGTAAATAACGTTATACGTTATAAGGTAATGCTACATAACGTTGTACGTTATAACGGAATACGATATGACGCTATACGTTATAACGTAATACCATATGACGTTGTACGCTATTGGGAAATGCTATAGTACGTTACACGTTATAACGTAATACTATATAACGTTATTCGTAATAACGTAATAACATATAACGTTATACGTTATAACGTAATAGTATATAACGTTATACGTTATGACGTAATACCATATGACGTTATACGTTATAACGTAATACCATATGACGTTGTACGCTATTGGGAAATGCTATAGTACGTTACACGTTATAACGTAATACTGTATAATGTTATACATTATGACGTAACACCATATAACGTCATACGTTAACGTAATACCATATAACGTTACACGTTATCATGTAATACCATATGACGTTATACGTGATAACGAAATACCATATGACTTTATACGTTATATGGAAATGCTATAGTACGTAACACGTTATAACGTAATACCATATAACGTTATACGTTATAACGGAATACTATATGACGTTATACGTTATAACGTAATACCATATACTGTTATACGTTATAAGGAAATGCTATAGTACGTTGCACGTTATAACGGAATACTGTATAACGTTATGCGTTATAAGGTAATACCATATAACGTTATACATTATAACGTAATACTATATAACCTTATACGTTATAACGTAATACCATATGACGTTATACGTTATAACATAATACTATATGACGTTATACGTTATAAGGAAATGCGATAGTACGTTACACGTTATATCGTAATACTATATAACGTTATGCGTAACGTGGTAATAGTAAATAACGTTATACGTTATAACGTAATGCTACATAATGTTATACGGTATATCGTAATACCATATAACGTTATACGTTATAACGATATACTAGATAACGTTATACGTTATAACGTAATACTATATAATGTTATACGTTATAACGTTATACCATATGACGTTATACATTATAACGTAATAACATATAACGTTATACGGTATAACGTAATACCATATAACGTTACACGTTATAACGTAATAATATATAACGTTATACGTTAGAACGTAATACCATATGACGTTATACGTTATAACGTGATACTATATAAAGTTATACGTTATAACGTTATACCATATGACGCTATACATTATAACGTAATAACATATAACGTTATACGTTATAACGTAATTCCATATAACGTTATACGTTATAACGTAATACCATATAACGTTACACGTTATAATGTAATTCCATATGATGTTATACGTTATAAGGAAATGCTATAGTACGTTACACGTCATCACGTAATACTGTATAACGTTATACGTTATAACGTAATACTGTATAACGTTATATGTTATAACGTAATACCATATGTTGTTATACGTTATAACGTAATACCATATGACGTTATACGTTATCAGGAAATGCTATTGTACGTTACATGTTATAACGTAATACTATATAACGTTATTCGTTATAACGTAATAACATATAACGTTATACGTTATAACGTAATACTATATAACGTAATACGTTATAACGAAATACCATATAACGTTACACGCTATAACGTAATACCATATGACGTTATACGTTATAACGTAATTCAATATAACGTTATACGTTATAACGTAATACCATATGACGTTATACGTTATAAGGTAATACCATATAACGTTATACGCTATAACGTAAGACTATATAACGTAATACGTTATAAAGTAATACCATATAACGTTACACGTTATAACGTAATACCATATGACGTTGTACGTTATAACGTAATACGATACGACGTTATACATTATAGGGAACTGCTATAGTACGTTACACGTTATAACGTAATACTGTATAACGTTATACGTCATAACGTAATACCATATGACGTTATACGTTATAAGGTAATACCATATAACGTTATACGCTATAACGTAAGACTATATAACGTAATACGTTATAAAGTAATACCATATAACGTTACACGTTATAACGTAATACCATATGACCTTGTACGTTATAACGTAATACGATATGACGTTATACGTTATAGGGAACTGCTATAGTGCGTTACACGTTATAACGTAATACTGTATAACGTTATACGTTATAACGTAATACCATATGACGTTATACGTTATAACGTAATACCATATAGCGTTACACGTTATAATGTAATACCATATGACGTTATACGTTATAAGGAAATGCTATAGTACGTTACACGTTATAACGTAATACTATATAACGTTATTCGTAATAACGTAATAACATATAACGTTATACGTTATAACGTAATAGTATATACGTTATAACATATAACGTTATACGTTATGACGTAATACCATATGACGTTATACGTTATAACGTAATACCATATGACGTTGTACGCTATAGGGAAATGCTATAGGACGTTACACGTTATAACGTAATACTGTATAATGTTATACATTATGACGTAACACCATATAACGTTATACGTTATAACGTAATACCATATAACGTTACACGTTATAATGTAATACCATATGACGTTATACGTTATAACGTAATACCATATGACGTTATACGCTATTGGGAAATGCTATAGTACGTTACACGTTATAACGTAATACTGTATAATGTTATACGTCATAACGTAATACCATATGACGTTATACGTTATAAGGTAATACCATATAACGTTATACGCTATAACGTAAGACTATATAACGTAATTCGTTATAAAGTAATACCATATAACGTTACACGTTATAACGTAATACCATATGACCTTGTACGTTATAACGTAATACGATATGACGTTATACGTTATAGGGAACTGCTATAGTACGTTACACGTTATAACGTAATACTGTATAACGTTATACGTTATAACGTAATACTGTATAACGTTATACGTTATAACGTAATACCATATGACGTTATACGTTATAACGTAATACCATATAGCGTTACACGTTATAATGTAATACCATATGACGTTATGCGTTATAACGTAGTACCATATGACGTTATACGCTATTGGGAAATGCTATAGTACGTTACACGTTATAACGTAATACTGTATAACGTTATACATTATAACGTAATACCATATAACGTTATACGTTATAACGTAATACCATATAACGTTACACGTTATAATGTAATACCATATGACGTTATACGTTATAACGTAATACCATATGACGTTATACGCTATTGGGAAATGCTATAGTACGTTACACGTTATAACGTAATACTGTATAACGTTATATGTTATAACGTAATACCATATGTCGTTATACGTTATAAGGTAACACCATATGACGTTATACGTTATAAGGAAATGCTATAGTACGTTACACGTTATAACGTAATACTTTATAACGTAATTCGTTAGAACGTAATAACATATAACGTTATACGTTATAACGTAATACTATATAACGTAATATGTTATAACGAAATACCATATAACGTTATACGTTATAACGTAATACTATATAACGTTATACATTATAACGTAATACCATATGACGTTATACGTTATAACATAATACTATATAACGTTATACGTCACATGGTTGTAGTAAATGACGTTATACGTTATAAGGTAATACTACATAACGTTATACGTTATAACGTAATACCATATGACGTTATACGTTATAACGTAATACCATATAACGTTATACGTTAATACGTAATTCCATATAACGTTATACGTTATAACGTAATACCATATGACGTTATACGTTATAACGTAATACCATATGACGTTATACGTTGTCAGGAAATGCTATATAACGTAATATGTTATAACGAAATACCATATAACGTTATACGTTATCACGTAATACTATATAACGTTATACGTTATAACGTAATACCATATAACGTTATACGTTAATACCTAATTCCATATAACGTTATACGTCATAACGTAATACCATTTGACGTTATACGTTGTAAGGAAATGCTATAGTACGTTACACGTCCTAACGTAATACTGTATAACGTTATACGTTATAACGTAATACTATATAACGTTATACGTCACATGGTTGTAGTAAATGATGTTATACGTTATAAGGTAATGCTACATAACGTTATACGTTATAACGTAATACCATATGACGTTATACGTTATAACGTAATACCATATAACGTTATACGTTATAACGTAATACCATATAACGTTACACGTTATAACGTAATACTATATAACGTTATACGTTATGACGTAATACCATGTGACGTTATACGTTATAACGTTATACTATATAACGTTATACGTCACTTGGTAGTAGTAAATAACGTTATACGTTATAAGGTAATGCTACATAACGTTGTACGTTATAACGGAATACGATATGACGTTATACGTTATAGGGAAATGCTATAGTACGTTGCACGTTATAACGTAATACTGTATAACGTTATACGTTATAACGTAATACTATATAACGTTATTCGTTATAACGTAATAACATATAACGTTACAGGTTATAACGTAATACTATATAACGTAATACGTTATAACAAAATACCATATAACGTTATACGTTATAACGTAATACTATATAACGTTATACATTATAACGTAATACCATATGACGTTATACGTTGTAAGGAAATGCTATAGTACGTTACACGTCATAACGTAATACCATATAACGTTCTACGTTATAACGTAATACCATATGACGTTGTACGTTAAAACGTAATACGATATGACTTTATACGTTATCGGGAAATGCTATAGTACGTTACACGTTATAACGTAATACTGTATAACGTTATACGTTATAACGTAATACTATATAACGTTATTCGTTATAACGTAATAACATATAACGTTACAGGTTATAACGTAATACTATATAACGTCATACGTTATAACAAAATACCATATAACGTTATACGTTATAACGTAATACTATATAACGTTATACGTTACAACGTAACACCATATGACGTTATACGCTATTGGGAAATGCTAAAGTATGTTACACGTTATAACGTAATACTCTATAACGTTATATGTTATAACGTAATACCATATGACGTTGTACGTTAAAACGTAATACGATATGACATTATACGTTATAGGGAAATGCTATAGTACGTTACACGTTATAACGAAATACTGTATAACGTTATACATTATAACGTAATACTATATAACGTTATTCGTTATAACGTAATAACATATAACGTTACAGGTTATAACGTAATACTATATAACGTAATACGTTATAACAAAATACCATATAACGTTATACGTTATAACGTAATACTATATAACGTTATACATTATAACGTAATACCATATGACGTTATACGTTGTAAGGAAATGCTATAATACGTTACACGTCATAACGTAATACCATATAACGTTCTACGTTATAACGTAATGCCATATGACGTTGTACGTTATAACGTAATACGATATAACGTTATACGTTATAGGGAAATGCTATAGTACGTTACACGTTATAACGTAATACTGTATAACGTTATACGTCATAACGTAATACCATATGAAGTTATACGTTGTAAGGTAATAACATATAACGTTATAAGCTATAACGTAAAACTATATAACGTAATACGTTATAAAGTAATACCATATGACGTTATACCTTATAACGTAATACCATATGACGTTCTACGTTATAACGTAATACCATATAACGTTATGCGTTATAACGTAATACCATATAACGTTATACGTTATAACGTAATACGATATGACGTTATACGTTATAGGGAAATGCTATAGTACGTTACACGTTATAACGGAATACTGTATAACGTTATGCGTTATAAGGTAATACCATATAACGTTATACATTATAACGTAATACTATATAACCTTATACGTTATAACGTAATACCATATGACGTTATACGTTATAACATAATACTATATGACGTTATACGTTATAGGAAAATGCTATAGTACGTTACACGTTATAACGTAATACTGTATAACGTTATACGTTATAACGTAATACCATATGACGTTATACCTTATAACGTAATACCATATGACGCTCTACGTTATAACGTAATACCATATAACGTTATGCGTTATAACGTAATACCATATAACGTTATACGTTATAACGTAATTCCATATAACGTTATACGTTACAACGTAATACCATATAACGTTACACGTTATAATGTAATACCATATGACGTTACACGTTGTAAGGAAATGCTATAGTACGTTACACGTCATAACGTAAGACTATATAACGTAATACGTTATAACGTAATACCATATGACGTTGTACGTTAAAATGTAATACGATATGACTTTATACGTTATATGGAAATGCTATAGTACATAACACGTTATAACGTAATACCATATAACGTTATACGTTATAACGGGATACTATATGACGTTATACGTTATAACGTAATACCTTATGCTGTTATACGTTATAAGGAAATGCTATAGTACGTTGCACGTTATAACGGAATACTGTATAACGTTATGCGTTATAAGGTAATACCATATAACGTTATACATTATAACGTAATACTATATAACCTTATACGTTATAACGTAATACCATATGACGTTATACGTTATAACATAATACTATATGACGTTATACGTTATAAGGAAATGCGATAGTACGTTACACGTTATATCGTAATACTATATAACGTTATGCGTAACGTGGTAATAGTAAATAACGTTATACGTTATAACGTAATGCTACATAATGTTATACGGTATATCGTAATACCATATAACGTTATACGTTATAACGATATACTAGATAACGTTATACGTTATAACGTAATACTATATAAAGTTATACGTTATAACGTTATACCATATGACGTTATACATTATAACGTAATAACATATAACGTTATACGGTATAACGTAATACCATATAACGTTACACGTTATAACGTAATAATATATAACGTTATACGTTATAACGTAATACCATATGACGTTATACGTTATAACGTGATACTATATAAAGATATACGTTATAACGTTATGCCATATGACGCTATACATTATAACGTAATAACATATAACGTTATACGTTATAACGTAATTCCATATAACGTTATACGTTATAACGTAATACCATATAACGTTACACGTTATAATGTAATTCCATATGACGTTATACGTTATAAGGAAATGCTATAGTACGTTACACGTCATAACGTAATACTGTATAACGTTATACGTTATAACGTAATACTGTATAACGTTATATGTTATAACGTAATACCATATGTTGTTATACGTTATAACGTAATACCATATGACGTTATACGTTATCAGGAAATGCTATTGTACGTTACATGTTATAACGTAATACTATATAACGTTATTCGTTATAACGTAATAACATATAACGTTATACGTTATAACGTAATACTATATAACGTAATACGTTATAACGAAATACCATATAACGTTACAAGCTATAACGTAATACCATATGACGTTATACGTTATAACGTAATTCAATATAACGTTATACGTTATAACGTAATACCATATGACGTTATACGTTATAAGGTAATACCATATAACGTTATACGCTATAACGTAAGACTATATAACGTAATACGTTATAAAGTAATACCATATAACGTTACACGTTATAACGTAATACCATATGACGTTGTACGTTATAACGTAATACGATACGACGTTATACATTATAGGGAACTGCTATAGTACGTTACACGTTATAACGTAATACTGTGTAACGTTATACGTCATAACGTATTACCATATGACGTTATACGTTATAAGGTAATACCATATAACGTTATACGCTATAACGTAAGACAATATAACGTAATACGTTATAAAGTAATACCATCTAACGTAACACGTTATAACGTAATACCATATGACCTTGTACGTTATAACGTAATACGATATGACGTTATACGTTATAGGGAACTGCTATAGTACGTTACACGTTATAACGTAATACTGTATAACGTTATACGTTATAACGTAATACCATATGACGTTATACGTTATAACGTAATACCATATAGCGTTACACGTTATAATGTAATACCATATGACGTTATACGTTATAAGGAAATGCTATAGTACGTTACACGTTATAAAGTAATCCTATATAACGTTATTCGTAATAACGTAATAACATATAACATTATACGTTATAACGTAATAGTATATAACGTTACACGTTATGACGTAATACCATATGACGTTATACGTTATAACGTAATACCATATGACGTTGTACGCTATTGGGAAATGCTATAGTACGTTACACGTTATAACGTAATACTGTATAATGTTATACATTATGACCTAACACCATATAACGTTATACGTTATAACGTAATACCATATAACGTTACACGTTATAATGTAATACCATATGACGTTATACGTTATAACGTAATACCATATGACGTTATACGCTATTGGGAAATGCTATAGTACGTTACACGTTATAAAGTAATACTGTATAACGTTATACATTATAAAGTAATACTATATAACGTTATACGTCACATGGTAGTAGTAAATAACGTTATACGTTATAAGGTAATGCTACATAACGTTGTACGTGATAACGAAATACCATATGACTTTATACGCTATTGGGAAATGCTATAGTACGTTACACGTTATAACGTAATACTGTATAACGTTATACATTATAACGTAATACCATATAACGTTATACGTTATAAGGAAATGCTATAGTACGTTGCACGTTATAACGGAATACTGTATAACGTTATGCGTTATAAGGTAATACCATATAACGTTATACATTATAACGTAATGCTATATAACCTTATACGTTATAACGTCATACCATATGACGTTATACGTTATAACGTAATACCATATGACGTTGTACGCTATAGGGAAATGCTATAGTACGTTACACGTTATAACGTAATACTGTATAATGTTATACATTATGACGTAACACCATATAACGTTATACGTTATAACGTAATACCATATAACGTTACACGTTATAATGTAATACCATATGACGTTATACGTTATAACGTAATACCATATGACGTTATACGCTATTGGGAAATGCTATAGTACGTTACACGTTATAACGTAATACTGTATAATGTTATACGTCATAACGTAATACCATATGACGTTATACGTTATAAGGTAATACCATATAACGTTATACGCTATAACGTAAGACTATATAACGTAATTCGTTATAAAGTAATACCATATAACGTTACACGTTATAACGTAATACCATATGACCTTGTACGTTATAACGTAATACGATATGACGTTATACGTTATAGGGAACTGCTATAGTACGTTACACGTTATAACGTAATACTGTATAACGTTATACGTTATAACGTAATACTGTATAACGTTATACGTTATAACGTAATACCATATGACGTTATACGTTATAACGTAATACCATATAGCGTTACACGTTATAATGTAATACCATATGACGTTATGCGTTATAACGTAGTACCATATGACGTTATACGCTATTGGGAAATGCTATAGTACGTTACACGTTATAACGTAATACTGTATAACGTTATACATTATAACGTAATACCATATAACGTTATACGTTATAACGTAATACCATATAACGTTACACGTTATAATGTAATACCATATGACGTTATACGTTATAACGTAATACCATATGACGTTATACGCTATTGGGAAATGCTATAGTACGTTACACGTTATAACGTAATACTGTATAACGTTATATGTTATAACGTAATACCATATGTCGTTATACGTTATAAGGTAACACCATATGACGTTATACGTTATAAGGAAATGCTATAGTACGTTACACGTTATAACGTAATACTTTATAACGTAATTCGTTAGAACGTAATAACATATAACGTTATACGTTATAACGTAATACTATATAACGTAATATGTTATAACGAAATACCATATAACGTTATACGTTATAACGTAATACTATATAACGTTATACATTATAACGTAATACCATATGACGTTATACGTTATAACATAATACTATATAACGTTATACGTCACATGGTTGTAGTAAATGACGTTATACGTTATAAGGTAATACTACATAACGTTATACGTTATAACGTAATACCATATGACGTTATACGTTATAACGTAATACCATATAACGTTATACGTTAATACGTAATTCCATATAACGTTATACGTTATAACGTAATACCATATGACGTTATACGTTATAACGTAATACCATATGACGTTATACGTTGTCAGGAAATGCTATATAACGTAATATGTTATAACGAAATACCATATAACGTTATACGTTATCACGTAATACTATATAACGTTATACGTTATAACGTAATACTATATAACGTTATACGTTATAACGTAATACCATATAACGTTATACGTTAATACCTAATTCCATATAACGTTATACGTCATAACGTAATACCATATGACGTTATACGTTGTAAGGAAATGCTATAGTACGTTACACGTCCTAACGTAATACTGTATAACGTTATACGTTATAACGTAATACTATATAACGTTATACGTCACATGGTTGTAGTAAATGATGTTATACGTTATAAGGTAATGCTACATAACGTTATACGTTATAACGTAATACCATATGACGTTATACGTTATAACGTAATACCATATAACGTTATACGTTATAACGTAATACCATATAACGTTACACGTTATAACGTAATACTATATAACGTTATACGTTATGACGTAATACCATGTGACGTTATACGTTATAACGTTATACTATATAACGTTATACGTCACTTGGTAGTAGTAAATAACGTTATACGTTATAAGGTAATGCTACATAACGTTGTACGTTATAACGGAATACGATATGACGTTATACGTTATAGGGAAATGCTATAGTACGTTGCACGTTATAACGTAATACTGTATAACGTTATACGTTATAACGTAATACTATATAACGTTATTCGTTATAACGTAATAACATATAACGTTACAGGTTATAACGTAATACTATATAACGTAATACGTTATAACAAAATACCATATAACGTTATACGTTATAACGTAATACTATATAACGTTATACATTATAACGTAATACCATATGACGTTATACGTTGTAAGGAAATGCTATAGTACGTTACACGTCATAACGTAATACCATATAACGTTCTACGTTATAACGTAATACCATATGACGTTGTACGTTAAAACGTAATACGATATGACTTTATACGTTATCGGGAAATGCTATAGTACGTTACACGTTATAACGTAATACTGTATAACGTTATACGTTATAACGTAATACTATATAACGTTATTCGTTATAACGTAATAACATATAACGTTACAGGTTATAACGTAATACTATATAACGTCATACGTTATAACAAAATACCATATAACGTTATACGTTATAACGTAATACTATATAACGTTATACGTTACAACGTAACACCATATGACGTTATACGCTATTGGGAAATGCTAAAGTATGTTACACGTTATAACGTAATACTCTATAACGTTATATGTTATAACGTAATACCATATGACGTTGTACGTTAAAACGTAATACGATATGACATTATACGTTATAGGGAAATGCTATAGTACGTTACACGTTATAACGAAATACTGTATAACGTTATACATTATAACGTAATACTATATAACGTTATTCGTTATAACGTAATAACATATAACGTTACAGGTTATAACGTAATACTATATAACGTAATACGTTATAACAAAATACCATATAACGTTATACGTTATAACGTAATACTATATAACGTTATACATTATAACGTAATACCATATGACGTTATACGTTGTAAGGAAATGCTATAATACGTTACACGTCATAACGTAATACCATATAACGTTCTACGTTATAACGTAATGCCATATGACGTTGTACGTTATAACGTAATACGATATAACGTTATACGTTATAGGGAAATGCTATAGTACGTTACACGTTATAACGTAATACTGTATAACGTTATACGTCATAACGTAATACCATATGACGTTATACGTTGTAAGGTAATAACATATAACGTTATAAGCTATAACGTAAAACTATATAACGTAATACGTTATAAAGTAATACCATATGACGTTATACCTTATAACGTAATACCATATGACGTTCTACGTTATAACGTAATACCATATAACGTTATGCGTTATAACGTAATACCATATAACGTTATACGTTATAACGTAATACGATATGACGTTATACGTTATAGGGAAATGCTATAGTACGTTACACGTTATAACGGAATACTGTATAACGTTATGCGTTATAAGGTAATACCATATAACGTTATACATTATAACGTAATACTATATAACCTTATACGTTATAACGTAATACCATATGACGTTATACGTTATAACATAATACTATATGACGTTATACGTTATAGGAAAATGCTATAGTACGTTACACGTTATAACGTAATACTGTATAACGTTATACGTTATAACGTAATACCATATGACGTTATACCTTATAACGTAATACCATATGACGCTCTACGTTATAACGTAATACCATATAACGTTATGCGTTATAACGTAATACCATATAACGTTATACGTTATAACGTAATTCCATATAACGTTATACGTTACAACGTAATACCATATAACGTTACACGTTATAATGTAATACCATATGACGTTACACGTTGTAAGGAAATGCTATAGTACGTTACACGTCATAACGTAAGACTATATAACGTAATACGTTATAACGTAATACCATATGACGTTGTACGTTAAAATGTAATACGATATGACTTTATACGTTATATGGAAATGCTATAGTACATAACACGTTATAACGTAATACCATATAACGTTATACGTTATAACGGGATACTATATGACGTTATACGTTATAACGTAATACCTTATGCTGTTATACGTTATAAGGAAATGCTATAGTACGTTGCACGTTATAACGGAATACTGTATAACGTTATGCGTTATAAGGTAATACCATATAACGTTATACATTATAACGTAATACTATATAACCTTATACGTTATAACGTAATACCATATGACGTTATACGTTATAACATAATACTATAT
Organism: Bombus sonorus; assembly: GCA_029958995.1. Taxonomy (NCBI): domain Eukaryota; kingdom Metazoa; phylum Arthropoda; class Insecta; order Hymenoptera; family Apidae; genus Bombus; species Bombus sonorus. Next base: position 66,355 of record JARWAU010000044.1, read on the forward strand.
GACGTTATACGTTATAAGGAAATGCGATAGTACGTTACACGTTATATCGTAATACTATATAACGTTATGCGTAACGTGGTAATAGTAAATAACGTTATACGTTATAACGTAATGCTACATAATGTTATACGGTATATCGTAATACCATATAACGTTATACGTTATAACGATATACTAGATAACGTTATACGTTATAACGTAATACTATATAAAGTTATACGTTATAACGTTATACCATATGACGTTATACATTATAACGTAATAACATATAACGTTATACGGTATAACGTAATACCATATAACGTTACACGTTATAACGTAATAATATATAACGTTATACGTTATAACGTAATACCATATGACGTTATACGTTATAACGTGATACTATATAAAGATATACGTTATAACGTTATGCCATATGACGCTATACATTATAACGTAATAACATATAACGTTATACGTTATAACGTAATTCCATATAACGTTATACGTTATAACGTAATACCATATAACGTTACACGTTATAATGTAATTCCATATGACGTTATACGTTATAAGGAAATGCTATAGTACGTTACACGTCATAACGTAATACTGTATAACGTTATACGTTATAACGTAATACTGTATAACGTTATATGTTATAACGTAATACCATATGTTGTTATACGTTATAACGTAATACCATATGACGTTATACGTTATCAGGAAATGCTATTGTACGTTACATGTTATAACGTAATACTATATAACGTTATTCGTTATAACGTAATAACATATAACGTTATACGTTATAACGTAATACTATATAACGTAATACGTTATAACGAAATACCATATAACGTTACAAGCTATAACGTAATACCATATGACGTTATACGTTATAACGTAATTCAATATAACGTTATACGTTATAACGTAATACCATATGACGTTATACGTTATAAGGTAATACCATATAACGTTATACGCTATAACGTAAGACTATATAACGTAATACGTTATAAAGTAATACCATATAACGTTACACGTTATAACGTAATACCATATGACGTTGTACGTTATAACGTAATACGATACGACGTTATACATTATAGGGAACTGCTATAGTACGTTACACGTTATAACGTAATACTGTGTAACGTTATACGTCATAACGTATTACCATATGACGTTATACGTTATAAGGTAATACCATATAACGTTATACGCTATAACGTAAGACAATATAACGTAATACGTTATAAAGTAATACCATCTAACGTTACACGTTATAACGTAATACCATATGACCTTGTACGTTATAACGTAATACGATATGACGTTATACGTTATAGGGAACTGCTATAGTACGTTACACGTTATAACGTAATACTGTATAACGTTATACGTTATAACGTAATACCATATGACGTTATACGTTATAACGTAATACCATATAGCGTTACACGTTATAATGTAATACCATATGACGTTATACGTTATAAGGAAATGCTATAGTACGTTACACGTTATAAAGTAATCCTATATAACGTTATTCGTAATAACGTAATAACATATAACATTATACGTTATAACGTAATAGTATATAACGTTACACGTTATGACGTAATACCATATGACGTTATACGTTATAACGTAATACCATATGACGTTGTACGCTATTGGGAAATGCTATAGTACGTTACACGTTATAACGTAATACTGTATAATGTTATACATTATGACCTAACACCATATAACGTTATACGTTATAACGTAATACCATATAACGTTACACGTTATAATGTAATACCATATGACGTTATACGTTATAACGTAATACCATATGACGTTATACGCTATTGGGAAATGCTATAGTACGTTACACGTTATAAAGTAATACTGTATAACGTTATACATTATAAAGTAATACTATATAACGTTATACGTCACATGGTAGTAGTAAATAACGTTATACGTTATAAGGTAATGCTACATAACGTTGTACGTGATAACGAAATACCATATGACTTTATACGCTATATGGAAATGCTATAGTACGTTACACGTTATAACGTAATACCATATAACGTTATACGTTATAAGGAAATGCTATAGTACGTTGCACGTTATAACGGAATACTGTATAACGTTATGCGTTATAAGGTAATACCATATAACGTTATACATTATAACGTAATGCTATATAACCTTATACGTTATAACGTCATACCATATGACGTTATACGTTATAACATAATACCATATGACGTTATACGTTATAAGGAAATGCGATAGTACGTTACTCGTTATATCGTAATACTATATAACGTTATGCGTAACGTGGTAATAGTAAATAACGTTATACGTTATAACGTAATGCTACATAATGTTATACGTTATATCGTAATACCATATAACGTTATACGTTATAACGATATACTAGATAACGTTATACGTTATAACGTAATACTATATAAAGTTATACGTTATAACGTAATTCCATATAACGTTATACGTTATAACGTAATACCATATAACGTTACACGTTATAATGTAATTCCATATGACGTTATACGTTATAAGGAAATGCTATAGTACGTTACACGTCATAACGTAATACTGTATAACGTTATACGTTATAACGTAATACTGTATAACGTTATATGTTATAACGTAATACCATATGTTGTTATACGTTATAACGTAATACCATATGACGTTATACGTTATAAGGAAATGCTATTGTACGTTATATGTTACAACGTAATACTATATAACGTTATTCGTTATAACGTAATAACATATAACGTTATACGTTATAACGTAATACTATTTAACGTAATACGTTATAACGAAATACCATATAACGTTACACGCTATAACGTAATACCATATGACGTTATACGTTATAACGTAATTCAATATAACGTTATACGTTATAACGTAATACCATATGACGTTATACGTTATAAGGTAATACCATATAACGTTATACGCTATAACGTAAGACTATATAACGTAATACGTTATAAAGTAATACCATATAACGTTACACGTTATAACGTAATACCATATGACGTTGTACGTTATAACGTAATACGATACGACGTTATACATTATAGGGAACTGCTATAGTACGTTACACGTTATAACGTAATACTGTATAACGTTATACGTCATAACGTAATACCATATGACGTTATACGTTATAAGGTAATACCATATAACGTTATACGCTATAACGTAAGACTATATAACGTAATACGTTATAAAGTAATACCATATAACGTTACACGTTATAACGTAATACCATATGACCTTGTACGTTATAACGTAATACGATATGACGTTATACGTTATAGGGAACTGCTATAGTACGTTACACGTTATAACGTAATACTGTATAACGTTATACGTTATAACGTAATACCATATGACGTTATACGTTATAACGTAATACCATATAGCGTTACACGTTATAATGTAATACCATATGACGTTATGCGTTATAACGTAGTACCATATGACGTTATACGCTATTGGGAAATGCTATAGTACGTTACACGTTATAACGTAATACTGTATAACGTTATACATTATAACGTAATACCATATAACGTTATACGTTATAACGTAATACCATATAACGTTACACGTTATAATGTAATACCATATGACGTGATACGTTATAACGTAATACCATATGACGTTATACGCTATTGGGAAATGCTATAGTACGTTACACGTTATAACGTAATACTGTATAAGGTTATATGTTATAACGTAATACCATATGTCGTTATACGTTATAAGGTAACACCATATGACGTTATACGTTATAAGGAAATGCTATAGTACGTTACACGTTATAACGTAATACTATATAACGTAATTCGTTATAACGTAATAACATATAACGTTATACGTTATAACGTAATACTATATAACGTAATATGTTATAACGAAATACCATATAACGTTATACGTTATAACGTAATACTATATAACGTTATACATTATAACGTAATAGCATATGACGTTATACGTTATAACATAATACTATATAACGTCATACGTCACATGGTTGTAGTAAATGACGTTATACGTTATAAGGTAATACTACATAACGTTATACGTTATAACGTAATACCATATGACGTTATACGTTATAACGTAATACCATATAACGTTATACGTTAATACGTAATTCCATATAACGTTATACGTTATAACGTAATACCATATGACGTTATACGTTATAACGTAATACCATATGACGTTATACGTTGTAAGGAAATGCTATATAACGTAATATGTTATAACGAAATACCATATAACGTTATACGTTATAACGCAATAACATATAACGTTACAGGTTATAACGTAATACTATATAACGTAATACGTTATAACAAAATACCATATAACGTTATACGTTATAACGTAATACTATATAACGTTATACATTATAACGTAATACCATATGACGTTATACGTTGTAAGGAAATGCTATAGTACGTTACACGTCATAACGTAATACCATATAACGTTCTACGTTATAACGTAATACCATATGACGTTGTACGTTAAAACGTAATACGATATGACTTTATACGTTATCGGGAAATGCTATAGTACGTTACACGTTATAACGTAATACTGTATAACGTTATACGTTATAACGTAATACTATATAACGTTATTCGTTATAACGTAATAACATATAACGTTACAGGTTATAACGTAATACTATATAACGTCATACGTTATAACAAAATACCATATAACGTTATACGTTATAACGTAATACTATATAACGTTATACGTTATAACGTAACACCATATGACGTTATACGCTATTGGGAAATGCTAAAGTATGTTACACGTTATAACGTAATACTCTATAACGTTATATGTTATAACGTAATACCATATGTCGTTGTACGTTAAAACGTAATACGATATGACTTTAAACGTTATAGGGAAATGCTATAGTACGTTACACGTTATAACGTAATACTGTATAACGTTATACGTTATAACGTAATACTATATAACGTTATTCGTTATAACGTAATAACATATAACGTTACAGGTTATAACGTAATACTATATAACGTAATACGTTATAACAAAATACCATATAACGTTATACGTTATAACGTAATACTATATAACGTTATACATTATAACGTAATACCATATGACGTTATACGTTGTAAGGAAATGCTATAGTACGTTACACGTCATAACGTAATACCATATAACGTTCTACGTTATAACGTAATGCCATATTACGTTGTACGTTATAACGTAATACGATATAACGTTATACGTTATAGGGAAATGCTATAGTACGTTACACGTTATAACGTAATATTGTATAACGTTATACGTCATAACGTAATACCATATGACGTTATACGTTGTAAGGTAATACCATATAACGTTATACGCTATAACGTAAACCTATATAACGTAATACGTTATAAAGTAATACCATATGACGTTATACCTTATAACATAATACCATATGACGTTCTACGTTATAACGTAATACCATATAACGTTATGCGTTATAACGTAATACCATATAACGTTATACGTTATAACGTAATACGATATGACGTTATACGTTATAGGGAAATGCTATAGTACGTTACACGTTATAACGTAATACCATATGACGTTGTACGTTATAACGTAATACGATATGACGTTATACGTTATAGGGAAATGCTATAGTACGTTACACGTTATAACGTAATACTGTATAACGTTATACGTTATAACGTAATACCATATGACGTTATACCTTATAACGTAATACCATATGACGTTCTACGTTATAACGTAATACCATATAACGTTATGCGTTATAACGTAATACCATATAACGTTATACGTTATAACGTAATTCCATATAACGTTATACGTTACAACGTAATACCATATAACGTTACACGTTATAATGTAATACCATATGACGTTATACGTTGTAAGGAAATGCTATAGTACGTTACACGTCATAACGTAAGACTATATAACGTAATACGTTATAACGTAATACCATATGACGTTGTACGTTAAAATGTAATACGATATGACTTTATACGTTATAGGGAAATGCTATAGTACGTTACACGTTATAACGTAATACTGTATAACGTTATACGTTATAACGTAATACCATATGACGTTATACCTTATAACGAAATACCATATGACGTTCTACGTTATAACGTAATACCATATGACGTTATGCGTTATAACGTAATACCATATAACGTTATACGTTATAACGTAATTCCAGATAACGTTATACGTTATAACGTAATACCATATGACGTTGTACGTTAAAACGTAATACGATATGACTTTATACGTTATAGGGAAATGCTATAGTACGTTACACGTTATAACGTAATACTGTATAACGTTATACGTTATAACGTAATACCATATGACGTTATACCTTATAACGTAATACCATATGACGTTATGCGTTATAACGTAATACCATATAACGTTATACGTTATAACGTAATTCCAGATAACGTTATACGTTATAACGTAATACCATATGACGTTATACGTTATAAAGTGATACCATATAACGTTATACGCTATAACGTAATACTATATAACGTAATACGTTATAAAGTAATACCATATAACGTTACACGTTATAACGTAATACCATATGACCTTGTACGTTATAACGTAATACGATATGACGTTATACGTTATAGGGAACTGCTATAGTACGTTACACGTCATAACGTAATACTGAATAACGTTATACGTTATAACGTAATACCATATGACGTTATACGTTATAACGTAATACCATATAGCGTTACACGTTATAATGTAATACCATAGGACGTTATACGTTATAGGGATATGCTATAGTACGTTAAACTTTATAACGTAATACCATATGACGTTATACGTTATAACGTAATACCATATAACGTTACACGTTATAACGTAAGACCATATGACGTTGTACGTTACAACGTAATACGATATGACGTTATACGTTATAGGGAAATGCTATAGTACGTTACACGTTATAGCGTAATACTGTATAACGTTATTCGTTATAACGTAATACCATATGACGTTATAAGTTATAACGTAATACCATATGACGTTATACGTTATAACGTAATTCCAGATAACGTTATACGTTATAACGTAATACCATATAACGTTACACGTTATAATGTAATACCATATGACGTTATACGTTGTAAGGAAATGCTATAGTACATTACACGTCCTAACCTTATACTGTATAACGTTATACGTTATAACGTAATACCATATAACGTTACAAGTTATAACGTAATACCATATGACGTTATACGTTGTAAGGAAATGCTATAGTACGTTACACGTCATAACGTAATACCATATAACGTTCTACGTTATATCGTAATCCTATATGACGTTGTACGTTATAACGTAATACGATATGTCGTTATACGTTATAGGGAAATGCTATAGTACGTTACACGTTATAACGTAATACTGTATAACGTTATACGTTATAACGTAATACCATATGACGTTCTACGTTATAAGGTAATACCATATAACGTTATACGCTATAACGTAAGACTGTATAACGTAATACGTTATAACGTAATACCATATAACGTTACACGTTATAACGTAAGACCATATGACGTTGTACGTTACAACGTAATACGATATGACGTTATACGTTATAGGGAACTGCTATAGTACGTTACACGTTATAGCGTAATACTGTATAACGTTATTCGTTATAACGTAATACCATATGACGTTATACGTTATAACGTAATTCCATATAACGTTATACGTTATAACGTAATCCCATATGACGTTGTACGTTATAACGTAATACGATATGACGTTATACGTTATAGGGAACTGCTATAGTACGTTACACGTTATAGCGTAATACTGTATAACGTTATTCGTTATAACGTAATACCATATGACGTTATACGTTATAACGTAATTCCATATGACGTTATACGTTATAACGTAATACCATATGACGTTATACGTTATAACGTCATACCATATGACGTTATACGTTATAACGTAATTCCAGATAACGTTATACGTTATAACGTAATACCATATAACGTTACACGTTATAATGTAATATCATATGACGTTATACGTTGTAAGGAAATGCTATAGTACATTACACGTCCTAACCTTATACTGTATAACGTTATACGTTATAACGTAATACCATATAACGTTACAAGTTATAACGTAATACCATATGACGTTATACGTTGTAAGAAAATGCTATAGTACGTTACACGTCATAACGTAATACCATATAACGTTCTACGTTATAACGTAACGCCATATGACGTTGTACGTTATAACGTAATACGATATGACGTTATACGTTATAGGGATATGCTATAGTACGTTACACTTTATAACGTAATACCATATGACGTTATACGTTGTAACGTAATACCATATAACGTTATCCGTTATAACATAATACCATATAACGTTACACGTTATAACGTAAGACCATATGACGTTGTACGTTACAACGTAATACGATATGACGTTATACGTTATAGGGAACTGCTATACTACGTTACACGTTATAGCGTAATACTGTATAACGTTATTCGTTATAACGTAATACCATATGACGTTATAGGTTATAACGTAATACCATATGACGTTATACGTTATAACGTAATACCATATAGCGTTACACGTTATAATGTAATACCATAGGACGTTATACGTTATAGGGATATGCTATAGTACGTTACACTTTATAACGTAATACCATATGACGTTATACGTTATAACGTAATACCATATAACGTTACACGTTATAACGTAAGACCATATGACGTTGTACGTTACAACGTAATACGATATGACGTTATACGTTATAGGGAACTGCTACAGTACGTTACACGTTATAGCGTAATACTGTATAACGTTATTCGTTATAACGTAATACCATATGACGTTATACGTTATAACGTAATACAATATGACGTTATACGTTATAACGTAATTCCATATAACGTTATACGTTATAACGTAATACCATATGACGTTATACGTTGTACGGAAATGCTGTAGTACGTTACACGTCATAACGTAATACCATATAACGTTCTAAGTTATAACGTAATCCCATATTACGTTGTACGTTATAACGTAATACGATGTGACGTTATACGTTATAGGGAAATGTTATAGTACGTTACTCGTTATAACGTAATACTGTATAACGTTATACGTTATAACGTAATACCATATGACGTTATACGTTATAAGGTGATACCATATAACGTTATACGCTATAACGTAAGACTGTATAACGTAATACGTTATAAAGTAATACCATATAACGGTACACGTTATAACGTAATACCATATGATGTTGTACGTTATAACGTAATACGATATGACGTTATACGTTATAGGGAACTGCTATAGTACGTTACACGTCATAACGTAATACTGAATAACGTTATACGTTATAACGTAATACCATATGACGTTATACGTTTTAACGTAATGCCATATAGCGTTACACGTTATAATGTAATACCATAGGACGTTATACGTTACAACGTAGTACCATATGACGTTATACGCTATTGGGAAATGCTATAGTACGTTACACGTTATAACGTAATACTGTATAACGTTATACATTATAACGTAATACCATATAACGTTATACGTTATAACGTAATACCATATAACGTTACACGTTATAATGTAATACCATATGACGTTCTACGTTATAACGTAATACCATATGACGTTATACGCTATTGGGAAATGCTATAGTACGTTACACGTTATAACGTAATACTGTATAACGTTATATGTTATAACGCAATACCATATGTCGTTATACGTTATAAGGTAACACCATATGACGATATACGTTATAAGGAAATGCTATAGTACGTTACACGTTATAACGTAATACTATATAACGTAATTCGTTATAACGTAATACCATATAACGTTACACGTTATAAAGTAATACCATATAACGTTACACGTTATAATGTAATACCATAGGACGTTATACGTTATAGGGATATGCTATAGTACGTTACACTTTATAACGTAATACCATATGACGTTATACGTTATAACGTAATACCATATAACGTTACACGTTATAACGTAAGACCATATGACGTTGTACGTTACAACGTAATACGATATGACGTTATACGTTATAGGGAACTGCTACAGTACGTTACACGTTATAGCGTAATACTGTATAACGTTATTCGTTATAACGTAATACTATATAACGTAATTCGTTATAACGTAATAACATATAACGTTATACGTTATAACGTAATACCATATAACGTAATATGTTATAACGAAATACCATATAACGTTATACGTTATAACGTGATACTATATAACGTTATACATTATAACGTAATAGCATATGACGTTATACGTTGTAACGTAATACCATATAACGTTATCCGTTATATCATAATACCATATAACGTTACACGTTATAACGTAAGACCATATGACGTTGTACGTTACAACGTAATACGATATGACGTTATACGTTATAGGGAACTGCAATAGTACGTTACACGTTATAGCGTAATACTGTATAACGTTATTCGTTATAACGTAATACCATATGACGTTATACGTTATAACGTAATACCATATGACGTTATACGTTATAACGTAATTCCATATAACGTTATACGTTATAACGTAATACCATATGACGTTATACGTTATAAGGTGATACCATATAACGTTATACACCATAACGTAAGACTATATAACGTAATACGATATAAAGTAATACCATATAACGTTACACGTTATAAAGTAATACCATATAACGTTACACGTTATAATGTAATACCATAGGACGTTATACGTTATAGGGATATGCTATAGTACGTTACACTTTATAACGTAATACCATATGACGTTATACGTTGTAAGGAAATGCTATAGTACGTTACACGTCATAACGTAAGACTATATAACGTAATACGTTATAACGTAATACCATATGACGTTGTACGTTAAAATGTAATACGATATGACTTTATACGTTATAGGGAAATGCTATAGTACGTTACACGTTATAACGTAATACTGTATAACGTTATACGTTATAACGTAATACCATATGACGTTATACCTTATAACGAAATACCATATGACGTTCTACGTTATAACGTAATACCATATGACGTTATGCGTTATAACGTAATACCATATAACGTTATACGTTATAACGTAATTCCAGATAACGTTATACGTTATAACGTAATACCATATGACGTTGTACGTTAAAACGTAATACGATATGACTTTATACGTTATAGGGAAATGCTATAGTACGTTACACGTTATAACGTAATACTGTATAACGTTATACGTTATAACGTAATACCATATGACGTTATACCTTATAACGTAATACCATATGACGTTATGCGTTATAACGTAATACCATATAACGTTATACGTTATAACGTAATTCCAGATAACGTTATACGTTATAACGTAATACCATATGACGTTATACGTTATAAAGTGATACCATATAACGTTATACGCTATAACGTAATACTATATAACGTAATACGTTATAAAGTAATACCATATAACGTTACACGTTATAACGTAATACCATATGACCTTGTACGTTATAACGTAATACGATATGACGTTATACGTTATAGGGAACTGCTATAGTACGTTACACGTCATAACGTAATACTGAATAACGTTATACGTTATAACGTAATACCATATGACGTTATACGTTATAACGTAATACCATATAGCGTTACACGTTATAATGTAATACCATAGGACGTTATACGTTATAGGGATATGCTATAGTACGTTACACTTTATAACGTAATACCATATGACGTTATACGTTATAACGTAATACCATATAACGTTACACGTTATAACGTAAGACCATATGACGTTGTACGTTACAACGTAATACGATATGACGTTATACGTTATAGGGAAATGCTATAGTACGTTACACGTTATAGCGTAATACTGTATAACGTTATTCGTTATAACGTAATACCATATGACGTTATACGTTATAACGTAATACCATATGACGTTATACGTTATAACGTAATTCCAGATAACGTTATACGTTATAACGTAATACCATATAACGTTACACGTTATAATGTAATACCATATGACGTTATACGTTGTAAGGAAATGCTATAGTACATTACACGTCCTAACCTTATACTGTATAACGTTATACGTTATAACGTAATACCATATAACGTTACAAGTTATAACGTAATACCATATGACGTTATACGTTGTAAGGAAATGCTATAGTACGTTACACGTCATAACGTAATACCATATAACGTTCTACGTTATATCGTAATCCTATATGACGTTGTACGTTATAACGTAATACGATATGTCGTTATACGTTATAGGGAAATGCTATAGTACGTTACACGTTATAACGTAATACTGTATAACGTTATACGTTATAACGTAATACCATATGACGTTCTACGTTATAAGGTAATACCATATAACGTTATACGCTATAACGTAAGACTGTATAACGTAATACGTTATAACGTAATACCATATAACGTTACACGTTATAACGTAAGACCATATGACGTTGTACGTTACAACGTAATACGATATGACGTTATACGTTATAGGGAACTGCTATAGTACGTTACACGTTATAGCGTAATACTGTATAACGTTATTCGTTATAACGTAATACCATATGACGTTATACGTTATAACGTAATTCCATATAACGTTATACGTTATAACGTAATCCCATATGACGTTGTACGTTATAACGTAATACGATATGACGTTATACGTTATAGGGAACTGCTATAGTACGTTACACGTTATAGCGTAATACTGTATAACGTTATTCGTTATAACGTAATACCATATGACGTTATACGTTATAACGTAATTCCATATGACGTTATACGTTATAACGTAATACCATATGACGTTATACGTTATAACGTAATACCATATGACGTTATACGTTATAACGTAATTCCAGATAACGTTATACGTTATAACGTAATACCATATAACGTTACACGTTATAATGTAATACCATATGACGTTATACGTTGTAAGGAAATGCTATAGTACATTACACGTCCTAACCTTATACTGTATAACGTTATACGTTATAACGTAATACCATATAACGTTACAAGTTATAACGTAATACCATATGACGTTATACGTTGTAAGGAAATGCTATAGTACGTTACACGTCATAACGTAATACCATATAACGTTCTACGTTATAACGTAACGCCATATGACGTTGTACGTTATAACGTAATACGATATGACGTTATACGTTATAGGGATATGCTGTAGTACGTTACACTTTATAACGTAATACCATATGACGTTATACGTTGTAACGTAATACCATATAACGTTATCCGTTATAACATAATACCATATAACGTTACACGTTATAACGTAAGACCATATGACGTTGTACGTTACAACGTAATACGATATGACGTTATACGTTATAGGGAACTGCTATACTACGTTACACGTTATAGCGTAATACTGTATAACGTTATTCGTTATAACGTAATACCATATGACGTTATAGGTTATAACGTAATACCATATGACGTTATACGTTATAACGTAATACCATATAGCGTTACACGTTATAATGTAATACCATAGGACGTTATACGTTATAGGGATATGCTATAGTACGTTACACTTTATAACGTAATACCATATGACGTTATACGTTATAACGTAATACCATATAACGTTACACGTTATAACGTAAGACCATATGACGTTGTACGTTACAACGTAATACGATATGACGTTATACGTTATAGGGAACTGCTACAGTACGTTACACGTTATAGCGTAATACTGTATAACGTTATTCGTTATAACGTAATACCATATGACGTTATACGTTATAACGTAATACAATATGACGTTATACGTTATAACGTAATTCCATATAACGTTATACGTTATAACGTAATACCATATGACGTTATACGTTGTACGGAAATGCTGTAGTACGTTACACGTCATAACGTAATACCATATAACGTTCTAAGTTATAACGTAATCCCATATTACGTTGTACGTTATAACGTAATACGATGTGACGTTATACGTTATAGGGAAATGTTATAGTACGTTACTCGTTATAACGTAATACTGTATAACGTTATACGTTATAACGTAATACCATATGACGTTATACGTTATAAGGTGATACCATATAACGTTATACGCTATAACGTAAGACTGTATAACGTAATACGTTATAAAGTAATACCATATAACGGTACACGTTATAACGTAATACCATATGATGTTGTACGTTATAACGTAATACGATATGACGTTATACGTTATAGGGAACTGCTATAGTACGTTACACGTCATAACGTAATACTGAATAACGTTATACGTTATAACGTAATACCATATGACGTTGTACGTTTTAACGTAATGCCATATAGCGTTAAACGTTATAATGTAATACCATAGGACGTTATACGTTACAACGTAGTACCATATGACGTTATACGCTATTGGGAAATGCTATAGTACGTTACACGTTATAACGTAATACTGTATAACGTTATACATTATAACGTAATACCATATAACGTTATACGTTATAACGTAATACCATATAACGTTACACGTTATAATGTAATACCATATGACGTTCTACGTTATAACGTAATACCATATGACGTTATACGCTATTGGGAAATGCTATAGTACGTTACACGTTATAACGTAATACTGTATAACGTTATATGTTATAACGCAATACCATATGTCGTTATACGTTATAAGGTAACACCATATGACGATATACGTTATAAGGAAATGCTATAGTACGTTACACGTTATAACGTAATACTATATAACGTAATTCGTTATAACGTAATAACATATAACGTTATACGTTATAACGTAATACCATATAACGTAATATGTTATAACGAAATACCATATAACGTTATACGTTATAACGTGATACTATATAACGTTATACATTATAACGTAATAGCATATGACGTTATACGTTGTAACGTAATACCATATAACGTTATCCGTTATATCATAATACCATATAACGTTACACGTTATAACGTAAGACCATATGACGTTGTACGTTACAACGTAATACGATATGACGTTATACGTTATAGGGAACTGCAATAGTACGTTACACGTTATAGCGTAATACTGTATAACGTTATTCGTTATAACGTAATACCATATGACGTTATACGTTATAACGTAATACCATATGACGTTATACGTTATAACGTAATTCCATATAACGTTATACGTTATAACGTAATACCATATGACGTTATACGTTATAAGGTGATACCATATAACGTTATACACCATAACGTAAGACTATATAACGTAATACGATATAAAGTAATACCATATAACGTTACACGTTATAAAGTAATACCATATAACGTTACACGTTATAATGTAATACCATAGGACGTTATACGTTATAGGGATATGCTATAGTACGTTACACTTTATAACGTAATACCATATGACGTTATACGTTATAACGTAATACCATATAACGTTACACGTTATAACGTAAGACCATATGACGTTGTACGTTACAACGTAATACGATATGACGTTATACGTTATAGGGAACTGCTACAGTACGTTACACGTTATAGCGTAATACTGTATAACGTTATTCGTTATAACGTAATACTATATAACGTAATTCGTTATAACGTAATAACATATAACGTTATACGTTATAACGTAATACCATATAACGTAATATGTTATAACGAAATACCATATAACGTTATACGTTATAACGTGATACTATATAACGTTATACATTATAACGTAATAGCATATGACGTTATACGTTGTAACGTAATACCATATAACGTTATCCGTTATATCATAATACCATATAACGTTACACGTTATAACGTAAGACCATATGACGTTGTACGTTACAACGTAATACGATATGACGTTATACGTTATAGGGAACTGCAATAGTACGTTACACGTTATAGCGTAATACTGTATAACGTTATTCGTTATAACGTAATACCATATGACGTTATACGTTATAACGTAATACCATATGACGTTATACGTTATAACGTAATTCCATATAACGTTATACGTTATAACGTAATACCATATGACGTTATACGTTATAAGGTGATACCATATAACGTTATACACCATAACGTAAGACTATATAACGTAATACGATATAAAGTAATACCATATAACGTTACACGTTATAAAGTAATACCATATAACGTTACACGTTATAATGTAATACCATAGGACGTTATACGTTATAGGGATATGCTATAGTACGTTACACTTTATAACGTAATACCATATGACGTTATACGTTATAACGTAATACCATATAACGTTACACGTTATAACGTAAGACCATATGACGTTGTACGTTACAACGTAATACGATATGACGTTATACGTTATAGGGAACTGCTACAGTACGTAACACGTTATAGCGTAATACTGTATAACGTTATTCGTTATAACGTAATACCATATGACGTTATACGTTATAACGTAATACCATATGACGTTATACGTTATAACGTAATTCCATATAACGTTATACGGTATAACGTAATACCATATGACGTTATACGTTGTACGGAAATGCTGTAGTACGTTACACGTCGTAACGTAATACCATATAACGTTCTACGTTATAACGTAATCCCATATGACGCTGTACGTTATAACGTAATACGATGTGACGTTATACGTTATAGGGAAATGCTATAGTACGTTACTCGTTATAACGTAATACTGTATAACGTTATACGTTATAACGTAATACCATATAACGTTATACGTTATAACGTAATACCATATAACGTTACACGTTATAATGTAATACCATATGACGTTCTACGTTATAACGTAATACCATATGACGTTATACGCTATTGGGAAATGCTATAGTACGTTACACGTTATAACGTAATACTGTATAACGTTATATGTTATAACGCAATACCATATGTCGTTATACGTTATAAGGTAACACCATATGACGATATACGTTATAAGGAAATGCTATAGTACGTTACACGTTATAACGTAATACTATATAACGTAATTCGTTATAACGTAATAACATATAACGTTATACGTTATAACGTAATACCATATAACGTAATATGTTATAACGAAATACCATATAACGTTATACGTTATAACGTGATACTATATAACGTTATACATTATAACGTAATAGCATATGACGTTATACGTTGTAACGTAATACCATATAACGTTATCCGTTATATCATAATACCATATAACGTTACACGTTATAACGTAAGACCATATGACGTTGTACGTTACAACGTAATACGATATGACGTTATACGTTATAGGGAACTGCAATAGTACGTTACACGTTATAGCGTAATACTGTATAACGTTATTCGTTATAACGTAATACCATATGACGTTATACGTTATAACGTAATACCATATGACGTTATACGTTATAACGTAATTCCATATAACGTTATACGTTATAACGTAATACCATATGACGTTATACGTTATAAGGTGATACCATATAACGTTATACACCATAACGTAAGACTATATAACGTAATACGATATAAAGTAATACCATATAACGTTACACGTTATAACATAATACCATATAACGTTACACGTTATAACGTAAGACCATATGACGTTGTACGTTACAACGTAATACGATATGACGTTATACGTTATAGGGAACTGCAATAGTACGTTACACGTTATAGCGTAATACTGTATAACGTTATTCGTTATAACGTAATACCATATGACGTTATACATTATAACGTAATAGCATATGACGTTATACGTTGTAACGTAATACCATATAACGTTATCCGTTATATCATAATACCATATAACGTTACACGTTATAACGTAAGACCATATGACGTTGTACGTTACAACGTAATACGATATGACGTTATACGTTATAGGGAACTGCAATAGTACGTTACACGTTATAGCGTAATACTGTATAACGTTATTCGTTATAACGTAATACCATATGACGTTATACGTTATAACGTAATACCATATGACGTTATACGTTATAACGTAATTCCATATAACGTTATACGTTATAACGTAATACCATATGACGTTATACGTTATAAGGTGATACCATATAACGTTATACACCATAACGTAAGACTATATAACGTAATACGATATAAAGTAATACCATATAACGTTACACGTTATAACATAATACCATATAACGTTACACGTTATAACGTAAGACCATATGACGTTGTACGTTACAACGTAATACGATATGACGTTATACGTTATAGGGAACTGCAATAGTACGTTACACGTTATAGCGTAATACTGTATAACGTTATTCGTTATAACGTAATACCATATGACGTTATACATTATAACGTAATAGCATATGACGTTATACGTTGTAACGTAATACCATATAACGTTATCCGTTATATCATAATACCATATAACGTTACACGTTATAACGTAAGACCATATGACGTTGTACGTTACAACGTAATACGATATGACGTTATACGTTATAGGGAACTGCAATAGTACGTTACACGTTATAGCGTAATACTGTATAACGTTATTCGTTATAACGTAATACCATATGACGTTATACGTTATAACGTAATACCATATGACGTTATACGTTATAAAGTAATACCATATAACGGTACACGTTATAACGTAATACCATATGATGTTGTACGTTATAACGTAATACGATATGACGTTATACGTTATAGGGAACTGCTATAGTACGTTACACGTCATAACGTAATACTGAATAACGTTATACGTTATAACGTAATACCATATGACGTTATACGTTTTAACGTAATACCATATAGCGTTACACGTTATAATGTAATACCATAGGACGTTATACGTTACAACGTAGTACCATATGACGTTATACGCTATTGGGAAATGCTATAGTACGTTACACGTTATAACGTAATACTGTATAACGTTATACATTATAACGTAATACCATATAACGTTATACGTTATAACGTAATACCATATAACGTTACACGTTATAATGTAATACCATATGACGTTCTACGTTATAACGTAATACCATATGACGTTATACGCTATTGGGAAATGCTATAGTACGTTACACGTTATAACGTAATACTGTATAACGTTATATGTTATAACGCAATACCATATGTCGTTATACGTTATAAGGTAACACCATATGACGATATACGTTATAAGGAAATGCTATAGTACGTTACACGTTATAACGTAATACTATATAACGTAATTCGTTATAACGTAATAACATATAACGTTATACGTTATAACGTAATACCATATAACGTAATATGTTATAACGAAATACCATATAACGTTATACGTTATAACGTGATACTATATAACGTTATACATTATAACGTAATAGCATATGACGTTATACCTTATAACGTAATACCATGTGACGTTGTACGTTATAACGTTATACTATATAACGTTATACGTCACTTGGTAGTAGTAAATAACGTTATACGTTATAAGGTAATGCTACATAACGTTGTACGTAATAACGGAATACGATATGACGTTATACGTTATAGGAATATGCTATAGTACGTTACACGTTATAACGTAATACTGTATAACGTTATACGTTATAACGTAATACCATATGACGTTACACGTTATAATGTAATACCGTATGACGTTATACGTTATAACGTAATACCATATGACGTTATACGCTATTGGGAAATGCTAAAGTACGTTACACGTTATAACGTAATACTCTATAACGTTATATGTTATAACGTAATACCATATGTCGTTATACGTTATAAGGTAATACCATATGAAGTTATACGTTATAAGGAAATGCTATAGTACGTTACACGTTATAACATAATACTATATAACGTTATTCGTTATAACGTAATAACATATAACGTTATAGGTTATAACGTAATACCATATGACGTTATAAGTTGTAAGGAAATGCTATAGTACGTTACACGTCATAACGTAATACCATATAACGTTCTACGTTATAACGTAATGCCATATGACGTTGTACGTTATAACGTAATACGATATGACGTTATACGTTATAGGGAAATGCTATAGTACGTTACACGTTATTACGTAATACTGTATAACGTTATACGTTATAACGTAATACCATATGACGTTATACCTTATAACGTAATACCATATGACGTTCTACGTTATAACGTAATACCATATGGCGTTATGCGTTATAACGTAATACCATATACCGTTATACGTTATAACGTAATTCCATATAACGTTATACGTTACAACGTAATACCATATAACGTTACACGTTATAATGTAATACCATATGACGTTATAGGTTGTAAGGAAATGCTAAAGTACGTTACACGTTATAACGTAATACTCTATAACGTTATATGTTACAACGTAATACCATATGTCGTTATACGTTATAAGGTAATACCATATGAAGTTATACGTTATAAGGAAATGCTATAGTACGTTACACGTTATAACGTAATACTATATAACGTTATTCGTTATAACGTAATAACATATAACGTTATAGGTTATAACGTAATACCATATGACGTTATACGTTGTAAGGAAATGCTATAGTACGTTACACGTCATAACGTAATACCATATAACGTTCTACGTTGTAACGTAATGCCATATGACGTTGTACGTTATAACGTAATACGATATGACGTTATACGTTATAGGGAAATGCTATAGTACGTTACACGTTATAACGTAATACTGTATAACGTTATACGTCATAACGTAATACCATATGACGTTATACGTTATAAGGTAATACCATATAACGTTATACGCTATAACGTAAAACTATATAACGTAATACGTTATAACGTAATACCATATAACGTTACACGTTATAACGTAATACCATATGACGTTGTACGTTATAACGTAATACCCTATGACGTTATACGTTATAACGTAATACTATATAACGTTATACGTTATGACGTAATACCATGTGACGTTATACGTTATAACGCTATACTATATAACGTTATACGTCACTTGGTAGTAGTAAATAACGCTATACGTTATAAGGTAATGCTACATAACGTTGTACGTAATAACGGAATACGATATGACGTTATACGTTATAGGGAACTGCTATAGTACGTTACACGTCATAACGTAATACTGAATAACGTTATACGTTATAACGTAATACCATATGACGTTATACGTTATAACGTAATACCATATAGCGTTACACGTTATAATGTAATACCATAGGACGTTATACGTTATAGGGATATGCTATAGTACGTTACACTTTATAACGTAATACCATATGACGTTATACGTTATAACGTAATACCATATAACGTTACACGTTATAACGTAAGACCATATGACGTTGTACGTTACAACGTAATACGATATGACGTTATACGTTATAGGGAACTGCTACAGTACGTTACACGTTATAGCGTAATACTGTATAACGTTATTCGTTATAACGTAATACCATATGACGTTATACGTTATAACGTAATACCATATGACGTTATACGTTATAACGTAATTCCATATAACGTTATACGTTATAACGTAATACCATATAACGTTACACGTTATAATGTAATACCATATGACGTTCTACGTTATAACGTAATCCCATATGACGCTGTACGTTATAACGTAATACGATGTGACGTTATACGTTATAGGGAAATGCTATAGTACGTTACTCGTTATAATGTAATACTGTATAACGTTATACGTTATAACGTAATACCATATAACGTTATACGTTATAACGTAATACCATATAACGTTACACGTTATAATGTAATACCATATAACGTTACACGTTATAACGTAAGACCATATGACGTTGTACGTTACAACGTAATACGATATGACGTTATACGTTATAGGGAACTGCAATAGTACGTTACACGTTATAGCGTAATACTGTATAACGTTATCCGTTATAACGTAATACCATATGACGTTATACGTTATAACGTAATACCATATGACGTTATACGTTATAACGTAATACCATATGACGTTATACGCTATTGGGAAATGCTATAGTACGTTACACGTTATAACGTAATACTGTATAACGTTATATGTTATAACGCAATACCATATGTCGTTATACGTTATAAGGTAACACCATATGACGATATACGTTATAAGGAAATGGTATAGTACGTTACACGTTATAACGTAATACTATATAACGTAATTCGTTATAACGTAATAACATATAACGTTATACGTTATAACGTAATACCATATAACGTTACACGTTATAATGTAATACCATATGACGTTCTACGTTATAACGTAATACCATATGACGTTATACGTTATAGGGAAATGCTATAGTACGTTACTCGTTATAATGTAATACTGTATAACGTTATACGTTATAACGTAATACCATATAACGTTATACGTTATAACGTAATACCATATAACGTTACACGTTATAATGTAATACCATATGACGTTCTACGTTATAACGTAATACCATATGACGTTATACGCTATTGGGAAATGCTATAGTACGTTACACGTTATAACGTAATACTGTATAACGTTATATGTTATAACGCAATACCATATGTCGTTATACGTTATAAGGTAACACCATATGACGATATACGTTGTACGGAAATGCTGTAGTACGTTACACGTCATAACGTAATACCATATAACGTTCTACGTTATAACGTAATCCCATATGACGCTGTACGTTATAACGTAATACGATGTGACGTTATACGTTATAGGGAAATGCTATAGTACGTTACTCGTTATAATGTAATACTGTATAACGTTATACGTTATAACGTAATACCATATAACGTTATACGTTATAACGTAATACCATATAACGTTACACGTTATAATGTAATACCATATGACGTTCTACGTTATAACGTAATACCATATGACGTTATACGCTATTGGGAAATGCTATAGTACGTTACACGTTATAACGTAATACTGTATAACGTTATATGTTATAACGCAATACCATATGTCGTTATACGTTATAAGGTAACACCATATGACGATATACGTTATAAGGAAATGGTATAGTACGTTACACGTTATAACGTAATACTATATAACGTAATTCGTTATAACGTAATAACATATAACGTTATACGTTATAACGTAATACCATATAACGTAATATGTTATAACGAAATACCATATAACGTTATACGTTATAACGTGATACTATATAACGTTATACATTATAACGTAATAGCATATGACGTTATACGTTGTAACGTAATACCATATAACGTTATCCGTTATATCATAATACCATATAACGTTACACGTTATAACGTAAGACCATATGACGTTGTACGTTACAACGTAATACGATATGACGTTATACGTTATAGGGAACTGCAATAGTACGTTACACGTTATAGCGTAATACTGTATAACGTTATCCGTTATAACGTAATACCATATGACGTTATACGTTATAACGTAATACCATATGACGTTATACGTTATAACGTAATTCCATATAACGTTATACGTTATAACGTAATACCATATGACGTTATACGTTATAAGGTGATACCATATAACGTTATACACCATAACGTAAGACTATATAACGTAATACGATATAAAGTAATACCATATAACGTTACACGTTATAACATAATACCATATAACGTTACACGTTATAACGTAAGACCATATGACGTTGTACGTTACAACGTAATACGATATGACGTTATACGTTATAGGGATATGCTATAGTACGTTACACTTTATAACGTAATACCATATGACGTTATACGTTATAACGTAATACCATATAACGTTACACGTTATAACGTAAGACCATATGACGTTGTACGTTACAACGTAATACGATATGACGTTATACGTTATAGGGAACTGCTACAGTACGTTACACGTTATAGCGTAATACTGTATAACGTTATTCGTTATAACGTAATACCATATGACGTTATACGTTATAACGTAATACCATATGACGTTATACGTTATAACGTAATTCCATATAACGTTATACGTTATAACGTAATACCATATGACGTTATACGTTGTACGGAAATGCTGTAGTACGTTACACGTCATAACGTAATACCATATAACGTTCTACGTTATAACGTAATCCCATATGACGCTGTACGTTATAACGTAATACGATGTGACGTTATACGTTATAGGGAAATGCTATAGTACGTTACTCGTTATAACGTAATATTGTATAACGTTATACGTTATAACGTAATACCATATAACGTTATACGTTATAACGTAATACCATATAACGTTACACGTTATAATGTAATACCATATGACGTTCTACGTTATAACGTAATACCATATGACGTTATACGCTATTGGGAAATGCTATAGTACGTTACACGTTATAACGTAATACTGTATAACGTTATATGTTATAACGCAATACCATATGTCGTTATACGTTATAAGGTAACACCATATGACGATATACGTTATAAGGAAATGGTATAGTACGTTACACGTTATAACGTAATACTATATAACGTAATTCGTTATAACGTAATAACATATAACGTTATACGTTATAACGTAATACCATATAACGTAATATGTTATAACGAAATACCATATAACGTTATACGTTATAACGTGATACTATATAACGTTATACATTATAACGTAATAGCATATGACGTTATACGTTGTAACGTAATACCATATAACGTTATCCGTTATATCATAATACCATATAACGTTACACGTTATAACGTAAGACCATATGACGTTGTACGTTACAACGTAATACGATATGACGTTATACGTTATAGGGAACTGCAATAGTACGTTACACGTTATAGCGTAATACTGTATAACGTTATCCGTTATAACGTAATACCATATGACGTTATACGTTATAACGTAATACCATATGACGTTATACGTTATAACGTAATTCCATATAACGTTATACGTTATAACGTAATACCATATGACGTTATACGTTATAAGGTGATACCATATAACGTTATACACCATAACGTAAGACTATATAACGTAATACGATATAAAGTAATACCATATAACGTTACACGTTATAACATAATACCATATAACGTTACACGTTATAACGTAAGACCATATGACGTTGTACGTTACAACGTAATACGATATGACGTTATACGTTATAGGGAACTGCAATAGTACGTTACACGTTATAGCGTAATACTGTATAACGTTATTCGTTATAACGTAATACCATATGACGTTATACATTATAACGTAATAGCATATGACGTTATACGTTGTAACGTAATACCATATAACGTTATCCGTTATATCATAATACCATATAACGTTACACGTTATAACGTAAGACCATATGACGTTGTACGTTACAACGTAATACGATATGACGTTATACGTTATAGGGAACTGCAATAGTACGTTACACGTTATAGCGTAATACTGTATAACGTTATTCGTTATAACGTAATACCATATGACGTTATACGTTATAACGTAATACCATATGACGTTATACGTTATAAAGTAATACCATATAACGGTACACGTTATAACGTAATACCATATGATGTTGTACGTTATAACGTAATACGATATGACGTTATACGTTATAGGGAACTGCTATAGTACGTTACACGTCATAACGTAATACTGAATAACGTTATACGTTATAACGTAATACCATATGACGTTATACGTTTTAACGTAATACCATATAGCGTTACACGTTATAATGTAATACCATAGGACGTTATACGTTACAACGTAGTACCATATGACGTTATACGCTATGGGGAAATGCTATAGTACGTTACACGTTATAACGTAATACTGTATAACGTTATACATTATAACGTAATACCATATAACGTTATACGTTATAACGTAATACCATATAACGTTACACGTTATAATGTAATACCATATGACGTTCTACGTTATAACGTAATACCATATGACGTTATACGCTATTGGGAAATGCTATAGTACGTTACACGTTATAACGTAATACTGTATAACGTTATATGTTATAACGCATACCATATGTCGTTATACGTTATAAGGAAATGCTATAGTACGTTACACGTTATAACGTAATACTATATAACGTAATTCGTTATAACGTAATAACATATAACGTTATACGTTATAACGTAATACCATATAACGTAATATGTTATAACGAAATACCATATAACGTTATACGTTATAACGTGATACTATATAACGTTATACATTATAACGTAATAGCATATGACGTTATACGTTGTAACGTAATACCATATAACGTTATCCGTTATATCATAATACCATATAACGTTACACGTTATAACGTAAGACCATATGACGTTGTACGTTACAACGTAATACGATATGACGTTATACGTTATAGGGAACTGCAATAGTACGTTACACGTTATGGCGTAATACTGTATAACGTTATTCGTTATAACGTAATACCATATGACGTTATACGTTATAACGTAATACCATATGACGTTATACGTTATAACGTAATACCATATGACGTTATACGTTATAAGGTGATACCATATAACGTTATACACCATAACGTAAGACTATATAACGTAATACGATATAAAGTAATACCATATAACGTTACACGTTATAACGTAATACCATATGACGTTGTACGTTATAACGTAATACGATATGACGTTATACGTTATAGGGAACTGCTATAGTACGTTACACGTCATAACGTAATACTGAATAACGTTATACGTTATAACGTAATACCATATGACGTTATACGTTATAACGTAATACCATATAGCGTTACACGTTATAATGTAATACCATAGGACGTTATACGTTATAGGGATATGCTATAGTACGTTACACTTTATAACGTAATACCATATGACGTTATACGTTATAACGTAATACCATATAACGTTACACGTTATAACGTAAGACCATATGACGTTGTACGTTACAACGTAATACGATATGACGTTATACGTTATAGGGAACTGCTACAGTACGTTACACGTTATAGCGTAATACTGTATAACGTTATTCGTTATAACGTAATACCATATGACGTTATACGTTATAACGTAATGCCATATGACGTTATACGTTATAACGTAATTCCATATAACGTTATACGTTATAACGTAATACCATATGACGTTATACGTTGTACGGAAATGCTGTAGTACGTTACACGTCATAACGTAATACCATATAACGTTCTACGTTATAACGTAATCCCATGTGACGCTGTACGTTATAACGTAATACGATGTGACGTTATACGTTATAGGGAAATGTTATAGTACGTTACTCGTTATAACGTAATACTGTATAACGTTATACGTTATAACGTAATACCATATGACGTTATACGTTATAAGGTGATACCATATAACGTTATACGCTATAACGTAAGACTGTATAACGTAATACGTTATAAAGCAATACCATATAACGGTACACGTTATAACGTAATACCATATGACGTTGTACGTTATAACGTAATACGATATGACGTTATACGTTATAGGGAACTGCTATAGTACGTTACACGTCATAACGTAATACTGAATAACGTTATACGTTATAACGTAATACCATATGACGTTATACGTTTTAACGTAATACCATATAACGTTATACGTTATAACGTAATACCACATAACGTTACACGTTATAATGTAATACCATATGACGTTCTACGTTATAACGTAATACCATATGACGTTATACGCTATTGGGAAATGCTATAGTACGTTACACGTTATAACGTAATACTGTATAACGTTATATGTTATAACGCAATACCATATGTCGTTATACGTTATAAGGTAACACCATACGACGATATACGTTATAAGGAAATGCTATAGTACGTTACACGTTATAACGTAATACTATATAACGGAATTCGTTATAACGTAATAACATATAACGTTATACGTTATAACGTAATACCATATAACGTAATATGTTATAACGAAATACCATATAACGTTATACGTTATAACGTAATAGTATATAACGTTATACATTATAACGTAATAGCAAATGACGTTATACGTTATAACGTAATACTATATAACGTTATACGTCACATGGTTGTAGTAAATGACGTTATACGTTATAAGGTAATACTACATAACGTTATACGTTATAACGTAATACCATATGACGTTATACGTTATAATATAATACCATATAACGTTATACGTTATAACGTAATACTATATAACGTTACACGTTATAACGAAATACCATATGACGTTATACGTTGTAACGTAATTCCATATAACGTTATACGTTATAACGTAATACCATATAACGTTATACGTTATAACGTAATACCATATAACGTTATACGTTATAACGTAATACTATATAACTTTACACATTATAACGTAATACCATATGACGTTATACGTTATAACGTAATACCATATAACGTTACACGTTATGACGTAATACCATATGACGTTATACGTTATAACGTAATACCATATGACATCATACGTTATAACTTAATGCCATATAACGTTATACGTTATAACGTAATACTATATAACGTTATACATTATAACGTAATACCATATGACGTTATACGTTATAGGGAACTGCTATAGTACGTTACACGTCATAACGTAATACCATATAACGTTCTACGTTATAACGTAATCCCATATGACGTTGTACGTTATAACGTAATACGATATGACGTTATACGTTATAGGGAAATGCTATAGTACGTCACACGTTATAACGTCATACTGTATAACGTTATACGTTATAACGTAATACCATATGACGTTATACGTTATAAGGTAATACCATATAAAGTTATACGCTATAACGTAAGACTATATAATGTAATACGTTATAACGTAATACCATATAACGTTACACGTTAAAACGCAATACCATATGACGTTGTACGTTATAACGTAATACGATATGACTTTATACGTTATAGGGAACTGCTATAGTACGTTACACGTTATAGCGTAATGCTGTATAACGTTATACGTTATAACGTAATACCATATGAAGTTATACGTTATAACGCAATTCCATATAACGTTATACGTTATAACGTAATCCCATTTGACGTTGTACGCTATAACGTAATACGATATGACGTTATACGTTATAGGGATATGCTATAGTACGTTACACGTTATAACGTAATACCATATGACGTTATACGTCATAACGTAATACCATATGACGTTATACGCTATTGGGAAATGCTATAGTACGTTACACGTTATAACGTAATTCCATATAACGTTATACGTTATAACGTAATACCATATAACGTTACACGTTATAATGTAATACCATATGACGTTATACGTTGTAAGGAAATGCTATAGTATGTTACACGTCATAACGTAATACTGTATAACGTTATACGCTATAACGTAATACTATATAACGTTATACGTCACATGGTAGTATTAAATAACGTTATACGTTATAAGGTAATGCTACATAACGTTCTACGTTATAACGGAATACGATATGACGTTATACGTTATAGGGAAATGCTATAATACGTTACACGTTATAACGTAATACTGTATAACGTTATACGTTATAACGTAATACCATATGACGTTATACGTTATAACGTAATACCATATAACGTTACACGTTATAACGTAATACCATATGACGTTATACGTCATAACGTAATACCATATGACGTTATACGCTATTGGGAAATGCTATAGTACGTTACACGTTATAACGTAATTCCATATAACGTTATACGTTATAACGTAATACCATATAACGTTACACGTTATAATGTAATACCATATGACGTTATACGTTGTAAGGAAATGCTATAGTATGTTATACGTCATAACGTAATACTGTATAACGTTATACGTTATAACGTAATACTATATAACGTTATACGTCACATGGTAGTATTAAATAACGTTATACGTTATAAGGTAATGCTACATAACGTTCTACGTTATAACGGAATACGATATGACGTTATACGTTATAGGGAAATGCTATAATACGTTACACGTTATAACGTAATTCTGTATAACGTTATACGTTATAACGTAATACCATATGACGTTATACGTTATAACGTAATACCATATAACGTTATACGTTATAACATTATACTATATAACGTTATACGTTATAACGTAATACCATATGACGTTATACGTTATAACGTAATTCCATATAACGATATACGTTATAACACAATACCATATGACGTTATACGTTATAAGGAAATGCTATAGTACGTTACACGTTATAACGTAATACTATATAACGTTATTCGTAGTAACATAATAACATATAACGATATACGTTATAACGTAATACTATATAACGTAATACGTTATAACGAAATACCATATGACGTTATACGTTATAACGTAATACCATATAACGTTATACGTTATAACATAATACTATATAACGTTATACGTTATAACGTAATACCATATGACGTTATACGTTATAACGTAATTCCATATAACGTTATACGTTATATCTTAATACCATATAACGTTACACGTTATAACATTATACCATATGACGTTATACGTTGTAAGGAAATGCTATAGTACGTTACACGTCATAACGTAATACCATATGACGTTCTACGTTATAACGTAATCCCATTTGACGTTGTACGTTATAGCGTAATACTGTATAACGTTATACGTTATAACGTCATACCATATAACGTTACAAGTTATAATGTAATACCACATGACGTTATACGTTATAAGGAAATGCCATAGTACGTTATACGTTATAACGTAATACCATATGACGTTATACGCCATTGGAAAATGCTATAGTACGTTACACGTTATAAAGTAGTACTGTATAACATTATACATTATAACGTAATACCATATGACGTTATACGTTATAACGTAATACCATATGACGCTATACGTTATAGGGAAATCCTATAGTACGTTATACGTTATAACGTAATACCATATGACGTTATACGCTATTGGGAAATGCTATAGTACGTTACGCGTTATAACGTAATACTGTATAACATTATACATTATAACGTAATACCATATAACGTTATACGTTATAACGTAATACCATATAACGATACACGTTATAATGTAATACCATATGACGTTATACGTTATAACGTAATACCGTATGACGTTATACGCTATTGGGAAATGCTATAGTACGTTACACGATATAATGTAATACCATATGACATCATACGTTACAACTTAATGCCATATAACGTTATACGTTATAACGTAATACCATATGACGTTATACGTTGTAAGGAAATGCTATAGTACGTTACACGTCATAACGTAATACCATATAACGTTCTACGTTATAACGTAATCCCATTTGACGTTGTACCATATAGCGTAATACTGTATAACGTTATACGTTATAACGTCATACCATATAACGTTACACGTTATAATGTAATACCATATGACGTTATACGTTATAAGGAAATGCCATAGTACGTTACACGTTATAACGGAATACTGTCTAACGTTATACGTTAGAACGTAATACTGTATAACGTTATATGATATAACGTAATACCGTATGTCGTTATACGTTATAACGTAATACCATATGACGTTATACGTTATAAGGAAATGCTATAGTACGTTACACGTTATAACGTAATACTATATAACGTTATTCGTAATAACGTAATAACATATAACGATATACGTTATAACGTAATACTATATAACGTAATACGTTATAACGGAATACCATATAACGTTACACGTTATAACGTTATACCATATGACGTTATACGTTATAACGTAATACCATATGACGTTATACGTTATTGGAAAATGCTATAGTACGTTACACGTTATAAAGTAGTACTGTATAACATTATACACTATAACGTAATACCATATGACGTTATACGTTATAACGTAATACCATATAACGTTATACGTTATAACGTAATACTATATAACTTTACACATTATAACGTAATACCATATGACGTTATACGTTATAACGTAATACCATATAACGTTACACGTTATGACGTAATACCATATGACGTTATACGTTATAACGTAATACCATATGACATCATACGTTATAACTTAATGCCATATAACGTTATACGTTATAACGTAATACTATATAACGTTATACATTATAACGTAATACCATATGACGTTATACGCTATTGGGAAATGCTATAGTACGTTACACGTTATAATGTAATACCATATGACATCATACGTTACAACTTAATGCCATATAACGTTATACGTTATAACGTAATACCATATGACGTTATACGTTGTAAGGAAATGCTATAGTACGTTACACGTCATAACGTAATACCATATAACGTTCTACGTTATAACGTAATCCCATTTGACGTTGTACCATATAGCGTAATACTGTATAACGTTATACGTTATAACGTCATACCATATAACGTTACACGTTATAATGTAATACCATATGACGTTATACGTTATAAGGAAATGCCATAGTACGTTACACGTTATAACGGAATACTGTCTAACGTTATACGTTAGAACGTAATACTGTATAACGTTATATGATATAACGTAATACCGTATGTCGTTATACGTTATAACGTAATACCATATGACGTTATACGTTATAAGGAAATGCTATAGTACGTTACACGTTATAACGTAATACTATATAACGTTATTCGTAATAACGTAATAACATATAACGATATACGTTATAACGTAATACTATATAACGTAATACGTTATAACGGAATACCATATAACGTTACACGTTACAACGTTATACCATATGACGTTATACGTTATAACGTAATACCATATGACGTTATACGTTATTGGAAAATGCTATAGTACGTTACACGTTGTAAAGTAGTACTGTATAACATTATACACTATAACGTAATACCATATGACTTTATACGTTATAACGTAATACCATATAATGCTATACGTTATAGGGAAATGCTATAGTACGTTATACGTTATGACGTAATACCATATGACGTTATACGTTATAACGTAATACCATATGACGTTATACGTTATTGGAAAATGCTATAGTACGTTACACGTTATAAAGTAGTACTGTATAACATTATACACTATAACGTAATACCATATGACGTTATACGTTATAACGTAATTCCATATGACGCTATACGTTATAGGGAAATGCTATAGTACGTTATACGTTATGACGTAATACCATATGACGTTATACGCTATTGGGAAATGCTGTAGTACGTTACACGTTATAACGTAATACTGTATAACGTTATACATTATAACGTACTACCATATAACGTTATACGTTATAACGTAATTCCATATAACGTTATACGTTATAACGTAATACCATATAACGTTATACGTTATAACGTAATACCATATAACGTTATACGTTATAACGTAATACTATATAACTTTACACATTATAACGTAATACCATATGACGTTATACGTTATAACGTAATACCATATAACGTTACACGTTATGACGTAATACCATATGACGTTATACGTTATAACGTAATACCATATGACATCATACGTTATAACTTAATGCCATATAACGTTATACGTTATAACGTAATACTATATAACGTTATACATTATAACGTAATACCATATGACGTTATACGTTATAGGGAACTGCTATAGTACGTTACACGTCATAACGTAATACCATATAACGTTCTACGTTATAACGTAATCCCATATGACGTTGTACGTTATAACGTAATACGATATGACGTTATACGTTATAGGGAAATGCTATAGTACGTCACACGTTATAACGTCATACTGTATAACGTTATACGTTATAACGTAATACCATATGACGTTATACGTTATAAGGTAATACCATATAAAGTTATACGCTATAACGTAAGACTATATAATGTAATACGTTATAACGTAATACCATATAACGTTACACGTTAAAACGCAATACCATATGACGTTGTACGTTATAACGTAATACGATATGACTTTATACGTTATAGGGAAATGCTATAATACGTTACACGTTATAACGTAATTCTGTATAACGTTATACGTTATAACGTAATACCATATGAAGTTATACGTTATAACGCAATTCCATATAACGTTATACGTTATAATGTAATCCCATTTGACGTTGTACGCTATAACGTAATACGATATGACGTTATACGTTATAGGGATATGCTATAGTACGTTACACGTTATAACGTAATACCATATGACGTTATACGTCATAACGTAATACCATATGACGTTATACGCTATTGGGAAATGCTATAG
The DNA here is from genome assembly GCA_029958995.1 of Bombus sonorus. NCBI lineage: Eukaryota > Metazoa > Arthropoda > Insecta > Hymenoptera > Apidae > Bombus > Bombus sonorus. The sequence goes on from JARWAU010000044.1 coordinate 100,944, forward strand.
TACGTTACACGTTATAACGTAATTCCATATAACGTTATACGTTATAACGTAATACCATATAACGTTACACGTTATAATGTAATACCATATGACGTTATACGTTGTAAGGAAATGCTATAGTATGTTACACGTCATAACGTAATACTGTATAACGTTATACGTTATAACGTAATACTATATAACGTTATACGTCATATGGTAGTATTAAATAACGTTATACGTTATAAGGTAATGCTACATAACGTTCTACGTTATAACGGAATACGATATGACGTTATACGTTATAGGGAAATGCTATAATACGTTACACGTTATAACGTAATTCTGTATAACGTTATACGTTATAACGTAATACCATATGACGTTATACGTTATAAGGAAATGCCATAGTACGTTACACGTTATAACGTCATACTGTCTAACGTTATACGTTAGAACGTAATACTGTATAACGTTATATGTTATAACGTAATACCGTATGTCGTTATACGTTATAACGTAATACCATATGACGTTATACGTTATAAGGAAATGCTATAGTACGTTACACGTTATAACGTAATACTATATAACGTTATTCGTAATAACGTAATAACATATAACGATATACGTTATAACGTAATACTATATAACGTAATAAGTTATAACGAAATACCATATAACGTTACACGTTATAACGTTATACCATATGACGTTATACGTTATAACGTAATACCATATGACGCTATACGTTATAGGGAAATGCTATAGTACGTTATACGTTATGACGCAATACCATATGACGTTATACGCTATTGGGAAATGCTGTAGTACGTTACACGTTATAACGTAATACTGTATAACGTTATACATTATAACGTAATACCATATGACGTTATACGTTATAATGTAATACCATATGACGTTATACGTTGTAAGGAAATGCTATAGTATGTTACACGTCATAACGTAATACTGTATAACGTTATACGTTATAACGTAATACTATATAACGTTATACGTCACATGGTAGTATTAAATAACGTTCTACGTTATAAGGTAATGCTACATAACGTTCTACGTTATAACGGAATACGATATGACGTTATACGTTATAGGGAAATGCTATAATACGTTACACGTTATAACGTAATACTGTATAACGTTATACGTTATAACGTAATACCATAAGACGTTATACGTTATAACGTAATACCATATAACGTTACACGTTATAACGTAATACCATATGACGTTATACGTCATAACGTAATACCATATGACGTTATACGCTATTGGGAAATGCTATAGTACGTTACACGTTATAACGTAATTCCATATAACGTTATACGTTATAACGTAATACCATATAACGTTACACGTTATAATGTAATACCATATGACGTTATACGTTGTAAGGAAATGCTATAGTATGTTACACGTCATAACGTAATACTGTATAACGTTATACGTTATAACGTAATACTATATAACGTTATACGTCACATGGTAGTATTAAATAACGTTATACGTTATAAGGTAATGCTACATAACGTTCTACGTTATAACGGAATACGATATGACGTTATACGTTATAGGGAAATGCTATAATACGTTACACGTTATAACGTAATTCTGTATAACGTTATACGTTATAACGTAATACCATATGACGTTATACGTTATAACGTAATACCATATAACGTTATACGTTATAACATTATACTATATAACGTTATACGTTATAACGTAATACCATATGACGTTATACGTTATAACGTAATTCCATATAACGATATACGTTATAACACAATACCATATGACGTTATACGTTATAAGGAAATGCTATAGTACGTTACACGTTATAACGTAATACTATATAACGTTATTCGTAGTAACATAATAACATATAACGATACACGTTATAACGTAATACTATATAACGTAATACGTTATAACGAAATACCATATAACGTTACACGTTATAACGTAATACCATATGACGTTATACGTCATAGGGATATGCTATAGTACGTTACACGTTATAACGTAATACCATATAACGTTCTACGTTATAACGTAGTACCATACGACGTTATGCGTTACAACGTAATACCATATAACGTTATACGTTATAACGTAATACCATATGACGTTATACGTTATAACGTAATACCATATAACGTTATACGTTATAACATAATACTATATAACGTTATACGTTATAACGTAATACCATATGACGTTATACGTTATAACGTAATTCCATATAACGTTATACGTTATATCTTAATACCATATAACGTTACACGTTATAACATTATACCATATGACGTTATACGTTGTAAGGAAATGCTATAGTACGTTACACGTCATAACGTAATACCATATGACGTTCTACGTTATAACGTAATCCCATTTGACGTTGTAGGTTATAGCGTAATACTGTATAACGTTATACGTTATAACGTCATACCATATAACGTTACAAGTTATAATGTAATACCACATGACGTTATACGTTATAAGGAAATGCCATAGTACGTTATACGTTATAACGTAATACCATATGACGTTATACGCTATTGGAAAATGCTATAGTACGTTACACGTTATAAAGTAGTACTGTATAACGTTATACATTATAACGTAATACCATATGACGTTATACGTTATAACGTAATACCATATGACGCTATACGTTATAGGGAAATCCTATAGTACGTTATACGTTATAACGTAATACCATATGACGTTATACGCTATTGGGAAATGCTATAGTACGTTACGCGTTATAACGTAATACTGTATGACATTATACATTATAACGTAATACCATATAACGTTATACGTTATAACGTAATACCATATAACGATACACGTTATAATGTAATACCATATGACGTTATACGTTATAACGTAATACCGTATGACGTTATACGCTATTGGGAAATGCTATAGTACGTTACACGTTATAATGTAATACCATATGACATCATACGTTACAACTTAATGCCATATAACGTTATACGTTATAACGTAATACCATATGACGTTATACGTTATAAGGAAATGCCATAGTACGTTACACGTTATAACGGAATACTGTCTAACGTTATACGTTAGAACGTAATACTGTATAACGTTATATGTTATAACGTAATACCGTATGTCGTTATACGTTATAACGTAATACCATATGACGTTATACGTTATAAGGAAATGCTATAGTACGTTACACGTTATAACGTAATACTATATAACGTTATTCGTAATAACGTAATAACATATAACGATATACGTTATAACGTAATACTATATAACGTAATACATTATAACGGAATACCATATAACGTTACACGTTATAACGTTATACCATATGACGTTATACGTTATAACGTAATACCATATGACGTTATACGTTATTGGAAAATGCTATAGTACGTTACACGTTGTAAAGTAGTACTGTATAACATTATACACTATAACGTAATACCATATGACTTTATACGTTATAACGTAATACCATATAATGCTATACGTTATAGGGAAATGCTATAGTACGTTATACGTTATGACGTAATACCATATGACGTTATACGTTATAACGTAATACCATATGACGTTATACGTTATTGGAAAATGCTATAGTACGTTACACGTTATAAAGTAGTACTGTATAACATTATACACTATAACGTAATACCATATGACGTTATACGTTATAACGTAATACCATATGACGCTATACGTTATAGGGAAATGCTATAGTACGTTATACGTTATGACGTAATACCATATGACGTTATACGCTATTGGGAAATGCTGTAGTACGTTACACGTTATAACGTAATACTGTATAACGTTATACATTATAACGTAATACCATATAACGTTATACGTTATAACGTAATTCCATATAACGTTATACGTTATAACGTAATACCATATAACGTTATACGTTATAACGTAATACCATATAACGTTATACGTTATAACGTAATACTATATAACTTTACACATTATAACGTAATACCATATGACGTTATACGTTATAACGTAATACCATATAACGTTACACGTTATGACGTAATACCATATGACGTTATACGTTATAACGTAATACCATATGACATCATACGTTATAACTTAATGCCATATAACGTTATACGTTATCACGTAATACTATATAACGTTATACATTATAACGTAATACCATATGACGTTATACGTTATAGGGAACTGCTATAGTACGTTACACGTCATAACGTAATACCATATAACGTTCTACGTTATAACGTAATCCCATATGACGTTATACGCTATTGGGAAATGCTATAGTACGTTACGCGTTATAACGTAATACTGTATAACATTATACATTATAACGTAATACCATATAACGTTATACGCTATAACGTAATACCATATAACGATACACGTTATAATGTAATACCATATGACGTTATACGTTATAACGTAATACCGTATGACCTTATACGCTATTGGGAAATGCTATAGTACGTTACACGTTATAATGTAATACCATATGACATCATACGTTACAACTTAATGCCATATAACGTTATACGTTATAACGTAATACCATATGACGTTATACGTTGTAAGGAAATGCTATAGTACGTTACACGTCATAACGTAATACCATATAACGTTCTACGTTATAACGTAATCCCATTTGACGTTGTACCATATAGCGTAATACTGTATAACGTTATACGTTATAACGTCATACCATATAACGTTACACGTTATAATGTAATACCATATGACGTTATACGTTATAAGGAAATGCCATAGTACGTTACACGTTATAACGGAATACTGTCTAACGTTATACGTTAGAACGTAATACTGTATAACGTTATATGTTATAACGTAATACCGTATGTCGTTATACGTTATAACGTAATACCATATGACGTTATACGTTATAAGGAAATGCTATAGTACGTTACACGTTATAACGTAATACTATATAACGTTATTCGTAATAACGTAATAACATATAACGATATACGTTATAACGTAATACTATATAACGTAATACGTTATAACGGAATACCATATAACGTTACACGTTATAACGTTATACCATATGACGTTATACGTTATAACGTAATACCATATGACGTTATACGTTATTGGAAAATGCTATAGTACGTTACACGTTGTAAAGTAGTACTGTATAACATTATACACTATAACGTAATACCATATGACTTTATACGTTATAACGTAATACCATATGACGCTATACGTTATAGGGAAATGCTATAGTACGTTATACGTTATGACGTAATACCATATGACGTTATACGCTATTGGGAAATGCTGTAGTACGTTACACGTTATAACGTAATACTGTATAACGTTATACATTATAACGTAATACCATATAACGTTATACGTTATAACGTAATTCCATATAACGTTATACGTTATAACGTAATACCATATAACGTTATACGTTATAACGTAATACCATATAACGTTATACGTTATAACGTAATACTATATAACTTTACACATTATAACGTAATACCATATGACGTTATACGTTATAACGTAATACCATATAACGTTACACGTTATGACGTAATACCATATGACGTTATACGTTATAACGTAATACCATATGACATCATACGTTATAACTTAATGCCATATAACGTTATACGTTATAACGTAATACTATATAACGTTATACATTATAACGTAATACCATATGACGTTATACGTTATAGGGAACTGCTATAGTACGTTACACGTCATAACGTAATACCATATAACGTTCTACGTTATAACGTAATCCCATATGACGTTGTACGTTATAACGTAATACGATATGACGTTATACGTTATAGGGAAATGCTATAGTACGTCACACGTTATAACGTCATACTGTATAACGTTATACGTTATAACGTAATACCATATGACGTTATACGTTATAAGGTAATACCATATAAAGTTATACGCTATAACGTAAGACTATATAATGTAATACGTTATAACGTAATACCATATAACGTTACACGTTAAAACGTAATACCATATGACGTTGTACGTTATAACGTAATACGATATGACTTTATACGTTATAGGGAACTGCTATAGTACGTTACACGTTATAGCGTAATGCTGTATAACGTTATACGTTATAACGTAATACCATATGAAGTTATAAGTTATAACGCAATTCCATATAACGTTATACGTTATAACGTAATCCCATTTGACGTTGTACGTTATAACGTAATACGATATGACGTTATACGTTATAGGGATATGCTATAGTACGTTACACGTTATAACGTAATACCATATGACGTTATACGTCATAACGTAATACCATATGACGTCATACGCTATTGGGAAATGCTATAGTACGTTACACGTTATAACGTAATTCCATATAACGTTATACGTTATAACGTAATACCATATAACGTTACACGTTATAATGTAATACCATATGACGTTATACGTTGTAAGGAAATGCTATAGTATGTTACACGTCATAACGTAATACTGTATAACGTTATACGTTATAACGTAATACTATATAACGTTATACGTCACATGGTAGTATTAAATAACGTTATACGTTATAAGGTAATGCTACATAACGTTCTACGTTATAACGGAATACGATATGACGTTATACGTTATAGGGATATGCTATAATACGTTACACGTTATAACGTAATTCTGTATAACGTTATACGTTATAACGTAACACCATATGACGTTATACGTTATAAGGAAATGCCATAGTACGTTACACGTTATAACGTAATACTGTCTAACGTTATACGTTAGAACGTAATACTGTATAACGTTATATGTTATAACGTAATACCGTATGTCGTTATACGTTATAACGTAATACCATATGACGTTATACGTTATAAGGAAATGCTATAGTACGTTACACGTTATAACGTAATACTATATAACGTTATTCGTAATAACGTAATAACATATAACGATATACGTTATAACGTAATACTATATAACGTAATAAGTTATAACGAAATACCATATAACGTTACACGTTATAACGTTATACCATATGACGTTATACGCTATTGGGAAATGCTGTAGTACGTTACACGTTATAACGTAATACTGTATAACGTTATACATTATAACGTAATACCATATGACGTTATACGTTATAATGTAATACCATATGACGTTATACGTTGTAAGGAAATGCTATAGTATGTTACACGTCATAACGTAATACTGTATAACGTTATACGTTATAACGTAATACTATATAACTTTATACGTCACATGGTAGTATTAAATAACGTTATACGTTATCAGGTAATGCTACATAACGTTCTACGTTATAACGGAATACGATATGACGTTATACGTTATAGGGAAATGCTATAATACGTTACACGTTATAACGTAATACTGTATAACGTTATACGTTATAACGTAATACCATATGACGTTATACGTTATAACGTAATACCATATAACGTTACACGTTATAACGTAATACCATATGACGTTATACGTCATAACGTAATACCATATGACGTTATACGCTATTGGGAAATGCTATAGTACGTTACACGTTATAACATAATTCCATATAACGTTATACGTTATAACGTAATACCATATAACGTTACACGTTATAATGTAATACCATATGACGTTATACGTTGTAAGGAAATGCTATAGTATGTTACACGTCATAACGTAATACTGTATAACGTTATACGTTATAACGTAATACTATATAACGTTATACGTCACATGGTAGTATTAAATAACGTTATACGTTATAAGGTAATGCTACATAACGTTCTACGTTATAACGGAATACGATATGACGTTATACGTTATAGGGAAATGCTATAATACGTTACACGTTATACCGTAATTCTGTATAACGTTATACGTTATAACGTAATACCATATGACGTTATACGTTATAACGTAATACCATATAACGTTATACGTTATAACATTATACTATATAACGTTATACGTTATAACGTAATACCATATGACGCTATACGTTATAGGGAAATGCTATAGTACGTTATACGTTATGACGTAATACCATATGACGTTATACGCTATTGGGAAATGCTGTAGTACGTTACACGTTATAACGTAATACTGTATAACGTTATACATTATAACGTAATACCATATAACGTTATACGTTATAACGTAATTCCATATAACGTTATACGTTATAACGTAATACCATATAACGTTATACGTTATAACGTAATACCATATAACGTTATACGTTATAACGTAATACTATATAACTTTACACATTATAACGTAATACCATATGACGTTATACGTTATAACGTAATACCATATAACGTTACACGTTATGACGTAATACCATATGACGTTATACGTTATAACGTAATACCATATGACATCATACGTTATAACTTAATGCCATATAACGTTATACGTTATAACGTAATACTATATAACGTTATACATTATAACGTAATACCATATGACGTTATACGTTATAGGGAACTGCTATAGTACGTTACACGTCATAACGTAATACGATATGACGTTATACGTTATAGGGAAATGCTATAGTACGTCACACGTTATAACGTCATACTGTATAACGTTATACGTTATAACGTAATTCCATATAACGTTATACGTTATAACGTAATACCATATAACGTTATACGTTATAACGTAATACCATATAACGTTATACGTTATAACGTAATACTATATAACTTTACACATTATAACGTAATACCATATGACGTTATACGTTATAACGTAATACCATATAACGTTACACGTTATGACGTAATACCATATGACGTTATACGTTATAACGTAATACCATATGACATCATACGTTATAACTTAATGCCATATAACGTTATACGTTATAACGTAATACTATATAACGTTATACATTATAACGTAATACCATATGACGTTATACGTTATAGGGAACTGCTATAGTACGTTACACGTCATAACGTAATACCATATAACGTTCTACGTTATAACGTAATCCCATATGACGTTGTACGTTATAACGTAATACGATATGACGTTATACGTTATAGGGAAATGCTATAGTACGTCACACGTTATAACGTCATACTGTATAACGTTATACGTTATAACGTAATACCATATGACGTTATACGTTATAAGGAAATGCTATAGTACGTTACACGTTATAACGTAATACTATATAACGTTATTCGTAATAACGTAATAACATATAACGATATACGTTATAACGTAATACTATATAACGTAATACGTTATAACGGAATACCATATAACGTTACACGTTATAACGTTATACCATATGACGTTATACGTTATAACGTAATACCATATGACGTTATACGTTATTGGAAAATGCTATAGTACGTTACACGTTGTAAAGTAGTACTGTATAACATTATACACTATAACGTAATACCATATGACTTTATACGTTATAACGTAATACCATATGACGCTATACGTTATAGGGAAATGCTATAGTACGTTATACGTTATGACGTAATACCATATGACGTTATACGCTATTGGGAAATGCTGTAGTACGTTACACGTTATAACGTAATACTGTATAACGTTATACATTATAACGTAATACCATATAACGTTATACGTTATAACGTAATTCCATATAACGTTATACGTTATAACGTAATACCATATAACGTTATACGTTATAACGTAATACCATATAACGTTATACGTTATAACGTAATACTATATAACTTTACACATTATAACGTAATACCATATGACGTTATACGTTATAACGTAATACCATATAACGTTACACGTTATGACGTAATACCATATGACGTTATACGTTATAACGTAATACCATATGACATCATACGTTATAACTTAATGCCATATAACGTTATACGTTATAACGTAATACTATATAACGTTATACATTATAACGTAATACCATATGACGTTATACGTTATAGGGAACTGCTATAGTACGTTACACGTCATAACGTAATACCATATAACGTTCTACGTTATAACGTAATCCCATATGACGTTGTACGTTATAACGTAATACGATATGACGTTATACGTTATAGGGAAATGCTATAGTACGTCACACGTTATAACGTCATACTGTATAACGTTATACGTTATAACGTAATACCATATGACGTTATACGTTATAAGGTAATACCATATAAAGTTATACGCTATAACGTAAGACTATATAATGTAATACGTTATAACGTAATACCATATAACGTTACACGTTAAAACGTAATACCATATGACGTTGTACGTTATAACGTAATACGATATGACTTTATACGTTATAGGGAACTGCTATAGTACGTTACACGTTATAGCGTAATGCTGTATAACGTTATACGTTATAACGTAATACCATATGAAGTTATAAGTTATAACGCAATTCCATATAACGTTATACGTTATAACGTAATCCCATTTGACGTTGTACGTTATAACGTAATACGATATGACGTTATACGTTATAGGGATATGCTATAGTACGTTACACGTTATAACGTAATACCATATGACGTTATACGTCATAACGTAATACCATATGACGTCATACGCTATTGGGAAATGCTATAGTACGTTACACGTTATAACGTAATTCCATATAACGTTATACGTTATAACGTAATACCATATAACGTTACACGTTATAATGTAATACCATATGACGTTATACGTTGTAAGGAAATGCTATAGTATGTTACACGTCATAACGTAATACTGTATAACGTTATACGTTATAACGTAATACTATATAACGTTATACGTCACATGGTAGTATTAAATAACGTTATACGTTATAAGGTAATGCTACATAACGTTCTACGTTATAACGGAATACGATATGACGTTATACGTTATAGGGATATGCTATAATACGTTACACGTTATAACGTAATTCTGTATAACGTTATACGTTATAACGTAATACCATATGACGTTATACGTTATAAGGAAATGCCATAGTACGTTACACGTTATAACGTAATACTGTCTAACGTTATACGTTAGAACGTAATACTGTATAACGTTATATGTTATAACGTAATACCGTATGTCGTTATACGTTATAACGTAATACCATATGACGTTATACGTTATAAGGAAATGCTATAGTACGTTACACGTTATAACGTAATACTATATAACGTTATTCGTAATAACGTAATAACATATAACGATATACGTTATAACGTAATACTATATAACGTAATAAGTTATAACGAAATACCATATAACGTTACACGTTATAACGTTATACCATATGACGTTATACGCTATTGGGAAATGCTGTAGTACGTTACACGTTATAACGTAATACTGTATAACGTTATACATTATAACGTAATACCATATGACGTTATACGTTATAATGTAATACCATATGACGTTATACGTTGTAAGGAAATGCTATAGTATGTTACACGTCATAACGTAATACTGTATAACGTTATACGTTATAACGTAATACTATATAACTTTATACGTCACATGGTAGTATTAAATAACGTTATACGTTATAAGGTAATGCTACATAACGTTCTACGTTATAACGGAATACGATATGACGTTATACGTTATAGGGAAATGCTATAATACGTTACACGTTATAACGTAATACTGTATAACGTTATACGTTATAACGTAATACCATATGACGTTATACGTTATAACGTAATACCATATAACGTTACACGTTATAACGTAATACCATATGACGTTATACGTCATAACGTAATACCATATGACGTTATACGCTATTGGGAAATGCTATAGTACGTTACACGTTATAACATAATTCCATATAACGTTATACGTTATAACGTAATACCATATAACGTTACACGTTATAATGTAATACCATATGACGTTATACGTTGTAAGGAAATGCTATAGTATGTTACACGTCATAACGTAATACTGTATAACGTTATACGTTATAACGTAATACTATATAACGTTATACGTCACATGGTAGTATTAAATAACGTTATACGTTATAAGGTAATGCTACATAACGTTCTACGTTATAACGGAATACGATATGACGTTATACGTTATAGGGAAATGCTATAATACGTTACACGTTATACCGTAATTCTGTATAACGTTATACGTTATAACGTAATACCATATGACGTTATACGTTATAACGTAATACCATATAACGTTATACGTTATAACATTATACTATATAACGTTATACGTTATAACGTAATACCATATGACGCTATACGTTATAGGGAAATGCTATAGTACGTTATACGTTATGACGTAATACCATATGACGTTATACGCTATTGGGAAATGCTGTAGTACGTTACACGTTATAACGTAATACTGTATAACGTTATACATTATAACGTAATACCATATAACGTTATACGTTATAACGTAATTCCATATAACGTTATACGTTATAACGTAATACCATATAACGTTATACGTTATAACGTAATACCATATAACGTTATACGTTATAACGTAATACTATATAACTTTACACATTATAACGTAATACCATATGACGTTATACGTTATAACGTAATACCATATAACGTTACACGTTATGACGTAATACCATATGACGTTATACGTTATAACGTAATACCATATGACATCATACGTTATAACTTAATGCCATATAACGTTATACGTTATAACGTAATACTATATAACGTTATACATTATAACGTAATACCATATGACGTTATACGTTATAGGGAACTGCTATAGTACGTTACACGTCATAACGTAATACGATATGACGTTATACGTTATAGGGAAATGCTATAGTACGTCACACGTTATAACGTCATACTGTATAACGTTATACGTTATAACGTAATTCCATATAACGTTATACGTTATAACGTAATACCATATAACGTTATACGTTATAACGTAATACCATATAACGTTATACGTTATAACGTAATACTATATAACTTTACACATTATAACGTAATACCATATGACGTTATACGTTATAACGTAATACCATATAACGTTACACGTTATGACGTAATACCATATGACGTTATACGTTATAACGTAATACCATATGACATCATACGTTATAACTTAATGCCATATAACGTTATACGTTATAACGTAATACTATATAACGTTATACATTATAACGTAATACCATATGACGTTATACGTTATAGGGAACTGCTATAGTACGTTACACGTCATAACGTAATACCATATAACGTTCTACGTTATAACGTAATCCCATATGACGTTGTACGTTATAACGTAATACGATATGACGTTATACGTTATAGGGAAATGCTATAGTACGTCACACGTTATAACGTCATACTGTATAACGTTATACGTTATAACGTAATACCATATGACGTTATACGTTATAAGGTAATACCATATAAAGTTATACGCTATAACGTAAGACTATATAATGTAATACGTTATAACGTAATACCATATAACGTTACACGTTAAAACGTAATACCATATGACGTTGTACGTTATAACGTAATACGATATGACTTTATACGTTATAGGGAACTGCTATAGTACGTTACACGTTATAGCGTAATGCTGTATAACGTTATACGTTATAACGTAATACCATATGAAGTTATACGTTATAACGCAATTCCATATATCGTTATACGTTATAACGTAATCCCATTTGACGTTGTACGTTATAACGTAATACGATATGACGTTATACGTTATAGGGATATGCTATAGTACGTTACACGTTATAACGTAATACCATATGACGTTATACGTCATAACGTAATACCATATGACGTTATACGCTATTGGGAAATGCTATAGTACGTTACACGTTATAACGTAATTCCATATAACGTTATACGTTATAACGTAATACCATATAACGTTACACGTTATAATGTAATACCATATGACGTTATACGTTGTAAGGAAATGCTATAGTATGTTACACGTCATAACGTAATACTGTATAACGTTATACGTTATAACGTAATACTGTATAACGTTATACGTTATAACGTAATACTATATAACGTTATACGTCACATGGTAGTATTAAATAACGTTATACGTTATAAGGTAATGCTACATAACGTTCTACGTTATAACGGAATACGATATGACGTTATACGTTATAGGGATATGCTATAATACGTTACACGTTATAACGTAATTCTGTATAACGTTATACGTTATAACGTAATACCATATGACGTTATACGTTATAAGGAAATGCCATAGTACGTTACACGTTATAACGTAATACTGTCTAACGTTATACGTTAGAACGTAATACTGTATAACGTTATATGTTATAACGTAATACCGTATGTCGTTATACGTTATAACGTAATACCATATGACGTTATACGTTATAAGGAAATGCTATAGTACGTTACACGTTATAACGTAATACTATATAACGTTATTCGTAATAACGTAATAACATATAACGATATACGTTATAACGTAATACTATATAACGTAATAAGTTATAACGAAATACCATATAACGTTACACGTTATAACGTTATACCATATGACGTTATACGTTATAACGTAATACCATATGACGCTATACGTTATAGGGAAATGCTATAGTACGTTATACGTTATGACGTAATACCATATGACGTTATACGCTATTGGGAAATGCTGTAGTACGTTACACGTTATAACGTAATACTGTATAACGTTATACATTATAACGTAATACCATATGACGTTATACGTTATAATGTAATACCATATGACGTTATACGTTGTAAGGAAATGCTATAGTATGTTACACGTCATAACGTAATACTGTATAACGTTATACGTTATAACGTAATACTATATAACGTTATACGTCACATGGTAGTATTAAATAACGTTATACGTTATAAGGTAATGCTACATAACGTTCTACGTGATAACGGAATACGATATGACGTTATACGTTATAGGGAAATGCTATAATACGTTACACGTTATAACGTAATACTGTATAACGTTATACGTTATAACGTAATACCATATGACGTTATACGTTATAACGTAATACCATATAACGTTACACGTTATAACGTAATACCATATGACGTTATACGTCATAACGTAATACCATATGACGTTATACGCTATTGGGAAATGCTATAGTACGTTACACGTTATAACATAATTCCATATAACGTTATACGTTATAACGTAATACCATATAACGTTACACGTTATAATGTAATACCATATGACGTTATACGTTGTAAGGAAATGCTATAGTATGTTACACGTCATAAAGTAATACTGTATAACGTTATACGTTATAACGTAATACTATATAACGTTATACGTCACATGGTAGTATTAAATAACGTTATACGTTATAAGGTAATGCTACATAACGTTCTACGTTATAACGGAATACGATATGACGTTATACGTTATAGGGAAATGCTATAATACGTTACACGTTATACCGTAATTCTGTATAACGTTATACGTTATAACGTAATACCATATGACGTTATACGTTATATCGTAATACCATATAACGTTATACGTTATTACATTATACTATATAACGTTATACGTTATAACGTAATACCATATGACGTTATACGTTATAACGTAATTCCATATAACGATATACGTTATAACACAATACCATATGACGTTATACGTTATAAGGAAATGCTATAGTACGTTACACGTTATAACGTAATACCATATAACGTTCTACGTTATAACGTAGTACCATACGACGTTATGCGTTATAACGTAATACCATATAACGTTATACGTTATAACGTAATACCATATGACGTTATACGTTATAACGTAATACCATATAACGTTATACGTTATAACATAATACTATATAACGTTATACGTTATAACGTAATACCATATGACGTTATACGTTATAACGTAATTCCATATAACGTTATACGTTATATCTTAATACCATATAACGTTACACGTTATAACATTATACCATATGACGTTATACGTTGTAAGGAAATGCTATAGTACGTTACACGTCATAACGTAATACCATATGACGTTCTACGTTATAACGTAATCCCATTTGACGTTGTACGTTATAGCGTAATACTGTATAACGTTATACGTTATAACGTAATACTATATAACATAATACGTTATAACGGAATACCATATAACGTTACACGTTATAACGTTATACCATATGACGTTATACGTTATAACGTAATACCATATGACGTTATACGCTATTGGAAAATGCTATAGTACGTTACACGTTATAAAGTAGTACTGTATAACGTTATACATTATAACGTAATACCATATGACGTTATACGTTATAACGTAATACCATATGACGCTATACGTTATAGGGAAATCGTATAGTACGTTATACGTTATAACGTAATACCATATGACGTTATACGCTATTGAGAAATGCTATAGTACGTTACGCGTTATAACGTAATACTGTATAACATTATACATTATAACGTAATACCATATAACGTTATACGTTATAACGTAATACCATATAACGATACACGTTATAATGTAATACCATATGACGTTATACGTTATAACGTAATACCGTATGACATTATACGCTATTGGGAAATGCTATAGTACGTTACACGTTATAATGTAATACCATATGACATCATACGTTACAACTTAATGCCATATAACGTTATACGTTATAACGTGATACCATATGACGTTATACGTTATAAGGAAATGCTATAGTACGTTACACGTTATAACGTAATACTATATAACGTTATTCGTAATAACGTAATAACATATAACGATATACGTTATAACGTAATACTATATAACGTAATACGTTATAACGGAATACCATATAACGTTACACGTTATAACGTTATACCATATGACGTTATACGTTATAACGTAATACCATATGACGTTATACGTTATTGGAAAATGCTATAGTACGTTACACGTTGTAAAGTAGTACTGTATAACATTATACACTATAACGTAATACCATATGACTTTATACGTTATAACGTAATACCATATGATGCTATACGTTATAGGGAAATGCTATAGTACGTTATACGTTATGACGTAATACCATATGACGTTATACGTTATAACGTAATACCATATGACGTTATACGTTATTGGAAAATGCTATAGTACGTTACACGTTATAAAGTAGTACTGTATAACATTATACACTATAACGTAATACCATATGACGTTATACGTTATAACGTAATACCATATGACGCTATACGTTATAGGGAAATGCTATAGTACGTTATACGTTATGACGTAATACCATATGACGTTATACGCTATTGGGAAATGCTGTAGTACGTTACACGTTATAACGTAATACTGTATAACGTTATACATTATAACGTAATACCATATAACGTTATACGTTATAACGTAATTCCATACAACGTTATACGTTATAACGTAATACCATATAACGTTATACGTTATAACGTAACACCATATAACGTTATACGTTATAACGTAATACTATATAACTTTACACATTATAACGTAATACCATATGACGTTATACGTTATAACGTAATACCATATAACGTTACACGTTATGACGTAATACCATATGACGTTATACGTTATAAAGTAATACCATATAACGTTATACGTTATAACGTAATACCATATGACGCTATACGTTATAGGGAAATGCTATAGTACGTTATACGTTATGACGTAATACCATATGACGTTATACGCTATTGGGAAATGCTGTAGTACGTTACACGTTATAACGTAATACTGTATAACGTTATACATTATAACGTAATACCATATAACGTCATACGTTATAACGTAATTCCATACAACGTTATACGTTATAACGTAATACCATATAACGTTATACGTTATAACGTAATACCATATAACGTTATACGTTATAACGTAATACTATATAACTTTACACATTATAACGTAATACCATATGACGTTATACGTTATAACGTAATACCATATAACGTTACACGTTATGACATAATACCATATGACGTTATACGTTATAACGTAATACCATATGACATCATACGTTATAACTTAATGCCATATAACGTTATACGTTATAACGTAATACTATATAACGTTATACATTATAACGTAATACCATATGACGTTATACGTTATAGGGAACTGCTATAGTACGTTACACGTCATAACGTAATACCATATAACGTTCTACGTTATAACGTAATCCCATATGACGTTGTACGTTATAACGTAATACCATATGACGTTATACGTTATTGGGAAATGCTATAGTACGTTACACGTTATAAAGTAATACTGTATAACGTTATACATTATAACGTAATCCCATATGACGTTATACGTTATAACGTAATACCATATGCCGTTATACGTTATAACGTAATACTATATCGTTATTCGTTATAACGTAATACCATATGACGCTATACGTTATAGGGAAATGCTATAGTCCGTTCCACGTTATAACGTAATACTATATAAAGTTATACGTTATAACGTAATCCCATATGACGTTATACGTTATAACGTAATACCATATAACGTTACAGGTTATAACGTAATACCATATGACGTTATACGTTATAACCTAATACCATATAACGTTACACGTTATTACGTAATACTATATAACGTTATACGTGACATGGTAGTAGTAAATAACGTTATACGTTATAAGGCAATGCTACATAACGTTGTACGTTATAAAGTAATACTGTATAACGTTATACGTTATAACGTAATACTATATAACGTAATACGTCATAACGAACTACCATAAAACGTTACACGTTATAACGTAATACCATATGACGTTATACGTTATAACGTAATACCATATGACGTTATACGTTATAACGTAATACCATATGACGTTATACGTTATAACGTATTACTATATAACGTTATACGTCACATGGTAGTAGCAAATAACGTTATACGTTATAAGGTAATGCTACATAACGTTGTACGTTATAAAGGAATACGATATGACGTTATACGCTATAGGGAGATGCTATAGTACGTTACACGTTATAACGTAATACTGTATAACGTTATACGTTATAACGTAATACCATATGACGTTATACGTTATAACGTAATACCACATGACGCTATACGTTATAGGGAAATGCTATAGTCCGTTTCACGTTATGACGTAATACTATATAAAGTTATACGTTATAACGTAATACCATATGACGTTATACGTTATATGGAAATGCTCTAGTACGATACACGTTATAACGTAATACTATATAACGTTATTCGTTAGAACGTAATAACATATAACGTTACACGTTATAACATAATACTATATAACGTTATACGTTATAACGTAATACGATATGACGTTATACGTTATAACGTAATACCATATGACGTTATACGTTATAACGTAATACCATATGACGTTATACGTTATAACGTAATACTCTATATCGTTATACGTTATAACGTAATACGATATGACGTTATACGTTATAACGTAATTCCACATGACGTTATACGTTATAACGTAATACCATATGACGTTATACGTTATTGGGAAATGCTATAGTACGTTACACGTTATAAAGTAATACTGTATAACGTTATACATTATAACGTAATACCATACGACTTTACACGTTATAACGTAATACCATATGACGTTATACGCTATAGGGAAATGCTATAGTACGTTACACGTTATAACGTAATACCATATAACGTTATACGTTATAACGGAATACCGTATGGCGTTATACGTTCTAACGTAATACCATATGACGTTATACGTTATAAGGAAATGCTAAAGTACGTTACACGTTATAACGTAATACTATATAACGTTATACGTTACATGGTAATAGTAAATAACGTTATACGTTATAACGTAATGCTACAGAACGTTATACGTTATATCGTAATACCATATACCGTTATACGTTATAACGTAATACCATATGACGTTATACTTTATAACGTAATACCATATGACGATATACTTTATAACGTAATACCATATGACGTTATACGTTATAACGTAATACCATATGACGTTATACGTTATTGGGAAATGCTATAGTACGTTACACGTTATAAAGTAATACTGTATAACGTTATACATTATAACGTAATCCCATATGACGTTATACGTTATAACGTAATGCCATATGACGTTATACGTTATAACGTAATACTATATCGTTATTCGTTATAACGTAATACCATATGACGCTATACGTTATCGGGAAATGCTATAGTCCGTTCCACGTTATAACGTAATACTATATAAAGTTATACGTTATAACGTAATCCCATATGACGTTATACGTTATTGGGAAATGCTATAGTACGTTACACGTTATAAAGTAATACTGTATAACGTTATACATTATAACGTAATACCATATAACGTTATACGTTATTGGGAAATGCTATAGTACGTTACACGTTATAAAGTAATACTGTATAACGTTATACATTATAACGTAATACCATATGACGTTACACGTTATAACGTAATACCATATGACGTTATACGCTATAGGGAAATGCTATAGTACGTTACACGTTATAACGTAATACCATATGACGCTATACGTTATAGGGTAATGCTATAGTCCGTGTCACGTTATGACGTAATACTATATAAAGTTATACGTTATAACGTAATACCATATGACGTTATACGTTATATGGAAATGCTCTAGTACGATACACGTTATAACGTAATACTATATAACGTTATTCGTTAGAACGTAATAACATATAACGTTACACGTTATAACATAATACTATATAACGTTATACGTTATAACGTAATACGATATGACGTTATACGTTATAACGTAATACCATATGACGTTATACGTTATAACGTAATACCATATGACGTTATACGTTATAACGTAATACTCTATATCGTTATACGTTATAACGTAATACGATATGACGTTATACGTTATAACGTAATTCCACATGACGTTATACGTTATAACGTAATACCATATGACGTTATACGTTATTGGGAAATGCTATAGTACGTTACACGTTATAAAGTAATACTGTATAACGTTATACATTATAACGTAATACCATACGACTTTACACGTTATAACGTAATACCATATGACGTTATACGCTATAGGGAAATGCTATAGTACGTTACACGTTATAACGTAATACCATATAACGTTATACGTTATAACGGAATACCGTATGGCGTTATACGTTCTAACGTAATACCATATGACGTTATACGTTATAAGGAAATGCTAAAGTACGTTACACGTTATAACGTAATACTATATAACGTTATACGTTACATGGTAATAGTAAATAACGTTATACGTTATAACGTAATGCTACAGAACGTTATACGTTATATCGTAATACCATATACCGTTATACGTTATAACGTAATACCATATGACGTTATACTTTATAACGTAATACCATATGACGATATACTTTATAACGTAATACCATATGACGTTATACGTTATAACGTAATACCATATGACGTTATACGTTATTGGGAAATGCTATAGTACGTTACACGTTATAAAGTAATACTGTATAACGTTATACATTATAACGTAATCCCATATGACGTTATACGTTATAACGTAATGCCATATGACGTTATACGTTATAACGTAATACTATATCGTTATTCGTTATAACGTAATACCATATGACGCTATACGTTATCGGGAAATGCTATAGTCCGTTCCACGTTATAACGTAATACTATATAAAGTTATACGTTATAACGTAATCCCATATGACGTTATACGTTATTGGGAAATGCTATAGTACGTTACACGTTATAAAGTAATACTGTATAACGTTATACATTATAACGTAATACCATATAACGTTATACGTTATTGGGAAATGCTATAGTACGTTACACGTTATAAAGTAATACTGTATAACGTTATACATTATAACGTAATACCATATGACGTTACACGTTATAACGTAATACCATATGACGTTATACGCTATAGGGAAATGCTATAGTACGTTACACGTTATAACGTAATACCATATAACGTTATACGTTATAACGGAATACTGTATGACGTTATACGTTCTAACGTAATACCATATGACGTTATACGTTATAAGGAAATGCTAAAGTACGTTACACGTTATAACGTAATACTGTATAACGTTATACGTTACATGGTAATAGTAAATAACGTTATACGTTATAACGTAATGCTACAGAACGTTATACGTTATATCGTAATACCATATACCGTTATACGTTTTAACGTAATACCATATGACGTTATACTTTATAACGTAATACCATATGACGATATACTTTATAACGTAATACCATATGACGTTATACGTTATAACGTAATACCATATGACGTTATACGTTATTGGGAAATGCTATAGTACGATACACGTTATAAAGTAATACTGTATAACGTTATACATTATAACGTAAGCCCATATGACGTTATACGTTATAACGTAATACCATATGACGTTATACGTTATAACGTAATACTATATCGTTATTCGTTATAACGTAATACCATATGACGCTATACGTTATAGGGAAATGCTATAGTCCGTTCCACGT
Source organism: Bombus sonorus (assembly GCA_029958995.1). NCBI lineage: Eukaryota > Metazoa > Arthropoda > Insecta > Hymenoptera > Apidae > Bombus > Bombus sonorus. The sequence goes on from JARWAU010000044.1 coordinate 123,628, forward strand.
TATAACGTAATACTATATAAAGTTATACGTTATAACGTAATCCCATATGACGTTATACGTTATTGGGAAATGCTATAGTACGTTACACGTTATAAAGTAATACTGTATAACGTTATACATTATAACGTAATCCCATATGACGTTACACGTTATAAAGTAATACTGTATAACGTTATACATTATAACGTAATACCATATGACGTTACACGTTATAACGTAATACCATATGACGTTATACGCTATAGGGAAATGCTATAGTACGTTACACGTTATAACGTAATACCATATAACGTTATACGTTATAACGGAATACTGTATGACGTTATACGTTCTAACGTAATACCATATGACGTTATACGTTATAAGGAAATGCTAAAGTACGTTACACGTTATAACGTAATACTATATAACGTTATACGTTACATGGTAATAGTAAATAACGTTATACGTTATAACGTAATGCTACAGAACGTTATACGTTATATCGTAATACCATATACCGTTATACGTTATAACGTAATACCATATGACGTTATACTTTATAACGTAATACCATATGACGTTATACGTTATAACGTAATACCATATGACGTTATACGTTATAACGTAATACTATATCGTTATTCGTTATAACGTAATACCATATGACGCTATACGTTATAGGGAAATGCTATAGTCCGTTCCACGTTATAACGTAATACTATATAAAGTTATACGTTATAACGTAATCCGATATGACGTTATACGTTATAACGTAATACCATATAACGTTACACGTTATAACGTAATACCATATGACGTTATACGTTATAACGTAATACCATATAACGTTACACGTTATAACGTAATACTATATAACGTTATACGTCACATGGTAGTAGTAAATAACGTTATACGTTATAAGGTAATGCTACATAACGTTGTACGTTATAAAGTAATACTGTATAACGTTATACGTTATAACGTAATACTATATAACGTAATACGTCATAACGAACTACCATAAAACGTTACACGTTATAACGTAATACCATATGACGTTATACGTTATAACGTAATACCATATGACGTTATACGCTATTGGGAAATGCTATAGTACGTTACACGTTATAACGTAATACTGTATAACGTTATGCATTATAACGTAATACCATACGACGTTATACGTTATAACGTAATACCATATAACGTTACACGTTTTAACTTAATACTATATAACGTTGTACGTTACATAACGTTGTACGTTACATTATACGTTATAACGTAATACCATATGACGTTATACGTTATAACGTGTTACTATATAACGTTATACGTCACATGGTAGTAGCAAATAACGTTATACATTATAAGGTAATGCTACATAACGTTGTACGTTATAAAGTAACACGATATGACGTTATACGCTATAGGGAGATGCTATAGTACGTTACACGTTATAACGTAATACCATATGACGTTATACGTTATAACGTAATACCATATAACGTTACACGTTATAACGTAATACTATATAACGTTATACGTCACATGGTAGTAGTAAATAACGTTATACGTTATAAGGTAATGCTACATAACGTTGTACGTTATAAAGTAATACTGTATAACGATATACGTTATAACGTAATACTATATAACGTAATACGTCATAACGAACTACCATAAAACGTTACACGTTATAACGTAATACCATATGACGTTATACGTTATAACGTAATACCATATGACGTTATACGCTATTGGGAAATGCTATAGTACGTTACACGTTATAACGTAATACTGTATAACGTTATACGTTATAACGTAATACCATATGACGTTATACGTTATAACGTAATACCATATGACGTTATACGTTATAACGTAATACCATATGACGTTATACGCTATTGGGAAATGCTATAGTACGTTACACGTTTTAACTTAATACTATATAACGTTGTACGTTACATAACGTTGTACGTTACATTATACGTTATAACGTAATACCATATGACGTTATACGTTATAACGTAATACCATATGACGTTATACGTTATAACGTATTACTATATAACGTTATACGTCACATGGTAGTAGCAAATAACGTTATACGTTATAAGGTAATGCTACATAACGTTGTACGTTATAACGTAATACGATATGACGTTATACTTTATAGGGAAATGCTATAGTACGTTACACGTTATAACGTAATACTGTATAACGTTATACGTTATAACGTAATACCATATGACGTTATACGTTATAACGTAATACCATATAACGTTATACGTTATAACGTAATACTATATAACGTAATACGTCATAACGAACTACCATATAACGTTACACGTTTTAACGTAATACTATATAACGTAATACGTTATAACGAAATACCATATAACGTTACACTTTATAACGTAATACCATATGACGTTATACGTTATAACGTAATACCATATGCTGTTATACGTTGTAAGGAAATGCTATAGTACGTTACACGTTATAACGTAATACTGTATAACGTTATGCGTTATAATGTAATACCATATGACCTTATACGTTATAACGTAATACCATATAACGTCATACGTTATAACGGAATACTGTATGACGTTATACGTTCTAACGTAATACCATATGACGATATACTTTATAACGTAATACCATATGTCGTTATACGTTATAACGTAATACCATATGACGTTATACGTTACTGGGAAATGCTATAGTACGTTACACGTTATAAAGTAATACTGTATAACGTTATACATTATAACGTAATACCATATAACGTTATACGTTATAACGTAATACCATATGACGTGATACGTTATAACGTAATACCATATGACGTTATACGTTATATGGAAATGCTCTAGTACGATACACGTTATAACGTAATACTATATAACGTTATTCGTTAGAACGTAATAACATATAACGTTACACGTTATAACATAATACTATATAACGTTATACGTCATAACGTAATACGATATGACGTTATACGTTATAACGTAATACCATGTGACGTTATACGTTATAACGTAATACCATATGACGTTATACGTTATAACGTAATACTATATATCGTTATACGTTGTAACGTTATACGATATGACGTTATACGTTATAACGTAATTCCACATGACGTTATACGTTATAACGTAATACCATATGACGTTATACGTTATAACGTAATACTATATATCGTTATACGTTATAACGTAATACCATATGACGCTATACGTTATAGGGAAATGCTATAGTCCGTTTCACGTTATAACGTAATACTATATAAAGTTAGACGTTTTAACGCAATACTATATAACGTAATACGTTATAACGAAATACCATATAACGTTACACGTTATAACGTAATACCATATGACGTTATACGTTATAACGTAATACCATATGACGTTATACGTTATTGGGAAATGCTATAGTACGTTACACGTTATAAAGTAATACTGTATGACGTTATACATTATAACGTAATACCATATAACGTTACACGTTATAACGTAATACCATATGACGTTATACGTTATAACGTAATACTATATCGTTATTCGCTATAACGTAATACCATATGACGCTATACGTTATAGGGAAATGCTATAGTCCGTTCCACGTTATAACGTAATACTATATAAAGTTATACGTTATAACGTAATCCCATATGACGTTATACGTTATTGGGAAATGCTATAGTACGTTACACGTTATAAAGTAATACTGTATAACGTTATACATTATAACGTAATACCATATAACGTTATACGTTATTGGGAAATGCTATAGTACGTTACACGTTATAAAGTAATACTGTACAACGTTATACATTATAACGTAATACCATATGACGTTACACGTTATAACGTAATACCATATGACGTTATACGCTATAGGGAAATGCTATAGTACGTTACACGTTATAACGTAATACCATATAACGTTATACGTTATAACGGAATACTGTATGACGTTATACGTTCTAACGTAATACCATATGACGTTATACGTTATAAGGAAATGCTAAAGTACGTTACACGTTATAACGTAATACTATATAACGTTATACGTTACATGGTAATAGTAAATAACGTTATACGTTATAACGTAATGCTACAGAACGTTATACGTTATATCGTAATACCATATACCGTTATACGTTATAACGTAATATCATATGACGTTATACTTTATAACGTAATACCATATAACGTTACACGTTATAACGTAATACCATATGACGTTATACGTTAGAACGTAATACCATATGACGTTATACGTTATTGGGAAATGCTATAGTACGCTACACGTTATAAAGTAATACTGTATAACGTTATACATTATAACGTAATACCATATGACGTTATACGTTATAACGTAATACCATATGGCGCTATACGTTATAGGGAAATGCTATAGTACGTTACACGTTATAAAGTAATACTGTATAACGTTATACATTATAACGCAATACCATATGACGTTACACGTTATAACGTAATACCATATGACGTTATGCGCTATAGGGAAATGCTATAGTACGTTACACGTTATAAAGTAATACTGTATAACGTTATACATTATAACGTAATGCCATATGACGTTACACGTTATAACGTAATACCATATGACGTTATACGTTATAACGTAATACCATATGACGTTATACGTTATAACGTAATACCATATAACGTTATACCTTATAACGTAATACCATATGACGTTACACGTTATAACGTAATACCATATGACGTTATGCGCTATAGGGAAATGCTATAGTACGTTACACGTTATAAAGTAATACCATATGACGTTATACGTAATAACGTAATACCATATAACGTTATACGTTATAACGGAATACTGTATGACGTTATACGTTCTAACGTAATACCATATGACGTTATACGTTATAAGGAAATGCTAAAGTACGATACACGTTATAACGTAATACTATATAACGTTATACGTTACATGGTAATAGTAATTAAGGTTATACGTTATAACGTAATGCTACAGAACGTTATACGTTATATCGTAATACCATATACCGTTATACGTTATAACGTAATACCATATGACGTTATACTTTATAACGTAATACCATATGACGTTATACGTTATAAGGAAATGCTATAGTCCGCTTCACGTTATGACGTAATACTATATGAAGTTATACGTTATAACGTAATCCCATATGACGTTATACGTTATAACGTAATACCATATAACGTTACACGTTTTAACGTAATACTATATAACGTAATACGTTATAACGAAATACCATATAACGTTACACTTTATAACGTAATACCATATGACGTTATACGTAATAACGTAATACCATATAACGTTATACGTTATTGGGAAATGCTATAGTACGTTACACGTTATAAAGTAATACTGTATAACGTTATACATTATAACGTAATACCATATGACGTTACACGTTATAACGTAATACCATATGACGTTATACGCTATAGGGAAATGCTATAGTACGTTACACGTTACAACGTAATACCATATGCTGTTATACGTTATAAGGAAATGTTATAGTACGTTACACGTTATAACGTAATACTGTATAACGTTATGCGTTATAATGTAATACCATATGACCTTATACGTTATAACGTAATACCATATAACGTTATACGTTATAACGGAATACTGTATGACGTTATACGTTATAACGTAATACCATATGACGTGATACGTTATAACGTAATACCATATGACGTTATACGTTATAAGGAAATGCTATAGTACGTTACACGTTATAAAGTAATACTGTATAACGTTATACATTATAACGTACTACCATATGACGTTATACGTTATAACGTAATACCATATGACGTTATACTTTATAACGTAATACCATATGACGATATACTTTATAACGTAATACCATATGACGTTATACGTTATAACGTAATACCATATGACGTTGTACGTTATTGGGAAATGCTATAGTACCTTACACGTTATAAAGTAATACTGTATAACGTTATACATTATAACGTAATCCCATATGACGTTATACGTTATAACGTAATACCATATGACGTTATACGTTATAACGTAATACTATATCGTTATTCGTTATAAAGTAATACCATATGACGCTATACGTTATAGGAAAATGCTATAGTCCGTTCCACGTTATAACGTAATACTATATAAAGTTATACGTTATAACGTAATCCCATATGACGTTATACGTTATAACGTAATACCATATAACGTTACACGTTATAACGTAATACCATATGACGTTATACGTTATAACGTAATACCATATAACGTTACACGTTATAACGCAATACTATATAACGTTATACGTCACATGGTAGTAGTAAATAACGTTATACGTTATAAGGTAATGCTACATAACGTTGTACGTTATAAAGTAATACTGTATAACGTTATACGTTATAACGTAATACTATATAACGTAATACGTCATAACGAACTACCATAAAACGTTACACGTTATAACGTAATACCATGTGACGTTATACGTTATAACGTAATACCATATGACGTTATACGCTATTGGGAAATGCTATAGTACGTTACACGTTATAACGTAATACTGTATAACGTTATACGTTATAACGTAATACCATATGACGTTATACGTTATAACGTAATACCATATGACGTTATACGTTATAACGTAATACCATATGACGTTATACGCTATTGGGAAATGCTATAGTACGTTACACGTTTTAACTTAATACTATATAACGTTGTACGTTACATAACGTTGTACGTTACATTATACGTTATAACGTAATACCATATGACGTTATACGTTATAACGTATTACTATATAACGTTATACGTCACATGGTAGTAGCAAATAACGTTATACGTTATAAGGTAATGCTACATAACGTTGTACGTTATAACGTAACACGATATGACGTTATACGCTATAGGGAAATGCTATAGTACGTTACACGTTATATCGTAATACTGTATAACGTTATACGTTATAACGTAATACCATATGACGTTATACGTTATAACGTAATACCATATGACGTGATACGTTATAACGTAATACCGTATGACGTTATACGTTATATGGAAATGCTCTAGTACGATACACGTTATAACGTAATACTATATAACGTTATTCGTTAGAACGTAATAACATATAACGTTACACGTTATAACATAATACTATATAACGTTATACGTTATAACGTAATACTATATATCGTTATACGTTATAACGTAATACGATATGACGTTATACGTTATATCGTAATTCCACATGACGTTATACGTTATAACGTAATACCATATGACGTTATACGTTATAACGTAATACTATATATCGTTATACGTTATAACGTAATACCATATGACGTGATACGTTATAACGTAATGCCATATGACGTTATACGTTATAAGGAAATGCTAAAGTACGTTACACGTTATAACGTAGTACTATATAACGTTATACTTTATAACGTACTACCATATGACGTTATACGTTATAACGTAATACCATATGACGTTATACTTTATAACGTAATACCATATGACGATATACTTTATAACGTAATACCATATGACGTTATACGTTATAACGTAATACCATATGACGTTATACGTTATTGGGAAATGCTATAGTACGTCACACGTTATAAAGTAATACTGTATAACGTTATACATTATAACGTAATACCATATAACGTTATACGTTATAACGTAATACCATATGACGTGATACGTTATAACGTAATACCGTATGACGTTATACGTTATATGGAAATGCTCTAGTACGATACACGTTATAACGTAATACTATATAACGTTATTCGTTAGAACGTAATAACATATAACGTTACACGTTATAACATAATACTATATAACGTTATACGTTATAACGTAATACTATATATCGTTATACGTTATAACGTAATACGATATGACGTTATACGTTATATCGTAATTCCACATGACGTTATACGTTATAACGTAATACCATATGACGTTATACGTTATAACGTAATACTATATATCGTTATACGTTATAACGTAATACCATATGACGCTATACGTTATAGGGAAATGCTATAGTCCGTTTCACGTTATAACGTAATACTATATAAAGTTACACGTTTTAACGTAATACTATATAACGTGATACGTTATAACGAAATACCATATAACGTTACACGTTATAACGTAATACCATATGACGTTATACGTTATAACGTAATACCATATGACGCTATACGTTATAGGGAAATGCTATAGTACGTTACACGTTATAACGTAATACTGTATAACGTTATGCGTTATAACGTAATACCATATGATCTTATACGTTATAACGTAATACCATACGCTGTTATACGTTATAAGGAAATGCTATAGTACGTTACACGTTATAACGTAATACTATATAACGTTATACGTTATAACGTAATACCATATGACGTTATACGTTACAAGGATATGCTATAGTTCGTATACGTTATAACGTAATACTGTAAAACGTTATACGTTATAACGTAATACCATATGACGTTATACGTTATAACGTAATACCATATAACGTTATATGTTATAACGTAATACTATATAACGTTACACGTTATAACGTAATACCATATGCTGTTATACGTTATAAGGAAATGCTATAGTACGTTACACGTTATAACGTAATACTGTATAACGTTATGCGTTATAACGTAATACCATATGATCTTATACGTTATAACGTAATACCATACGCTGTTATACGTTATAAGGAAATGCTATAGTACGTTACACGTTATAACGTAATACTATATAACGTTATACGTTATAACGTAATACCATATGACGTTATGCGTTATAAGGATATGCTATAGTTCGTACACGTTATAACGTAATACTGTAAAACGTTATACGTTATAACGGAATTCTGTATGACGGTATACGTTATAACGTAATACCATATGACGTTATACTTTATAACGTAATACCATATGACGATATACGTTATAAGGAAATGCTCTAGTACGATACACGTTATAACGTAATACCATATGACGTTATACGTTGTAAGGAAATGCTATAGTACGTTACACGTCATAACGTAATACTGTATAACGTTATACGTTATAACGTAATACCATATGTCGTTATACGTTATAACGTAATACAATATGACGTTATACGTTATAAGGAAATGCTATAGTACGATACACGATATAGCGTAATACTATATAAAGTTATTCGTTATAACGTAATAACATATAACGTTATACGTTATAACGTAATACTATATAACGTAATACGTCATAACGAACTACCATAAAACGTTACACGTTATAACGTAATACCATATGACGTTATACGTTATAACGTAATACGATATGTCGTTATACGTTATAACGTAATACCATATGACGTTATACGCTATTGGGAAATGCTATAGTACGTTACACGTTATAACGTAATACTGTATAACGTTATACATTATAACGTAATACCATATGACGTTATACGTTATAACGTAATACCATATGACGTTATACGTTATAACGTAATACTATATATCGTTATACGTTATAACGTAATACCATATGACGCTATACGTTATAGGGAAATGCCATAGTCCGTTTCACGTTATAACGTAATACTATATAAACTGATTCGTTATAACGTAATCCCATATGACGTTATACGTTATGACGTAATACCATATGACGTTATACGTTATAACGTAATACTATATATCGTTATACGTTATAACGTAATATCATATGACGCTATACGTTATAGGGAAATGCTATAGTCCGTTTCACGTTATAACGTAATACTATATAAAGTTACACGTTTTAACGTAATACTATATAACGTGATACGTTATAACGAAATACCATATAACGTTACACGTTATAACGTAATACCATATGACGTTATACGTTATAACGTAATACCATATGACGCTATACGTTATAGGGAAATGCTATAGTACGTTACACGTTATAACGTAATACTGTATAACGTTATGCGTTATAACGTAATACCATATGATCTTATACGTTATAACGTAATACCATACGCTGTTATACGTTATAAGGAAATGCTATAGTACGTTACACGTTATAACGTAATACTATATAACGTTATACGTTATAACGTAATACCATATGACGTTATACGTTACAAGGATATGCTATAGTTCGTATACGTTATAACGTAATACTGTAAAACGTTATACGTTATAACGTAATACCATATGACGTTATACGTTATAACGTAATACCATATAACGTTATATGTTATAACGTAATACTATATAACGTTACACGTTATAACGTAATACCATATGCTGTTATACGTTATAAGGAAATGCTATAGTACGTTACACGTTATAACGTAATACTGTATAACGTTATGCGTTATAACGTAATACCATATGATCTTATACGTTATAACGTAATACCATACGCTGTTATACGTTATAAGGAAATGCTATAGTACGTTACACGTTATAACGTAATACTATATAACGTTATACGTTATAACGTAATACCATATGACGTTATGCGTTATAAGGATATGCTATAGTTCGTACACGTTATAACGTAATACTGTAAAACGTAATACGTTATAACGGAATTCTGTATGACGGTATACGTTATAACGTAATACCATATGACGTTATACTTTATAACGTAATACCATATGACGATATACGTTATAAGGAAATGCTCTAGTACGATACACGTTATAACGTAATACCATATGACGTTATACGTTGTAAGGAAATGCTATAGTACGTTACACGTCATAACGTAATACTGTATAACGTTATACGTTATAACGTAATACCATATGTCGTTATACGTTATAACGTAATACAATATGACGTTATACGTTATAAGGAAATGCTATAGTACGATACACGTTATAGCGTAATACTATATAAAGTTATTCGTTATAACGTAATAACATATAACGTTATACGTTATAACGTAATACTATATAACGTAATACGTCATAACGAACTACCATAAAACGTTACACGTTATAACGTAATACCATATGACGTTATACGTTATAACGTAATACGATATGTCGTTATACGTTATAACGTAATACCATATGACGTTATACGCTATTGGGAAATGCTATAGTACGTTACACGTTATAACGTAATACTGTATAACGTTATACATTATAACGTAATACCATATAACGTTATACGTTATAACGTAATACCATATGACGTGATACGTTATAACGTAATACCGTATGACGTTATACGTTATATGGAAATGCTCTAGTACGATACACGTTATAACGTAATACTATATAACGTTATTCGTTAGAACGTAATAACATATAACGTTACACGTTATAACATAATACTATATAACGTTATACGTTATAACGTAATACTATATATCGTTATACGTTATAACGTAATACGATATGACGTTATACGTTATATCGTAATTCCACATGACGTTATACGTTATAACGTAATACCATATGACGTTATACGTTATAACGTAATACTATATATCGTTATACGTTATAACGTAATACCATATGACGCTATACGTTATAGGGAAATGCTATAGTCCGTTTCACGTTATAACGTAATACTATATAAAGTTACACGTTTTAACGTAATACTATATAACGTGATACGTTATAACGAAATACCATATAACGTTACACGTTATAACGTAATACCATATGACGTTATACGTTATAACGTAATACCATATGACGCTATACGTTATAGGGAAATGCTATAGTACGTTACACGTTATAACGTAATACTGTATAACGTTATGCGTTATAACGTAATACCATATGATCTTATACGTTATAACGTAATACCATACGCTGTTATACGTTATAAGGAAATGCTATAGTACGTTGCACGTTATAACGTAATACTATATAACGTTATACGTTATAACGTAATACCATATGACGTTATACGTTACAAGGATATGCTATAGTTCGTATACGTTATAACGTAATACTGTAAAACGTTATACGTTATAACGTAATACCATATGACGTTATACGTTATAACGTAATACCATATAACGTTATATGTTATAACGTAATACTATATAACGTTACACGTTATAACGTAATACCATATGCTGTTATACGTTATAAGGAAATGCTATAGTACGTTACACGTTATAACGTAATACTGTATAACGTTATGCGTTATAACGTAATACCATATGATCTTATACGTTATAACGTAATACCATACGCTGTTATACGTTATAAGGAAATGCTATAGTACGTTACACGTTATAACGTAATACTATATAACGTTATACGTTATAACGTAATACCATATGACGTTATACTTTATAACGTAATACCATATGACGATATACGTTATAAGGAAATGCTCTAGTACGATACACGTTATAACGTAATACCATATGACGTTATACGTTGTAAGGAAATGCTATAGTACGTTACACGTCATAACGTAATACTGTATAACGTTATACGTTATAACGTAATACCATATGTCGTTATACGTTATAACGTAATACAATATGACGTTATACGTTATAAGGAAATGCTTTAGTACGATACACGTTATAGCGTAATACTATATAAAGTTATTCGTTATAACGTAATAACATATAACGTTATACGTTATAACGTAATACTATATAACGTAATACGTCATAACGAACTACCATAAAACGTTACACGTTATAACGTAATACCATATGACGTTATACGTTATAACGTAATACGATATGTCGTTATACGTTATAACGTAATACCATATGACGTTATACGTTATAACGTAATACCATATAACGTTGTATGTTATAACGTAATACTATATAACGTTATACGTTATAACGTAATACCATATAACGTTATACGTTATAACGTAATACCATATAACGTTATACGTTATAACGTAATACCACATGACGTTATACGTCATAACGTAATTCCATATAACGTTATACTTTATAACGTAATACCATATGACGTTATACGTTATAAGGAAATGCTCTAGTACGATACACGTTATAACGTAATACCATATAACGTTACACGTTACAACGTAATACCATATGACGTTATACGTTATAACGTAATACCATATAACGTTGTATGTTATAACGTAATACTATATAACGTTATACGTTATAACGTAATACCATATAACGTTATACGTTATAACGTAATACCACATGACGTTATACGTCATAACGTAATTCCATATAACGTTATACTTTATAACGTAATACCATATGACGTTATACGTTATAAGGAAATGCTCTAGTACGATACACGTTATAACGTAATACCATATAACGTTACACGTTACAACGTAATACCATATGACGTTATACGTTGTAAGGAAATGCTATAGTACGTTACACGTCATAACGTGATACTGTATAACGTTATACGTTATAACTTAATACCATATGTAGTTATACGTTATAACGTAATACCATATGACGTTATACGTTATAACGTAATACCATATGACGTTATACGTTAAAACGTAATACCATATGACGTTATACGTTGTAAGGAAATGCTATAGTACGTTACACGTCATAACTTGATACTGTATAACGTTATACGTTATAACTTAATACCATATGACGATATACTTTATAATGTAATACCATATGACGTTATACGTTATAAGGAAATGCTCTAGTACGATACACGTTATAACGTAATACCATATAACGTTATACGTTATAACGTAATACCATATGACGTTATACGTTATAACGTAATACCATATAACGTTGTATGTTATAACGTAATACCATATAACGTTATACGTTATAACGTAATACCATATAACGTTATACGTTATAACGTAATACCACATGACGTTATACGTCATAACGTAATTCCATATAACGTTATACTTTATAACGTAATACCATATGACGTTATACGTTATAAGGAAATGCTCTAGTACGATACACGTTATAACGTAATACCATATAACGTTACACGTTACAACGTAATACCATATGACGTTATACGTTGTAAGGAAATGCTATAGTACGTTACACGTCATAACGTGATACTGTATAACGTTATACGTTATAACTTAATACCATATGTAGTTATACGTTATAACGTAATACCATATGACGTTATACGTTATAACGTAATACCATATGACGTTATACGTTATAACGTAATACTATATACCGTTATACGTTATAACGTAATACCATATGACGCTATACGTTATAGGGAAATGCTATAGTCCGTTTCACGTTATAACGTAATACTATATAACGTTATTCGTTAGAACGTAATAACATATAACGTTACACGTTATCACATAATACTATATAACGTTATACGTTATAACGTGATACGATATGACGTTATACGTTATAACGTAATACGATATGACGTTATACGTTATAACGTAATACCATATGACGTTATACATTATAACGCAATACCATATGACGTTATACGTTATAACGTAATACCATATGACGTTATACGTTATATGGAAATGCTCTAGTACGATACACGTTATAACGTAATACTATATAACGTTATTCGTTAGAACGTAATAACATATAACGTTACACGTTATCACATAATACTATATAACATTATACGTTATAACGGAATTCTGTATGACGTTATACGTTATAACGTAATACCATATGACGTTATACTTTATAACGTAATACCATATGACGATATACTTTATAACGTAATACCATATGACGTTATACGTTATAAGGAAATGCTCTAGTACGATACACGTTATAACGTAATACCATATGACGTTATACGTTGTAAGGAAGTGCTATAGTACGTTACACGTCATAACGTAATACTGTATAACGTTATACGTTATAACGTAATACCATATGTCGTTATACGTTATAACGTAATACAATATGACGTTATACGTTATAAGGAAATGCTATAGTACGATACACGTTATAGCGTAATACTATATAACGTTATTCGTTATAACGTAATAACATATAACGTTATACGTTATAACGTAATACTATATAACGTAATACGTCATAACGAACTACCATAAAACGTTACACGTTATAACGTAATACCATATGACGTTATACGTTATAACGTAATACCATATAACGTTATACGTTATAACGTAATACCATATGACGTTATACGTTATAACGTAATACCATATAACGTTGTATGTTATAACGTAATACTATATAACGTTATACGTTATAACGTAATACCATATAACGTTATACGTTATAACGTAATTCCATATAACGTTATACTTTATAACGTAATACCATATGACGATATACTTTATAACGTAATACCATATGACGTTATACGTTATAAGGAAATGCTCTAGTACGATACACGTTATAACGTAATACTATATAACGTTATTCGTTAGAACGTAATAACATATAACGTTACACGTTATAACATAATACTATATAACATTACACGTTAAAACGTAATACCATATGACGTTATACGTTGTAAGGAAATGCTATAGTACGTTACACGTCATAACGTGATACTGTATAACGTTATACGTTATAACTTAATACCATATGACGATATACTTTATAACGTAATACCATATGACGTTATACGTTATAAGGAAATGCTCTAGTACGATACACGTTATAACGTAATACCATATAACGTTATACGTTATAACGTAATACCATATGACGTATATACGTTATAACGTAATACCATATAACGTTGTATGTTATAACGTAATACTATATAACGTTATACGTTATAACGTAATACCATATAACGTTATACGTTATAACGTAATACCACATGACGTTATACGTCATAACGTAATTCCATATAACGTTATACTTTATAACGTAATACCATATGACGTTATACGTTATAAGGAAATGCTCTAGTACGATACACGTTATAACGTAATACCATATAACGTTACACGTTATAACGTAATACCATATGACGTTATACGTTGTAAGGAAATGCTATAGTACGTTACACGTCATAACGTGATACTGTATAACGTTATACGTTATAACTTAATACCATATGTAGTTATACGTTATAACGTAATACCATATGACGTTATACGTTATAACGTAATACCATATGACGTTATACGTTATAACGTAATACTATATACCGTTATACGTTATAACGTAATACCATATGACGCTATACGTTATAGGGAAATGCTATAGTCCGTTTCACGTTATAACGTAATACTATATAACGTTATTCGTTAGAACGTAATAACATATAACGTTACACGTTATCACATAATACTATATAACGTTATACGTTATAACGTAATACGATATGACGTTATACGTTATAACGTAATACCATATGACGTTATACGTTATAAAGTAATACTGTATAACGTTATACATTATAACGCAATACCATATGACGTTATACGTTATAACGTAATACCATATGACGTTATACGTTATATGGAAATGCTCTAGTACGATACACGTTATAACGTAATACTATATAACGTTATCCGTTAGAACGTAATAACATATAACGTTACACGTTATCACATAATACTATATAACGTTATACGTTATAACGTAATACGATATGTCGCTATACCTTATAACGTAACACCATATGACGTTATACGTTATAACGTAATACCATATGATGTTATACTTTATAACGTAATACCATATGACGATATACTTTATAACGTAATACCATATGACGTTATACGTTATAACGTAATACCATATGACGTTATACTTTATAACGTAATACCATATGACGTTATACGTTATAACGTAATACCATATAACGTTATATGTTATAACGTAATAATATATAACGTTACACGTTATAACGTAATACCATATGCTGTTATACGTTATAAGGAAATGCTATAGTACGTTACACGTTATAACGTAATACTGTATAACGTTATGCGTTATAATGTAATACCATATGACCTTATACGTTATAACGTAATACCATATAACGTTATACGTTATAACGTAATACTGTAAAACGTTGTACGTTATAACGTAATACCATATGACGTTATACGTTATAACGTAATACCATATAACGTTATATGTTATAACGTAATACTATATAACGTTACACGTTATAACGTAATACCATATGCTGTTATACGTTATAAGGAAATGCTATAGTACGTTACACGTTATAACGTAATACTGTATAACGTTATGCGTTATAATGTAATACCATATGACCTTATACGTTATAACGTAATACCATATGACGTTATACGTTATTACGTAATACCATACAACGTTACACGTTATAAGGTAGTGCTACATAACGTTGTACGTTATAACGTAATACGATATGACGTTATACGCTATAGGGAAATGCTATAGTACGTTACACGTTATATCGTAATACTGTATAACGTTATACGTTATAACGTAATACCATATGACGTTATACGTTATAACGTAATACCATATAACGTTATACGTTATAACGTAATACTATATAACGTAATACGTCATAACGAACTACCATATAACGTTACACGTTTTAACGTAATACTATATAACGTAATACGTTATAACGAAATACCATATAACGTTACACTTTATAACGTAATACCATATGACGTTATACGTTATAACGTAATACCATATGCTGTTATACGTTATAAGGAAATGCTATAGTACGTTACACGTTATAACGTAATACTGTATAACGTTATGCGTTATAATGTAATACCATATGACCTTATACGTTATAACGTAATACCATATAACGTTATACGTTATAACGGAATACTGTATGACGTTATACGTTCTAACGTAATACCATATGACGTTATACGTTATAAGGAAATGCTAAAGTACGTTACACGTTATAACGTAATACTATATAACGTTATACGTTACATGGTAATAGTAAATAACGTTATACGTTATAACGTAATGCTACAGAACGTTATACGTTATATCGTAATACCATATAACGTTATACGTTATAACGTAATACCATATGACGTGATACGTTATAACGTAATACCATATGACGTTATACGTTATAAGGAAATGCTAAAGTACGTTACACGTTATAACGTAGTACTATATAACGTTATACTTTATAACGTACTACCATATGACGTTATACGTTATAACGTAATACCATATGACGTTATACTTTATAACGTAATACCATATGACGATATACTTTATAACGTAATACCATATGTCGTTATACGTTATAACGTAATACCATATGACGTTATACGTTATTGGGAAATGCTATAGTACGTTACACGTTATAAAGTAATACTGTATAACGTTATACATTATAACGTAATACCATATAACGTTATACGTTATAACGTAATACCATATGACGTTATACGTTATTACGTAATACCATATGACGTTATACGTTATTGGGAAATGCTATAGTACGTTACACGTTATAAAGTAATACTGTATGACGTTATACATTATAACGTAATACCGTATGACGTTATACGTTATAACGTAATACCATATGACGCTATACGTTATAGGGAAATGCTATAGTACGTTTCACGTTATAACGTAATACTATATAAAGTTATACGTTATAACGTAATACCATATGACGTTATACGTTATAACGTAATACCATATAACGTTACACGTTATAACGTAATACTATATAACGTTATACGTTATAACGTAATACCATATGACGTTATACGTTATAAGGATATGCTACAGTTCGTATACGTTATAACGTAATACTGTAAAACGTTATACGTTATAACGTAATACCATATGACGTTATACGTTATAACGTAATACCATATGACGTTATACGTTATAACGTGATACCATATGACGTTATACGTTATAACGTAATACTATATAACGTTATACGTTATAACGTAATACCATATAACGCTATACGTTATAGGGAAATGCTATAGTCCGTTTCACGTTATGACGTAATACTATATAAAGTTATACGTTATAACGTAATCCCATATGACGTTATACGTTATAACGTAATACCATATAACGTTACACGTTTTAACGTAATACTATATAACGTAATACGTTATAACGAAATACCATATAACGTTACACTTTATAACGTAATACCATATGACGTTATACGTTATAACGTAATACCATATAACGTTATACGTTATTGGGAAATGCTATAGTACGTTACACGTTATAACGTAATACTATATAACGTTATACGTTACATGGTAATAGTAAATAACGTTATACGTTATAACGTAATGCTACAGAACGTTACACGTTATATCGTAATACCAAATACAGTTATACGTTATAACGTAATACCATATGACGTGATACGTTATAACGTAATGCCATATGACGTTATACGTTATAAGGAAATGCTAAAGTACGTTACACGTTATAACGTAGTACTATATATCGTTATACTTTATAACGTACTACCATATGACGTTATACGTTATAACGTAATACCATATGACGTTATACTTTATAACGTAATACCATATGACGATATACTTTATAACGTAATACCATATGACGTTATACGTTATAACGTAATACCATATGACGTTATACGTTATTGGGAAATGCTATAGTACGTCACACGTTATAAAGTAATACTGTATAACGTTATACATTATAACGTAATACCATATAACGTTATACGTTATAACGTAATACCATATGACGTGATACGTTATAACGTAATTCCGTATGACGTTATACGTTATATGGAAATGCTCTAGTACGATACACGTTATAACGTAATACTATATAACGTTATTCGTTAGAACGTAATAACATATAACGTTACACGTTATAACATAATACTATATAACGTTATACGTTATAACGTAATACTATATATCGTTATACGTTATAACGTAATACGATATGACGTTATACGTTATATCGTAATTCCACATGACGTTATACGTTATAACGTAATACCATATGACGTTATACGTTATAACGTAATACTATATATCGTTATACGTTATAACGTAATACCATATGACGCTATACGTTATAGGGAAATGCTATAGTCCGTTTCACGTTATAACGTAATACTATATAAAGTTACACGTTTTAACGTAATACTATATAACGTAATACGTTATAACGAAATACCATATAACGTTACACGTTATAACGTAATACCATATGACGTTATACGTTATAACGTAATACCATATGACGCTATACGTTATAGGGAAATGCTATAGTACGTTACACGTTATAACGTAATACTGTATAACGTTATGCGTTATAACGTAATACCATATGATCTTATACGTTATAACGTAATACCATACGCTGTTATACGTTATAAGGAAATGCTATAGTACGTTACACGTTATAACGTAATACTATATAACGTTATACGTTATAACGTAATACCATATGACGTTATACGTTACAAGGATATGCTATAGTTCGTATACGTTATAACGTAATACTGTAAAACGTTATACGTTATAACGTAATACCATATGACGTTATACGTTATAACGTAATACCATATAACGTTATATGTTATAACGTAATACTATATAACGTTACACGTTATAACGTAATACCATATGCTGTTATACGTTATAAGGAAATGCTATAGTACGTTACACGTTATAACGTAATACTATATAACGTTATACGTTATAACGTAATACCATATGACGTTATACGTTATAACGTAATACGTCATAACGAACTACCATATAACGTTACACGTTTTAACGTAATACTATATAACGTAATACGTTATAACGAAATACCATATAACGTTACACTTTATAACGTAATACCATATGACGTTATACGTTATAACGTAATACCATATGCTGTTATACGTTATAAGGAAATGCTATAGTACGTTACACGTTATAACGTAATACTGTATAACGTTATGCGTTATAATGTAATACCATATGCTGTTATACGTTATAAGGAAATGCTATAGTACGTTACACGTTATATCGTAATACTGTATAACGTTATACGTTATAACGTAATACCATATGACGTTATACGTTATAACGTAATACCATATAACGTTATACGTTATAACGTAATACTATATAACGTAATACGTCATAACGAACTACCATATAACGTTACACGTTTTAACGTAATACTATATAACGTAATACGTTATAACGAAATACCATATAACGTTACACTTTATAACGTAATACCATATGACGTTATACGTTATAACGTAATACCATATGCTGTTATACGTTATAAGGAAATGCTATAGTACGTTACACGTTATAACGTAATACTGTATAACGTTATGCGTTATAATGTAATACCATATGACCTTATACGTTATAACGTAATACCATATAACGTTATACGTTATAACGGAATACTGTATGACGTTATACGTTCTAACGTAATACCATATGACGTTATACGTTATAAGGAAATGCTAAAGTACGTTACACGTTATAACGTAATACTATATAACGTTATACGTTACATGGTAATAGTAAATAACGTTATACGTTATAACGTAATGCTACAGAACGTTATACGTTATATCGTAATACCATATAACGTTATACGTTATAACGTAATACCATATGACGTGATACGTTATAACGTAATACCATATGACGTTATACGTTATAAGGAAATGCTAAAGTACGTTACACGTTATAACGTAGTACTATATAACGTTATACTTTATAACGTACTACCATATGACGTTATACGTTATAACGTAATACCATATGACGTTATACTTTATAACGTAATACCATATGACGATATACTTTATAACGTAATACCATATGTCGTTATACGTTATAACGTAATACCATATAACGTTATACGTTATTGGGAAATGCTATAGTACGTTACACGTTATAAAGTAATACTGTATAACGTTATACATTATAACGTAATACCATATAACGTTATACGTTATAACGTAATACCATATGACGTTATACGTTATTACGTAATACCATATGACGTTATACGTTATTGGGAAATGCTATAGTACGTTACACGTTATAAAGTAATACTGTATGACGTTATACATTATAACGTAATACCATATGACGTTATACGTTATAACGTAATACCATATGACGCTATACGTTATAGGGAAATGCTATAGTACGTTTCACGTTATAACGTAATACTATATAAAGTTATACGTTATAACGTAATACCATATGACGTTATACGTTATAACGTAATACCATATAACGTTACACGTTATAACGTAATACTATATAACGTTATACGTTATAACGTAATACCATATGACGTTATACGTTATAAGGATATGCTACAGTTCGTATACGTTATAACGTAATACTGTAAAACGTTATACGTTATAACGTAATACCATATGACGTTATACGTTATAACGTAATACCATATGACGTTATACGTTATAACGTGATACCATATGACGTTATACGTTATAACGTAATACTATATAACGTTATACGTTATAACGTAATACCATATAACGCTATACGTTATAGGGAAATGCTATAGTCCGTTTCACGTTATGACGTAATACTATATAAAGTTATACGTTATAACGTAATCCCATATGACGTTATACGTTATAACGTAATACCATATAACGTTACACGTTTTAACGTAATACTATATAACGTAATACGTTATAACGAAATACCATATAACGTTACACTTTATAACGTAATACCATATGACGTTATACGTTATAACGTAATACCATATAACGTTATACGTTATTGGGAAATGCTATAGTACGTTACACGTTATAACGTAATACTATATAACGTTATACGTTACATGGTAATAGTAAATAACGTTATACGTTATAACGTAATGCTACAGAACGTTACACGTTATATCGTAATACCAAATACAGTTATACGTTATAACGTAATACCATATGACGTGATACGTTATAACGTAATGCCATATGACGTTATACGTTATAAGGAAATGCTAAAGTACGTTACACGTTATAACGTAGTACTATATATCGTTATACTTTATAACGTACTACCATATGACGTTATACGTTATAACGTAATACCATATGACGTTATACTTTATAACGTAATACCATATGACGATATACTTTATAACGTAATACCATATGACGTTATACGTTATAACGTAATACCATATGACGTTATACGTTATTGGGACATGCTATAGTACGTCACACGTTATAAAGTAATACTGTATAACGTTATACATTATAACGTAATACCATATAACGTTATACGTTATAACGTAATACCATATGACGTGATACGTTATAACGTAATACCGTATGACGTTATACGTTATATGGAAATGCTCTAGTACGATACACGTTATAACGTAATACTATATAACGTTATTCGTTAGAACGTAATAACATATAACGTTACACGTTATAACATAATACTATATAACGTTATACGTTAAAACGTAATACCATATGACGTTATACGTTGTAAGGAAATGCTATAGTACGTTACACGTCATAACGTGATACTGTATAACGTTATACGTTATAACTTAATACCATATGACGATATACTTTATAACGTAATACCATATGACGTTATACGTTATAAGGAAATGCTCTAGTACGATACACGTTATAACGTAATACCATATAACGTTATACGTTATAACGTAATACCATATGACGTTATACGTTATAACGTAATACCATATAACGTTGTATGTTATAACGTAATACTATATAACGTTATACGTTATAACGTAATACCATATAACGTTATACGTTATAACGTAATACCACATGACGTTATACGTCATAACGTAATTCCATATAACGTTATACTTTATAACGTAATACCATATGACGTTATACGTTATAAGGAAATGCTCTAGTACGATACACGTTATAACGTAATACCATATAACGTTACACGTTACAACGTAATACCATATGACGTTATACGTTGTAAGGAAATGCTATAGTACGTTACACGTCATAACGTGATACTGTATAACGTTATACGTTATAACTTAATACCATATGTAGTTATACGTTATAGCGTAATACCATATGACGATATACTTTATAACGTAATACCATATGTCGTTATACGTTATAACGTAATACCATATAACGTTATACGTTATTGGGAAATGCTATAGTACGTTACACGTTATAAAGTAATACTGTATAACGTTATACATTATAACGTAATACCATATAACGTTATACGTTATAACGTAATACCATATGACGTTATACGTTATTACGTAATACCATATGACGTTATACGTTATTGGGAAATGCTATAGTACGTTACACGTTATAAAGTAATACTGTATGACGTTATACATTATAACGTAATACCATATGACGTTATACGTTATAACGTAATACCATATGACGCTATACGTTATAGGGAAATGCTATAGTACGTTTCACGTTATAACGTAATACTATATAAAGTTATACGTTATAACGTAATACCATATGACGTTATACGTTATAACGTAATACCATATAACGTTACACGTTATAACGTAATACTATATAACGTTATACGTTATAACGTAATACCATATGACGTTATACGTTATAAGGATATGCTACAGTTCGTATACGTTATAACGTAATACTGTAAAACGTTATACGTTATAACGTAATACCATATGACGTTATACGTTATAACGTAATACCATATGACGTTATACGTTATAACGTGATACCATATGACGTTATACGTTATAACGTAATACTATATAACGTTATACGTTATAACGTAATACCATATAACGCTATACGTTATAGGGAAATGCTATAGTCCGTTTCACGTTATGACGTAATACTATATAAAGTTATACGTTATAACGTAATCCCATATGACGTTATACGTTATAACGTAATACCATATAACGTTACACGTTTTAACGTAATACTATATAACGTAATACGTTATAACGAAATACCATATAACGTTACACTTTATAACGTAATACCATATGACGTTATACGTTATAACGTAATACCATATAACGTTATACGTTATTGGGAAATGCTATAGTACGTTACACGTTATAACGTAATACTATATAACGTTATACGTTACATGGTAATAGTAAATAACGTTATACGTTATAACGTAATGCTACAGAACGTTACACGTTATATCGTAATACCAAATACAGTTATACGTTATAACGTAATACCATATGACGTGATACGTTATAACGTAATGCCATATGACGTTATACGTTATAAGGAAATGCTAAAGTACGTTACACGTTATAACGTAGTACTATATATCGTTATACTTTATAACGTAATACCATATGACGTTATACGTTATAACGTAATACCATATGACGTTATACGTTATTGGGACATGCTATAGTACGTCACACGTTATAAAGTAATACTGTATAACGTTATACATTATAACGTAATACCATATAACGTTATACGTTATAACGTAATACCATATGACGTGATACGTTATAACGTAATACCGTATGACGTTATACGTTATATGGAAATGCTCTAGTACGATACACGTTATAACGTAATACTATATAACGTTATTCGTTAGAACGTAATAACATATAACGTTACACGTTATAACATAATACTATATAACGTTATACGTTAAAACGTAATACCATATGACGTTATACGTTGTAAGGAAATGCTATAGTACGTTACACGTCATAACGTGATACTGTATAACGTTATACGTTATAACTTAATACCATATGACGATATACTTTATAACGTAATACCATATGACGTTATACGTTATAAGGAAATGCTCTAGTACGATACACGTTATAACGTAATACCATATAACGTTATACGTTATAACGTAATACCATATGACGTTATACGTTATAACGTAATACCATATAACGTTGTATGTTATAACGTAATACTATATAACGTTATACGTTATAACGTAATACCATATAACGTTATACGTTATAACGTAATACCACATGACGTTATACGTCATAACGTAATTCCATATAACGTTATACTTTATAACGTAATACCATATGACGTTATACGTTATAAGGAAATGCTCTAGTACGATACACGTTATAACGTAATACCATATAACGTTACACGTTACAACGTAATACCATATGACGTTATACGTTGTAAGGAAATGCTATAGTACGTTACACGTCATAACGTGATACTGTATAACGTTATACGTTATAACTTAATACCATATGTAGTTATACGTTATAGCGTAATACCATATGACGTTATACGTTATAACGTAATACCATATGACGTTATACGTTAAAACGTAATACCATATGACGTTATACGTTGTAAGGAAATGCTATAGTACGTTACACGTCATAACGTGATACTGTATAACGTTATACGTTATAACTTAATACCATATGACGATATACTTTATAACGTAATACCATATGACGTTATACGTTATAAGGAAATGCTGTAGTACGATACACGTTATAACGTAATACCATATAACGTTATACGTTATAACGTAATACCATATGACGTTATACGTTATAACGTAATACCATATAACGTTGTATGTTGTAACGTAATACTATATAACGTTATACGTTATAACGTAATACCATATAACGTTATACGTTATAACGTAATACCACATGACGTTATACGTCATACCGTAATTCCATATAACGTTATACTTTATAACGTAATACCACATGACGTTATACGTCATACCGTAATTCCATATAACGTTATACTTTATAACGTAATACCATATGACGTTATACGTTATAAGGAAATGCTCTAGTACGATACACGTTATAACGTAATACCATATAACGTTACACGTTACAACGTAATACCATATGACGTTATACGTTGTAAGGAAATGCTATAGTACGTTACACGTCATAACGTGATACTGTATAACGTTATACGTTATAACTTAATACCATATGTAGTTATACGTTATAACGTAATACCATATGACGTTATACGTTATAACGTAATACCATATGACGTTATACGTTATAACGTAATACGATATACCGTTATACGTTATAACGTAATACCATATGACGCTATACGTTATAGGGAAATGCTATAGTCCGTTTCACGTTATAACGTAATACTATATAACGTTATTCGTTAGAACGTAATAACATATAACGTTACACGTTATCACATAATACTATATAACGTTATACGTTATAACGGAATTCTGTATGACGTTATACGTTATAACGTAATACCATATGACGTTATACTTTATAACGTAATACCATATGACGATATACTTTATAACGTAATACCATATGACGTTATACGTTATAAGGAAATGCTCTAGTACGATACACGTTATAACGTAATACCATATGACGTTATACGTTGTAAGGAAATGCTATAGTACGTTACACGTCATAACGTAATACTGTATAACGTTATACGTTATAACGTAATACCATATGTCGTTATACGTTATAACGTAATACAATATGACGTTATACGTTATAAGGAAATGCTATAGTACGATACACGTTATAGCGTAATACTATATAACGTTATTCGTTATAACGTAATAACATATAACGTTATACGTTATAACGTAATACTATATAACGTAATACGTCATAACGAACTACCATAAAACGTTACACGTTATAACGTAATACCATATGACGTTATACGTTATAACGTAATACGATATGTCGTTATACGTTATAACGTAATACCATATGACGTTATACGCTATTGGGAAATGCTATAGTACGTTACACGTTATAACGTAATACTGTATAACGTTATACATTATAACGTAATACCATATAACGTTATACGTTATAACGTAATACCATATGACGTTATACGTTATAACGTAATACTATATATCGTTATACGTTATAACGTAATACCATATGACGCTATACGTTATAGGGAAATGCCATAGTCCGTTTCACGTTATAACGTAATACTATATAAACTGATTCGTTATAACGTAATCCCATATGACGTTATACGTTATACTGTAATACCATATAACGTTACACGTTTTAACGTAATACTATATAACGTAATACGTTATAACGAAATACCATATAACGTTACACTTTATAACGTAATAAAATATGACGTTATACGTTATAACGTAATACCATATAACGTTATACGTTATTGGGAAATGCTATAGTACGTTACACGTTATAAAGTAATACTGTATAACGTTACACGTTATAACGTAATACTATATAACGTTATACGTTATAACGTAATACCATATGACGTTATACGTTATAAGGAAATGCTATAGTACGTTACACGTTATAACGTAATACTGTATAACTTTATGCGTTATAACGTAATACTATATGACCTTATACGTTATAACGTAATACCATATAACGTTATACGTTATAACGTAATACCATATGACGTTATACGTTATAACG
Source organism: Bombus sonorus (assembly GCA_029958995.1). Taxonomy (NCBI): domain Eukaryota; kingdom Metazoa; phylum Arthropoda; class Insecta; order Hymenoptera; family Apidae; genus Bombus; species Bombus sonorus. The sequence goes on from JARWAU010000044.1 coordinate 152,073, forward strand.
TAATACCATATAACGTTGTATGTTATAACGTAATACTATATAACGTTAGACGTTATAACGTAATACCATATAACGTTATACGTTATAACGTAATTCCATATAACGTTATACTTTATAACGTAATACCATATGACGATATACTTTATAACGTAATACCATATGACGTTATACGTTATAAGGAAATGCTCTAGTACGATACACGTTATAACGTAATACTATATAACGTTATTCGTTAGAACGTAATAACATATAACGTTACACGTTATAACATAATACTATATAACATTACACGTTAAAACGTAATACCATATGACGTTATACGTTGTAAGGAAATGCTATAGTACGTTACACGTCATAACGTGATACTGTATAACGTTATACGTTATAACGTAATACCATATGACGTTATACGTTATAACGTAATACCATATAACGTTGTATGTTATAACGTAATACTATATAACGTTATACGTTATAACGTAATACCATATAACGTTATACGTTATAACGTAATACCACATGACGTTATACGTCATAACGTAATTCCATATAACGTTATACTTTATAACGTAATACCATATGACGTTATACGTTATAAGGAAATGCTCTAGTACCATACACGTTATAACGTAATACCATATAACGTTACACGTTATAACGTAATACCATATGACGTTATACGTTGTAAGGAAATGCTATAGTACGTTACACGTCATAACGTGATACTGTATAACGTTATACGTTATAACTTAATACCATATGTAGTTATACGTTATAACGTAATACCATATGACGTTATACGTTATAACGTAATACCATATGACGTTATACGTTATAACGTAATACTATATACCGTTATACGTTATAACGTAATACCATATGACGCTATACGTTATAGGGAAATGCTATAGTCCGTTTCACGTTATAACGTAATACTATATAACGTTATTCGTTAGAACGTAATAACATATAACGTTACACGTTATCACATAATACTATATAACGTTATACGTTATAACGTAATACGATATGACGTTACACGTTATAACGTAATACCATATGACGTTATACGTTATAAAGTAATACTGTATAACGTTATACATTATAACGCAATACCATATGACGTTATACGTTATAACGTAATACCATATGACGTTATACGTTATATGGAAATGCTCTAGTACGATACACGTTATAACGTAATACTATATAACGTTATTCGTTAGAACGTAATAACATATAACGTTACACGTTATCACATAATACTATATAACGTTATACGTTATAACGTAATACGATATGACGTTATACGTTATAACGTAACACCATATGACGTTATACGTTATAACGTAATACCATATGACGTTATACTTTATAACGTAATACCATATGACGATATACTTTATAACGTAATACCATATGACGTTATACGTTATAACGTAATACCATCTGACGTTATACTTTATAACGTAATACCATATGACGATATACTTTATAACGTAATACCATATGACGTTATACGTTATAACGCAATACCATATGACGTTATACGTTATAACGTAATACTATATATCGTTATACGTTATAACGTAATACCATATGACGCTATACGTTATAGGGAAATGCTATAGTCCGTTTCACGTTATAACGTAATACTATATAAAGTTACACGTTTTAACGTAATACTATATAACGTAATACGTTATAACGAAATACCATATAACGTTACACGTTATAACGTAATACCATATGACGTTATACTTTATAACGTAATACCATATGACGATATACTTTATAACGTAATACCATATGACGTTATACGTTATAAGGAAATGCTCTAGTACGATACACGTTATAACGTAATACCATATGACGTTATACGTTGTAAGGAAATGCTACAGTACGTTACACGTCATAACGTAATACTGTATAACGTTATACGTTATAACGTAATAGCATATGTCGTTATACGTTATAACGTAATACAATATGACGTTATACGTTATAAGGAAATGCTATAGTACGATACACGTTATAGCGTAATACTATATAACGTTATTCGTTATAACGTAATAACATATAACGTTATACGTTATAACGTAATACTATATAACGTAATACGTCATAACGAACTACCATAAAACGTTACACGTTATAACGTAATACCATATGACGTTATACGTTATAACGTAATACGATATGTCGTTATACGTTATAACGTAATACCATATGACGTTATACGCTATTGGGAAATGCTATAGTACGTTACACGTTATAACGTAATACTGTATAACGTTATACATTATAACGTAATACCATATGACGTTATACGTTATAACGTAATACCATATGACGTTATACGTTATAACGTAATACTATATATCGTTATACGTTATAACGTAATACCATATGACGCTATACGTTATAGGGAAATGCCATAGTCCGTTTAACGTTATAACGTAATACTATATAAACTGATTCGTTATAACGTAATCCCATATGACGTTATACGTTATACTGTAATACCATATAACGTTACACGTTTTAACGTAATACTATATAACGTAATACGTTATAACGAAATACCATATAACGTTACACTTTATAACGTAATAAAATATGACGTTATATGTTATAACGTAATACCATATAACGTTATACGTTATTGGGAAATGCTATAGTACGTTACACGTTATAAAGTAATACTGTATAACGTTACACGTTATAACGTAATACTATATAACGTTATACGTTATAACGTAATACCATATGACGTTATACGTTATAAGGAAATGCTATAGTACGTTACACGTTATAACGTAATACTGTATAACGTTATGCGTTATAACGTAATACTATATGACCTTATACGTTATAACGTAATACCATATAACGTTATACGTTATAACGTAATACCATATGACGTTATACGTTATAACGTAATACCATATAACGTTGTATGTTATAACGTAATACTATATAACGTTATACGTTATAACGTAATACCATATAACGTTATACGTTATAACGTAATTCCATATAACGTTATACTTTACAACGTAATACCATATGACGATATACTTTATAACGTAATACCATATGACGTTATACGTTATAAGGAAATGCTCTAGTACGATACACGTTATAACGTAATACTATATAACGTTATTCGTTAGAACGTAATAACATATAACGTTACACGTTATAACATAATACTATATAACATTACACGTTATAACGTAATACCATATGACGTTATACGTTGTAAGGAAATGCTATAGTACGTTACACGTCATAACGTGATACTGTATAACGTTATACGTTGTAACTTAATACCATATGACGATATACTTTATAACGTAATACCATATGACGTTATACGTTATAAGGAAATGCTCTAGTACGATACACGTTATAACGTAATACCATATAACGTTATACGTTATAACGTAATACCATATGACGTTATACGTTATAACGTAATACCATATAACGTTGTATGTTATAACGTAATACTATATAACGTTATACTTTATAACGTAATACCATATAACGTTATACGTTATAACATAATACCACATGACGTTATACGTCATAACGTAATTCCATATAACGTTATACTTTATAACGTAATACCATATGACGATATACTTTATAACGTAATACCATATGACGTTATACGTTATAAGGAAATGCTCTAGTACGATACACGTTATAACGTAATACCATATAACGTTACACGTTATAACGTAATACCATATGACGTTATACGTTGTAAGGAAATGCTATAGTACGTTACACGTCATAACGTGATACTGTATAACGTTATACGTTATAACTTAATACCATATGTCGTTATACGTTATAACGTAATACCATATGACGTTATACGTTATAACGTAATACCATATGACGTTATACGTTATAACGTAATACTATATACCGTTATACGTTATAACGTAATACCATATGACGCTATACGTTATAGGGAAATGCTGTGGTCCGTTTCACGTTATAACTTAATACCATATGTCGTTATACGTTATAACGTAATACCATATGACGTTATACGTTATAACGTAATACCATATGACGTTATACGTTATAACGTAATACTATATACCGTTATACGTTATAACGTAATACCATATGACGCTATACGTTATAGGGAAATGCTATAGTCCGTTTCACGTTATAACGTAATACTATATAACGTTATTCGTTAGAACGTAATACCATATAACGTTACACGTTATAACGTAATACCATATGACGTTATGCGTTGTAAGGAAATGCTATAGTACGTTACACGTCATAACGTGATACTGTATAACGTTACACGTTATAAAGTAATACTGTATAACGTTACACGTTATAACGTAATACTATATAACGTTATACGTTATAACGTAATACCATATGACGTTATACGTTATAAGGAAATGCTATAGTACGTTACACGTTATAACGTAATACTGTATAACGTTATGCGTTATAACGTAATACTATATGACCTTATACGTTATAACGTAATACCATATAACGTTATACGTTATAACGTAATACCATATGACGTTATACGTTATAACGTAATACCATATAACGTTGTATGTTATAACGTAATACTATATAACGTTATACGTTATAACGTAATACCATATAACGTTATACGTTATAACGTAATTCCATATGACGATATACTTTATAACGTAATACCATATGACGTTATACGTTATAAGGAAATGCTCTAGTACGATACACGTTATAACGTAATACCATATAACGTTATACGTTATAACGTAATACCATATGACGTTATACGTTATAACGTAATACCATATAACGTTGTATGTTATAACGTAATACTATATAACGTTATACGTTATAACGTAATACCATATAACGTTATACGTTATAACGTAATACCACATGACGTTATACGTCATAACGTAATTCCATATAACGTTATACTTTATAACGTAATACCATATGACGATATACTTTATAACGTAATACCATATGACGTTATACGTTATAAGGAAATGCTCTAGTACGATACACGTTATAACGTAATACCATATAACGTTACACGTTATAACGTAATACCATATGACGTTATACGTTGTAAGGAAATGCTATAGTACGTTACACGTCATAACGTGATACTGTATAACGTTATACGTTATAACTTAATACCATATGTCGTTATACGTTATAACGTAATACCATATGACGTTATACGTTATAACGTAATACCATATGACGTTATACGTTATAACGTAATACTATATACCGTTATACGTTATAACGTAATACCATATGACGCTATACGTTATAGGGAAATGCTATAGTCCGTTTCACGTTATAACGTAATACTATATAACGTTATTCGTTAGAACGTAATAACATATAACGTTACACGTTATCACATAATACTATATAACGTTATACGTTATAACGTAATACGATATGACGTTATACGTTATAACGTAATACCATATGACGTTATACGTTATAACGTAATACCATATGACGTTATACATTATAACGCAATACCATATGACGTTATACGTTATAACGTAATACCATATGACGTTATACGTTATATGGAAATGCTCTAGTACGATACACGTTATAACGTAATACTATATAACGTTATTCGTTAGAACGTAATAACATATAACGTTACACGTTATCACATAATACTATATAACGTTATACGTTATAACGTAATACGATATGACGTTATACGTTATAACGTAATACCATATGACGTTATACGTTATAACGTAATACCATATGACGTTATACGTTATAACGTAATACTATATACCGTTATACGTTATAACGTAATACCATATGACGCTATACGTTATAGGGAAATGCTATAGTCCGTTTCACGTTATAACGTAATACTATATAACGTTATTCGTTAGAACGTAATACCATATAACGTTACACGTTATAACGTAATACCATATGACGTTATGCGTTGAAAGGAAATGCTATAGTACGTTACACGTCATAACGTGATACTGTATAACGTTACACGTTATAAAGTAATACTGTATAACGTTACACGTTATAACGTAATACTATATAACGTTATACGTTATAACGTAATACCATATGACGTTATACGTTATAAGGAAATGCTATAGTACGTTACACGTTATAACGTAATACTGTATAACGTTATGCGTTATAACGTAATACTATATGACCTTATACGTTATAACGTAATACCATATAACGTTATACGTTATAACGTACTACCATATGACGTTATACGTTATAACGTAATACCATATAACGTTGTATGTTATAACGTAATACTATATAACGTTATACGTTATAACGTAATACCATATAACGTTATACGTTATAACGTAATTCCATATAATGTTATACTTTACAACGTAATACCATATGACGATATACTTTATAACGTAATACCATATGACGTTATACGTTATAAGGAAATGCTCTAGTACGATACACGTTATAACGTAATACTATATAACGTTATTCGTTAGAACGTAATAACATATAACGTTACACGTTATAACATAATACTATATAACATTACACGTTATAACGTAATACCATATGACGTTATACGTTGTAAGGAAATGCTATAGTACGTTACACGTCATAACGTGATACTGTATAACGTTATACGTTATAACTTAATACCATATGACGATATACTTTATAACGTAATACCATATGACGTTATACGTTATAAGGAAATGCTCTAGTACGATACACGTTATAACGTAATACCATATAACGTTATACGTTATATCGTAATACCATATGACGTTATACGTTATAACGTAATACCATATAACGTTGTATGTTATAACGTAATACTATATAACGTTATACGTTATAACGTAATACCATATAACGTTATACGTTATAACGTAATACCACATGACGTTATACGTCATAACGTAATTCCATATAACGTTATACTTTATAACGTAATACCATATGACGATATACTTTATAACGTAATACCATATGACGTTATACGTTATAAGGAAATGCTCTAGTACGATACACGTTATAACGTAATACCATATAACGTTACACGTTATAACGTAATACCATATGACGTTATACGTTGTAAGGAAATGCTATAGTACGTTACACGTCATAACGTGATACTGTATAACGTTATACGTTATAACTTAATACCATATGTCGTTATACGTTATAACGTAATACCATATGACGTTATACGTTATAACGTAATACCATATGACGTTATACGTTATAACGTAATACTATATACCGTTATACGTTATAACGTAATACCATATGACGCTATACGTTATAGGGAAATGCTATAGTCCGTTTCACGTTATAACGTAATACTATATAACGTTATTCGTTAGAACGTAATAACATATAACGTTACACGTTATCACATAATACTATATAACGTTATACGTTATAACGTAATACGATATGACGTTATACGTTATAACGTAATACCATATGACGTTATACGTTATAACGTAATACCATATGACGTTATACATTATAACGCAATACCATATGACGTTATACGTTATAACGTAATACCATATGACGTTATACGTTATATGGAAATGCTCTAGTACGATACACGTTATAACGTAATACTATATAACGTTATTCGTTAGAACGTAATAACATATAACGTTACACGTTATCACATAATACTATATAACGTTATACGTTATAACGTAATACGATATGACGTTATACGTTATAACGTAATACCATATGACGTTATACGTTATAACGTAATACCATATGACGTTATACGTTATAACGTAATACTATATACCGTTATACGTTATAACGTAATACCATATGACGCTATACGTTATAGGGAAATGCTATAGTCCGTTTCACGTTATAACGTAATACTATATAACGTTATTCGTTAGAACGTAATACCATATAACGTTACACGTTATAACGTAATACCATATGACGTTATGCGTTGAAAGGAAATGCTATAGTACGTTACACGTCATAACGTGATACTGTATAACGTTACACGTTATAAAGTAATACTGTATAACGTTACACGTTATAACGTAATACTATATAACGTTATACGTTATAACGTAATACCATATGACGTTATACGTTATAAGGAAATGCTATAGTACGTTACACGTTATAACGTAATACTGTATAACGTTATGCGTTATAACGTAATACTATATGACCTTATACGTTATAACGTAATACCATATAACGTTATACGTTATAACGTACTACCATATGACGTTATACGTTATAACGTAATACCATATAACGTTGTATGTTATAACGTAATACTATATAACGTTATACGTTATAACGTAATACCATATAACGTTATACGTTATAACGTAATTCCATATAATGTTATACTTTACAACGTAATACCATATGACGATATACTTTATAACGTAATACCATATGACGTTATACGTTATAAGGAAATGCTCTAGTACGATACACGTTATAACGTAATACTATATAACGTTATTCGTTAGAACGTAATAACATATAACGTTACACGTTATAACATAATACTATATAACATTACACGTTATAACGTAATACCATATGACGTTATACGTTGTAAGGAAATGCTATAGTACGTTACACGTCATAACGTGATACTGTATAACGTTATACGTTATAACTTAATACCATATGACGATATACTTTATAACGTAATACCATATGACGTTATACGTTATAAGGAAATGCTCTAGTACGATACACGTTATAACGTAATACCATATAACGTTATACGTTATATCGTAATACCATATGACGTTATACGTTATAACGTAATACCATATAACGTTGTATGTTATAACGTAATACTATATAACGTTATACGTTATAACGTAATACCATATAACGTTATACGTTATAACGTAATACCACATGACGTTATACGTCATAACGTAATTCCATATAACGTTATACTTTATAACGTAATACCATATGACGATATACTTTATAACGTAATACCATATGACGTTATACGTTATAAGGAAATGCTCTAGTACGATACACGTTATAACGTAATACCATATAACGTTACACGTTATAACGTAATACCATATGACGTTATACGTTGTAAGGAAATGCTATAGTACGTTACACGTCATAACGTGATACTGTATAACGTTATACGTTATAACTTAATACCATATGTCGTTATACGTTATAACGTAATACCATATGACGTTATACGTTATAACGTAATACCATATGACGTTATACGTTATAACGTAATACTATATACCGTTATACGTTATAACGTAATACCATATGACGCTATACGTTATAGGGAAATGCTATAGTCCGTTTCACGTTATAACGTAATACTATATAACGTTATTCGTTAGAACGTAATAACATATAACGTTACACGTTATCACATAATACTATATAACGTTATACGTTATAACGTAATACGATATGACGTTATACGTTATAACGTAATACCATATGACGTTATACGTTATAACGTAATACCATATGACGTTATACATTATAACGCAATACCATATGACGTTATACGTTATAACGTAATACCATATGACGTTATACGTTATATGGAAATGCTCTAGTACGATACACGTTATAACGTAATACTATATAACGTTATTCGTTAGAACGTAATAACATATAACGTTACACGTTATCACATAATACTATATAACGTTATACGTTATAACGTAATACGATATGACGTTATACGTTATAACGTAATACCATATGACGTTATACGTTATAAAGTAATACTGTATAACGTTATACATTATAACGCAATACCATATGACGTTATACGTTATAACGTAATACCATATGACGTTATACGTTATATGGAAATGCTCTAGTACGATACACGTTATAACGTAATACTATATAACGTTATTCGTTAGAACGTAATAACATATAACGTTACACGTTATCACATAATACTATATATCGTTATACGTTATAACGAAATACGATATGACGTTATACGTTATAACGTAATACCATATGACGTTATACGTTATAACGTAATACCATATGACGTTATACGTTATAACGTAATACTATATATCGTTATACGTTATAACGAAATACGATATGACGTTATACGTTATAACGTAATTCCACATGACGTTATACGTTGTAACGGAATACCATATGACGTTATACGTTATAACGTAATACTATATATCGTTATACGTTATAACGTAATAGCATATGACGCTATACGTTATAGGGAAATGCTATAGTCCGTTTCACGTTATAACGTAATACTATATAAAGTTACACGTTTTAACGTAATACTATATAACGTAATACGTTATAACGAAATACCGTATAACGTTACACGTTATAACGTAATACCATATGACGTTATACGTTATAACGTAATACCATATGACGTTATACGTTATTGGGAAATGCTATAGTACGTTACACGTTATAAAGTAATACTGTATAACGGTATACATTATAACGTAATACCATATGACGTTATACGTTATAACGTAATACCATATGACGCTATACGTTATAGGGAAATGCTATAGTACGTTTCACGTTATAACGTAATACTATATAAAGTTATACGTTATAACGTAATACCATATGACGTTATACGTTATAACGTAATACCATATAACGTTACACGTTATAACGTAATACTATATAACGTTATACGTTATAACGTAATACCATATGACGTTAGACGTTATAAGGATATGCTATAGTTCGTACACGGTATAACGTAATACTGTAAAACGTTATACGTTATAACGTAATACCATATGACGTTATACGTTATAAGGAAATGCTATAGTACGTTACACGTTATAACGTAATACTGTATAACGTTATGCCTTATAACGTAATACCATATGATCTTATACGTTATAACGTAATACCATATAACGTTATACGTTATAACGTAATACCATACGCTGTTATACGTTATAAGGAAATGCTATAGTACGTTACACGTTATAACGTAATACTATATAACGTTATACGTTATAACGTAATACCATATGACGTTATACGTTATAAGGATATGCTATAGTTCGTACACGTTATAACGGAATACTGTAAAACGTTATACGTTATAACGGAATTCTGTATGACGTTATACGTTATAACGTAATACCATATGACGTTATACTTTATAACGTAATACCATATGACGAAATACTTTATAACGTAATACCATATGACGTTATACGTTATAAGGAAATGCTCTAGTACGATACACGTTATAACGTAATACCATATGACGTTATACGTTGTAAGGAAATGCTATAGTACGTTACACGTCATAACGTAATACTGTATAACGTTATACGCTATAACGTAATACCATATGTCGTTATACGTTATAACGTAATACAATATGACGTTATACGTTATAAGGAAATGCTATAGTACGATACACGTTATAGCGTAATACTATATAACGTTATTCGTTATAACGTAATAACATATAACGTTATACGTTATAACGTAATACTATATAACGTAATACGTCATAACGAACTACCATAAAACGTTACACGTTATAACGTAATACCATATGACGTTATACGTTATAACGTAATACCATATGACGTTATACGTTATAACGTAATACTATATATCGTTATACGTTATAACGTAATACCATATGACGCTATACGTTATAGGGAAATGCCGTAGTCCGTTTCACGTTATAACGTAATACTATATAAACTGATACGTTATAACGTAATCCCATATGACGTTATACGTTATAACGTAATACCATATAACGTTACACGTTTTAACGTAATACTATATAACGTAATACGTTATAACGAAATACCATATAACGTTACACTTTATAACGTAATACCATATGACGTTATACGTTATAACGTAATACCATATAACGTTATACGTTATTGGGAAATGCCATAGTACGTTACACGTTATAAAGTAATACTGTATAACGTTACACGTTATAACGTAATACTATATAACGTTATACGTTATAACGTAATACCATATGACCTTATACGTTATAACGTAATACCATACGCTGTTATACGTTATAAGGAAATGCTATAGTACGTTACACGTTATAACGTAATACTATATAACGTTATACGTTATAACGTAATACCATATGACGTTATACGTTATAACGTAATACTATATATCGTTATACGTTATAACGTAATACCATATGACGCTATACGTTCTAGGGAAATGCCGTCGTCCGTTTCACGTTATAACGTAATACTATATAAACTGATACGTTATAACGTAATCCCATATGACGTTATACGTTATAACGTAATACCATATAACGTTACACGTTTTAACGTAATACTATATAACGTAATACGTTATAACGAAATACCATATAACGTTACACTTTATAAAGTAATACCATATGACGTTATACGTTATAACGTAATACCATATAACGTTATACGTTATTGGGAAATGCCATAGTACGTTACACGTTATAAAGTAATACTGTATAACGTTACACGTTATAACGTAATACTATATAACGTTATACGTTATAACGTAATACCATATGACGTTATACGTTATAACGTAATACCATATAACGTTGTATGTTATAACGTAATACTATATAACGTTATACGTTATAACGTTGTATCTTATAACGTAATACGTAATTATATGTTATAATACTATATAACGTTATACGTTATAACGTAATACCATATGCTGTTATACGTTATAAGGAAATGCTATAGTACGTTACACGTTATAACGTAATACTGTATAACGTTATGCGTTATAACGTAATACCATATGATCTTATACGTTATAACGTAATACCATATAACGTTATACGTTATAACGTAATACCATATAACGTTATACGTTATAACGTAATACCATACGCTGTTATACGTTATAAGGAAATGCTATAGTACGTTACACGTTATAACGTAATACTGTATAACGTTATGCGTTATAACGTAATACCATATGACCTTATACGTTATAACGTAATACCATATAACGTTATACGTTATAACGGAATACTGTATGACGTTATACGTTATAACGTAATACCATATGCTGTTATACGTTATAAGGAAATGCTATAGTACGTTATACGTTATAACGTAATACCATATTACGTTATACGTTATAACGTAATACCATACGCTGTTATACGTTATAAGGAAATGCTATAGTACGTTACACGTTATAACGTAATACTGTATAACGTTATGCGTTATAACGTAATACCATATGACCTTATACGTTATAACGTAATACCATATGACGTTATACGTTATAACGTAATACCATATGTCGTTATACGTTATAACGTAATACAATATGACGTTATACGTTATAAGGAAATGCTATAGTACGATACACGTTATAGCGTAATACTATATAACGTTATTCGTTATAACGTAATAACATATAACGTTATACGTTATAACGTAATACTATATAACGTAATACGTCATAACGAACTACCATAAAACGTTACACGTTATAACGTTATACCATATGACGTTATACGTTATAACGTAATACCATATGACGTTATACGTTATAACGTAATACTATATATCGTTATACGTTATAACGTAATACCATATGACGTTATACGTTATAAGGAAATGCTAAAGTACGTTACACGTTATAACGTAATACTATATAACGTTATACGTTACATGGTAATAGTAAATAACGTTATACGTTATAACGTAATTCTACAGAACGTTATACGTTATATCGTAATACCTTATAACGTTATATGTTATAACGTAATACTATATAACGTTATACGTTATAACGTAATACCATATGCTGTTATACGTTATAAGGAAATGCTAAAGTACGTTACACGTTATAACGTAATACTGTATAACGTTATGCGTTATAACGTAATACCATATGATCTTATACGTTATAACGTAATACCATATAACGTTATACGTTATAACGTAATACCATATAACGTTATACGTTATAACGTAATACCATACGCTGTTATACGTTATAAGGAAATGCTCTAGTACGATACACGTTATAACGTAATACCATATGACGTTATACGTTGTATGGAAATGCTATAGTACGTTACACGTCATAACGTAATACTGTATAACGTTATACGTTATAACGTAATACCATATGACCTTATACGTTATAACGTAATACCATATGACGTTATACTTTATAACGTAATACCATATGACGATATACTTTATAACGTAATACCATATGACGTTATACGTTATAAGGAAATGCTCTAGTACGATACACGTTATAACGTAATACCATATGACGTTATACGTTGTATGGAAATGCTATAGTACGTTACACGTCATAACGTAATACTGTATAACGTTATACGTTATAACGTAATACCATATGTCGTTATACGTTATAACGTAATACAATATGACGTTATACGTTATAAGGAAATGCTATAATACGATACACGTTATAGCGTAATACTATATAACGTTATTCGTTATAACGTAATAACATATAACGTTATACGTTATAACGTAATACTATATAACGTAATACGTCATAACGAACTACCATAAAACGTTACACGTTATAACGTTATACCATATGACGTTATACGTTATAACGTAATACCATATGACGTTATACGTTATAACGTAATACTATATATCGTTATACGTTATAACGTAATACCATATGACGCTATACGTTATAGGGAAATGCCGTAGTCCGTTTCACGTTATAACGTAATACTATATAAACTGATACGTTATAACGTAATCCCATATGACGTTATACGTTATAACGTAATACCATATAACGTTACACGTTTTAACGTAATACTATATAACGTAATACGTTATAACGAAATACCATATAATGTTACACGTTATAACGTAATACCATATGACGTTATACGTTATAACGTAATACCATATGACGTTATACGTTATTGGGAAATGCTATAGTACGTCACACGTTATAAAGTAATACTGTATAACGTTATACATTATAACGTAATACCATATGACGTTATACGTTATAACGTAATACCATATGACGTTATACGTTATAACGTAATACCATATAACGTTACACGTTATAACGTAATACTATATAACGTTATACGTTATAAGGAAATGCTATAGTACGTTACACGTTATAACGTAATACTGTATAACGTTATGCGTTATAACGTAATACCATATGACCTTATACGTTATAACGTAATACCATATAACGTTATACGTTATAACGGAATACTGTATGACGTTATACGTTCTAACGTAATACCATATAACGTTATACGTTATAAGGAAATGCTAAAGTACGTTACACGTTATAACGTAATACTATATAACGTTATACGTTACATGGTAATAGTAAATAACGTTATACGTTATAACGTAATTCTACAGAACGTTATACGTTATATCGTAATACCATATAACGTTATATGTTATAACGTAATACTATATAACGTTATACGTTATAACGTAATACCATATGCTGTTATACGTTATAAGGAAATGCTATAGTACGTTACACGTTATAACGTAATACTGTATAACATTATGCGTTATAACGTAATACCATATGATCTTATACGTTATAACGTAATACCATATAACGTTATACGTTATAACGTAATACCATATGACTTTATACTTTATAACGTAATACCATATGACGATATACTTTATAACGTAATACCATATGACGTTATACGTTATAAGGAAATGCTCTAGTATGATACACGTTATAACGTAATACCATATGACGTTATACGTTGTAAGGAAATGCTATAGTACGTTACACGTCATAACGTAATACTGTATAACGTTATGCGTTATAACGTAATACCAAATGATCTTATACGTTATAACATAATACCATATAACGTTATACGTTATAACGTAATACCATATGACGTTATACGTTATAATGGAATACTGTATGACGTTATACGTTATAACGTAATACCATATGCTGTTATACGTTATAAGGAAATGCTATAGTACGTTATACGTTATAACGTAATACCATATAACGTTATACGTTAGAACGTAATACCATACGCTGTTATACGTTATAAGGAAATGCCATAGTATGTTACACGTTATAACGTAATACTGTGTAACGTTATGCGTTATAACGTAATACCATATGACCTTATACGTTATAACGTAATACCATATGACGTTATACTTTATAACGTAATACCATATGACGATATACTTTATAACGTAATACCATATGACGTTATACGTTATAAGGAAATGCTCTAGTACGATACACGTTATAACGTAATACCATATGACGTTATACTTTGTAAGGAAATGCTATAGTACGTTACACGTCATAACGTAATACTGTATAACGTTATACGTTATAACGTAATACCATATGTCGTTATACGTTATAACGTAATACAATATGACGTTATACGTTATAAGGAAATGCTAAAGTACGTTACACGTTATAACGTAATACTATATAACGTTATACGTTACATGGTAATAGTAAATAACGTTATACGTTATAACGTAATTCTACAGAACGTTATACGTTATATCGTAATACCATATAACGTTATATGTTATAACGTAATACTATATAACGTTATACGTTATAACGTAATACCATATGCTGTTATACGTTATAAGGAAATGCTATAGTACGTTACACGTTATAACGTAATACTGTATAACGTTATGCGTTATAACGTAATACCATATGATCTTATACGTTATAACGTAATACCAGATAACGTTATACGTTATAACGTAATACAATATAACGTTATAGGTTATAACGTAATACCATACGCTGTTATACGTTATAAGGAAATGCTATAGTACGTTACACGTTATAACGTAATACTGTATAACGTTATGCGTTATAACGTAATACCATATGACCTTATACGTTATAACGTAATACCATATAACGTTATACGTTATAACGGAATACTGTATGACGTTATACGTTATAACGTAATACCATATGCTGTTATACGTAATAAGGAAATGCTATAGTACGTTATACGTTATAACTAATACCATATAACGTTATACGTTATAAGGAAATGCTCTAGTACGATACACGTTATAACGTAATACCATATGACGTTATACGTTGTATGGAAATGCTATAGTACGTTACACGTCATAACGTAATACTGTATAACGTTATACGTTATAACGTAATACCATATGTCGTTATACGTTATAACGTAATACAATATGACGTTATACGTTATAAGGAAATGCTATAGTACGATACACGTTATAGCGTAATACTATATAACGTTATTCGTTATAACGTAATAACATATAACGTTATACGTTATAACGTAATACTATATAACGTAATACGTCATAACGAACTACCATAAAACGTTACACGTTATAACGTTATACCATATGACGTTATACGTTATAACGTAATACCATATGACGTTATACGTTATAACGTAATACTATATATCGTTATACGTTATAACGTAGTACCATATGACGCTATACGTTATAGGGAAATGCCGTAGTCCGTTTCACGTTATAACGTAATACTATATAAACTGATACGTTATAACGTAATCCCATATGACGTTATACGTTATAACGTAATACCATATAACGTTACACGTTTTAACGTAATACTATATAACGTAATACGTTATAACGAAATACCATATAACGTTACACGTTATAACGTAATACCATATGACGTTATACGTTATAACGTAATACCATATGACGTTATACGTTATTGGGAAATGCTATAGTACGTTACACGTTATAAAGTAATACTGTATAACGTTATACATTATAACGTAATACCATATGACGTTATACGTTATAACGTAATACCATATGACGTTATACGTTATAACGTAATACCATATAACGTTACACGTTATAACGTAATACTATATAACGTTATACGTTATAACGTAATACCATATGACGTTATACGTTATAAGGATATGCTATAGTTCGTACACGGTATAACGTAATACTGTAAAACGTTATACGTTATAACGTAATACCATATGACGTTATACGTTATAAGGAAATGCTATAGTACGTTACACGTTATAACGTAATACTGTATAACGTTATGCGTTATAAGGTAATACCATATGATCTTATACGTTATAACGTAATACCATACGCTGTTATACGTTATAAGGAAATGCTATAGTACGTTACACGTTATAGCGTAATACTATATAACGTTATACGTTATAACGTAATACCATATGACGTTATACGTTATAAGGATATGTTATAGTTCGTACACGTTATAACGTAATACTGTAAAACGTTATACGTTATAACGGAATTCTGTATGACGTTATACGTTATAACGTAATACCATATGACGTTATACTTTATAACGTAATACCATATGACGATATACTTTATAACGTAATACCATATGACGTTATACGTTATAAGGAAATGCTCTAGTACGATACACGTTATAACGTAATACCATATGACGTTATACGTTGTAAGGAAATGCTATAGTACGTTACACGTCATAACGTAATACTGTGTAACGTTATACGTTATAACGTAATACCATATGTCGTTATACGTTATAACGTAATACAATATGACGTTATACGTTATAAGGAAATGCTATAGTACGATACACGTTATAGCGTAATACTATATAACGTTATTCGTTATAACGTAATAACATATAACGTTATACGTTATAACGTAATACTATATAACGTAATACGTCGTAACGAACTACCATAAAACGTTACACGTTATAACGTAATACCATATGACGTTATACGTTATAACGTAATACCATATGACGTTATACGTTATAACGTAATACTATATATCGTTATGCGTTATAACGTAATACCATATGACGCTATACGTTATAGGGAAATGCCGTAGTCCGTTTCACGTTATAACGTAATACTATATAAACTGATACGTTATAACGTAATCCCATATGACGTTATACGTTATAACGTAATACCATATAACGTTAAACGTTTTAACGTAATACTATATAACGTAATACGTTATAACGAAATACCATATAACGTTACACTTTATAACGTAATACCATATGACGTTATACGTTATAACGTAATACCATATAACGTTATACGTTATTGGGAAATGCCATAGTACATTACACGTTATAAAGTAATACTGTATAACGTTACACGTTATAACGTAATACTATATAACGTTATACGTTATAACGTAATACCATATGACCTTATACGTTATAACGTAATACCATATAACGTTATACGTTATAACGTAATACCATATGCTGTTATACGTTATAAGGAAATGCTATAGTACGTTACACATTATAACGAAATACTGTATAACGTGATGCGTTATAACGTAATACCATATGACCTTATACGTTATAACGTAATACCATATAACGTTATACGTTATAACGGAATACTGTATGACGTTATACGTTCTAACGTAATACCATATGACGTTATACGTTATAAGGAAATGCTAAAGTACGTTACACGTTATAACGTAATACTATATAACGTTATACGTTACATGGTAATAGTAAATAACGTTATACGTTATAACGTAATTCTACAGAACGTTATACGTTATATCGTAATACCATATAACGTTATATGTTATAACGTAATACTATATAACGTTATACGTTATAACGTAATACCATATGCTGTTATACGTTATAAGGAAATGCTATAGTACGTTACACGTTATAACGTAATACTGTATAACGTTATGCGTTATAACGTAATACCATATGATCTTATACGTTATAACGTAATACCATATAACGTTATACGTTATAACGTAATACAATATAACGTTATAGGTTATAACGTAATACCATACGCTGTTATACGTTATAAGGAAATGCTATAGTACGTTACACGTTATAACGTAATACTGTATAACGTTATGCGTTATAACGTAATACCATATGACCTTATACGTTATAACGTAATACCATATAACGTTATACGTTATAACGGAATACTGTATGACGTTATACGTTATAACGTAATACCATATGCTGTTATACGTTATAAGGAAATGCTATAGTACGTTATACGTTATAACTAATACCATATAACGTTATACGTTATAACGTAATACCATACGCTGTTATACGTTATAAGGAAATGCTATTGTACGTTACACGTTATAACGTAATACTGTATAACGTTATGCGTTATAACGTAATACCATATGTCGTTATACGTTATAGCGTAATACAATATGACGTTATACGTTATAAGGAAATGCTATAGTACGATACACGTTATAGCGTAATACTATATAACGTTATTCGTTATAACGTAATAACATATGTCGTTATACGTTATAACGTAATACAATATGACGTTATACGTTATAAGGAAATGCTATAGTACGATACACGTTATAGCGTAATACTATATAACGTTATTCGTTATAACGTAATAACATATAACGTTAGACGTTATAACGTAATACTATATAACGTAATACGTCATAACGAACTACCATAAAACGTTACACGTTATAACGTAATACCATATGACGTTATACGTTATACCGTAATACCATATGACGTTATACGTTATAACGTAATACTACATATCGTTATACGTTATAACGTAATACCATATGACGCTATACGTTATAGGGAAATGCCGTAGTCCGTTTCACGTTATAACGTAATACTATATAAACTGATACGTTATAACGTAATCCCATGTGACGTTATACGTTATAACGTAATACCATATAACGTTACACGTTTTAACGTAATACTATATAACGTAATACGTTATAACGAAATACCATATAACGTTACACTTTATAACGTAATCCCATATGACGTTATACGTTATAACGTAATACCATATAACGTTACACGTTTTAACGTAATACTATATAACGTAATACGTTATAACGAAATACCATATAACGTTACACTTTATAACGTAATACCATATGACGTTATACGTTATAACGTGATACCATATAACGTTATACGTTATTGGGAAATGCTATAGTACGTTACACGTTATAAAGTAATACTGTATAACGTTACACGTTATAACGTAATACTATATAACGTTATACGTTATAACGTAATACCATATGACCTTATACGTTATAACGTAATACCATATAAAGTTATACGTTATAACGTAATACCATATGACGTTATACGTTATAACGTAATACCATATAACGTTGTATGTTATAACGTAATACTATATAACGTTATACGTTATAACGTAATACCATATGCTGTTATACGTTATAAGGAAATGCTATAGTACGTTACACGTTATAACGTAATACTGTATAACGTTATGCGTTATAACGTAATACCATATGACCTTATACGTTATAACCTAATACCATATAACGTTATACGTTATAACGGAATACTGTATGACGTTATACGTTCTAACGTAATACCATATGACGTTATACGTTATAATGATATGCTAAAGTACGTTACACGTTATAACGTAATACTATATAACGTTATACGTTACATGGTAATAGTAAATAACGTTATACGTTTTAACGTAATTCTACAGAACGTTATACGTTATATCGTAATACCATATAACGTTATATGTTATAACATAATACTATATAACGTTATACGTTATAACGTAATACCATATGCTGTTATACGTTATAAGGAAATGCTATAGTACGTTACACGTTATAACGTAATACTGTATAACGTTATGCGTTATAACGTAATCCCATATGACGTTATACGTTATAACGTAATACCATATAACGTTACACGTTTTAACGTAATACTATATAACGTAATACGTTATAACGAAATACCATATAACGTTACACTTTATAACGTAATACCATATGACGTTATACGTTATAACGTAATACCATATAACGTTATACGTTATTGGGAAATGCTATAGTACGTTACACGTTATAAAGTAATACTGTATAACGTTACACGTTATAACGTAATACTATATAACGTTATACGTTATAACGTAATACCATATGACCTTATACGTTATAACGTAATACCATATAACGTTATACGTTATAACGTAATACCATATGACGTTATACGTGATAACGTAATACCATATAACGTTGTATGTTATAACGTAATACTATATAACATTATACGTTATAACGTAATACCATATGCTGTTATACGTTATTAGAAAATGCTATAGTACGTTACACGTTATAACGTAATACTGTATAACGTTATGCGTTATAACGTAATACCGTATGACATTATACGTTATAACGTAATACCATATAACGTTATACGTTATAACGGAATACTGTATGACGTTATACGTTCTAACGTAATACCATATGACGTTATACGTTATAAGGAAATGCTAAAGTACGTTACACGTTATAATGTAATACTATATAACGTTATACGTTACATGGTAATAGTAAATAACGTTATACGTTATAACGTAATTCTACAGAACGTTATACGTTATAACGTAATACTGTATAACGTTATACGTTATAACGTAATACTGTATAACGTTATACGTTATAACGTAATACCATATGACGTTATACGTTATAACGTAATACCATATAACGTTATACGTTATAGCGCAATACTATATAACGTTATACGTTATAACGTATTACCATATGACGTTATACGTTATAACGTAATTCCATATAACGTTATACGTTATAACGTAATACCATATAACGTTGTATGTTATAACGTAATACCATATAACGTTATACGTTATAACGTAATACCATACGCTGTTATACGTTATAAGGAAATGCTATAGTACGTTACACGTTATAACGTAATACTATATAACGTTATACGTTATAACGTAATACCATATGATGTTATACGTTATAAGGGTATGCTATAGTTCGTACACGTTATAACGTAATACTGTAAAACGTTATACGTTATAACGGAATACTGTATGACGTTATACGTTATAACGTAATACCATATGACGTTATACTTTATAACGTAATACCATATGACGATATACTTTATAACGTAATACCATGTGACGTTATACGTTATAAGGAAATGCTCTAGTACGATACACGTTATAACGTAATACCATATGACGTTATACGTTGTAAGGAAATGCTATAGTACGTTACACGTCATAACGTAATACTGTATAACGTTATACGTTATAACGTAATACCATATGTCGTTATACGTTATAACGTAATACCATATGACGTTATACGTTATAACGAAATGCTATAGTACGATACACGTTATAGCGTAATACTATATAACGTTATTCGTTATAACGCATTAACATATAACGTTATACGTTATAACGTAATACTATATAACGTAATACGTCATAACGAACTACCATAAAACGTTACACGTTATAACGTAATACCATATGACGTTATACGTTATAACGAAATACCATATGACGTTATACGTTATACCGTAATGCCATATGACGTTATACGCTATTGGGAAATGCTATAGTACGTTACACGTTATAACGTAATACTGTATAACGTTATACATTATAAATAATACCATATGACGTTATGCGTTATAACGTAATACCATATGACGTTATACGTTGTAACGTAATACTATGTATCGTTATACGTTATAACGTAATACCATATGACGCTATACGTTATAGGGAAATGCTATAGCACGTTTCACGTTATAACGTATTACTATATAAAGTTATACGTTATAACGTAATCCCATATGACGTTATACGTTATAACGTAATACCATATGACGCTATACGTTATAGGGAAATGCTATAGTCCGTTTCACGTTATAACGTAATACTATATAAAGTTATACGTTATAACGCAATCCCATATGACGTCATACGTCATAACGTATTACTATATAACGTTATACGGCACATGGTAGTAGCAAATAACGTTATACGTTATAAGGTAATGCTACATAACGTTGTACGTTATAACGTAATACGATATGACGTTATACGCTATAGGGAAATGCTATAGTACGTTACACGTTATAACGTAATACTGTATAACGTTATAAGTTATAACGTAATACCATATGACATTATACGTTGTAAGGAAATGCTATATTACGTTACACGTCATAACGTAATACTGTATAACGTTATACGTTATAACGTAATAGCATATGTCGTTATACGTTATAACGTAACACAATATGACGTTATACGTTATAAGGAAATGCTATAGTACGATACACGTTATAGCGTAATACTATATAACGTTATTCGTTATAACGTAATAACATATAACGTTATACGTTATAACGTAATACTATATAACGTAATACGTCATAAGGAACTACCATAAAACGTTACACGTTATAACGTAATACCATATGACGTTATACGCTATTGCGAAATGCTATAGTACGTTGCACGTTATAACGTAATACTGTATAACGTTATACATTATAACGTAATACCATATGACGTTATACGTTATAACGTAATACCATATGACGTTATACGTTATAACGTGATACTATATATCGTTATACGTTATAACGTAATACCACATGACGCTATACGTTATTGGGAAATGCTATAGTCCGTTTCACGTTATAACGTAATACTATATAAAGTTATACATTATAACGTAATCCCATATGACGTTGTACGTTATAACGTAATACCATATAACGTTACACGTTTTAACGTAATACTATATAACGTTATACGTCACATCGTAGTAGCAAATAACGTTATACGTTATAAGGTAATGCTACATAACGCTGTACGTTATAACGTAATACGATAGGACGTTATACGCTATAGGGAAATGCTATAGTACGTTACACGTTATAACGTAATACTGTATAACTTTATACGTTATAACGTAATACTGTATAACGTTATACGTTATAACGTAATACCATATGACGTTATACGTTATAACGTAATACCATATAACGTTATACGTTATAGCGCAATACTATATAACGTTATACGTTATAACGTACTACCATATGACGTTATACGTTATAACGTAATTCCATATAACGTTATACGTTATAACGTAATACCATATAACGTTATACGTTATAATGGAATACTGTATGACGTTATACGTTATAACGTAATACCATATGCTGTTATACGTTATAAGGAAATGCTGTAGTACGATACACGTTATAACGTAATACCATATGACGTTATACGTTGTAAGGAAATGCTATAGTACGTTACACGTCATAACGTAATACTGTATAACGTTATGCGTTATAACGTAATACCATATGATCTTATACGTTATAACGTAATACCATATAACGTTATACGTTATAACGTAATACCATATGACGTTATACGTTATAATGGAATACTGTATGACGTTATACGTTATAACGTAATACCATATGCTGTTATACGTTATAAGGAAATGCTATAGTACGTTATACGTTATAACGTAATACCATATAACGTTATACGTTATAACGTAATACCATACGCTGTTATACGTTATAAGGAAATGCTATAGTACGTTACACGTTATAACGTAATACTGTATAACGTTATGCGTTATAACGTAATACCATATGACCTTATACGTTATAACGTAATACCATATGACGTTATACTTTATAACGTAATACCATATGACGATATACTTTATAACGTAATACCATATGACGTTATACGTTATAAGGAAATGCTCTAGTACGATACACGTTATAACGTAATACCATATGACGTTATACTTTGTAAGGAAATGCTATAGTACGTTACACGTCATAACGTAATACTGTATAACGTTATACGTTATAACGTAATACCATATGTCGTTATACGTTATAACGTAATACAATATGACGTTATACGTTATAAGGAAATGCTAAAGTACGTTACACGTTATAACGTAATACTATATAACGTTATACGTTACATGGTAATAGTAAATAACGTTATACGTTATAACGTAATTCTACAGAACGTTATACGTTATATCGTAATACCATATAACGTTATATGTTATAACGTAATACTATATAACGTTATACGTTATAACGTAATACCATATGCTGTTATACGTTATAAGGAAATGCTATAGTACGTTACACGTTATAACGTAATACTGTATAACGTTATGCGTTATAACGTAATACCATATGATCTTATACGTTATAACGTAATACCATATAACGTTATACGTTATAACGTAATACAATATAACGTTATAGGTTATAACGTAATACCATACGCTGTTATACGTTATAAGGAAATGCTATAGTACGATACACGTTATAACGTAATACCATATGACGTTATACGTTGTAAGGAAATGCTATAGTACGATACACGTTATAGCGTAATACTATATAACGTTATTCGTTATAACGTAATACCATATAACGTTACACGTCATAACGTAATACTGTATAACGTTATACGTTATAACGTAATACCATATGTCGTTATACGTTATAACGTAATACAATATGACGTTATACGTTATAAGGAAATGCTATAGTACGATACACGTTATAGCGTAATACTATATAACGTTATTCGTTATAACGTAATAACATATAACGTTATACGTTATAACGTAATACTATATAACGTAATACGTCATAACGAACTACCATAAAACGTTACACGTTATAACGTAATACCATATGACGTTATACGTTATAACGTAATACCATATGACGTTATACGTTATAACGTAATACTATATATCGTTATACGTTATAACGTAATACCATCTGACGCTATACGTTATAGGGAAATGCCGTAGTCCGTTTCACGTTATAACGTAATACTATATAAACTGATACGTTATAACGTAATCCCATATGACGTTATACGTTATAACGTAATACCATATAACGTTACACGTTTTAACGTAATACTATATAACGTAATACGTTATAACGAAATACCATATAACGTTACACTTTATAACGTAATACCATATGACGTTATACGTTATAACGTAATACCATATAACGTTATACGTTATTGGGAAATGCTATAGTACGTTACACGTTATAAAGTAATACTGTATAACGTTACACGTTATAACGTAATACTATATAACGTTATACGTTATAACGTAATACCATATGACCTTATACGTTATAACGTAATACCATATAAAGTTATACGTTATAACGTAATACCATATGCTGTTATACGTTATAAGGAAATGCTATAGTACGTTACACGTTATAACGTAATACTGTATAACGTTATGCGTTATAACGTAATACCATATGACCTTATACGTTATAACGTAATACCATATAACGTTATACGTTATAACGGAATACTGTATGACGTTATACGTTCTAACGTAATACCATATGACGTTATACGTTATAATGATATGCTAAAGTACGTTACACGTTATAACGTAATACTATATAACGTTATACGTTACATGGTAATAGTAAATAACGTTATACGTTATAACGTAATTCTACAGAACGTTATACGATATATCGTAATACCATATAACGTTATATGTTATAACATAATACTATATAACGTTATACGTTATAACGTAATACCATATGCTGTTATACGTTATAAGGAAATGCTATAGTACGTTACACGTTATAACGTAATACTGTATAACGTTATGCGTTATAACGTAATCCCATATGACGTTATACGTTATAACGTAATACCATATAACGTTACACGTTTTAACGTAATACTATATAACGTAATACGTTATAACGAAATACCATATAACGTTACACTTTATAACGTAATACCATATGACGTTATACGTTATAACGTAATACCATATAACGTTATACGTTATTGGGAAATGCTATAGTACGTTACACGTTATAAAGTAATACTGTATAACGTTACACGTTATAACGTAATACTATATAACGTTATACGTTATAACGTAATACCATATGACCTTATACGTTATAACGTAATACCATATAACGTTATACGTTATAACGTAATACCATATGACGTTATACGTGATAACGTAATACCATATAACGTTGTATGTTATAACGTAATACTATATAACATTATACGTTATAACGTAATACCATATGCTGTTATACGTTATTAGAAAATGCTATAGTACGTTACACGTTATAACGTAATACTGTATAACGTTATGCGTTATAACGTAATACCGTATGACATTATACGTTATAACGTAATGCCATATAAGGTTATACGTTATAACGGAATACTGTATGACGTTATACGTTCTAACGTAATACCATATGACGTTATACGTTATAAGGAAATGCTAAAGTACGTTACACGTTATAACGTAATACTATATAACGTTATACGTTACATGGTAATAGTAAATAACGTTATACGTTATAACGTAATTCTACAGAACGTTATACGTTATATCGTAATACCATATAACGTTATATGTTATAACGTAATACTATATAACGTTATACGTTATAACGTAATACCATATGCTGTTATACGTTATAAGGAAATGCTATAGTACGTTACACGTTATAACGTAATACTGTATAACGTTATGCGTTATAACGTAATACCATATGATCTTATACGTTATAACGTAATACCATATAACGTTATACGTTATAACGTAATGCCATACGCTGTTATACGTTATAAGGAAATGCTATAGTACGTTACACGTTATAACGTAATACTGTATAACGTTATGCGTTATAACGTAATACCATATGACCTTATACGTTATAACGTAATACCATATAACGTTATACGTTATAACGGAATACTGTATGACGTTATACGTTCTAACGTAATACCATATGACGTTATACGTTATAAGGAAATGCTAAAGTATGTTACACGTTATAACGTAATACTATATAACGTTATACGTTACATGGTAATAGTAAATAACGTTATACGTTATAACGTAATTCTACAGAACGTTATACGTTATATCGTAATACCATATAACGTTATATGTTATAACGTAATACTATATAACGTTATACGTTATAACGTAATACCATATGCTGTTATACGTTATAAGGAAATGCTATAGTACGTTACACGTTATAACGTAATACTGTATAACGTTATGCGTTATAACGTAATACCATATGATCTTATACGTTATAACGTAATACCATATAACGTTATACGTTATAACGTAATACCATACGCTGTTATACGTTATAAGGAAATGCTATAGTACGTTACACGTTATAACGTAATACTATATAGCGTTATACGTTATAACGTAATACCATATGATGTTATACGTTATAAGGATATGCTATAGTTCGTACACGTTATAACGTAATACTGTAAAACGTTATACGTTATAACGGAATACTGTATGACGTTATACGTTATAACGTAATACCGTATGACGTTATACTTTATAACGTAATACCATATGACGATACACGTTATAACGTAATACCATATGACGTTATACGTTGTAAGGAAATGCTATAGTACGTTACACGTCATAACGTAATACTGTATAACGTTATACGTTATAACGTAATACCATATAACGTTGTATGTTATAACGTAATACTATATAACATTATACGTTATAACGTAATACCATATGCTGTTATACGTTATTAGAAAATGCTATAGTACGTTACACGTTATAACGTAATACTGTATAACGTTATGCGTTATAACGTAATACCGTATGACATTATACGTTATAACGTAATACCATATAACGTTATACGTTATAACGGAATACTGTATGACGTTATACGTTCTAACGTAATACCATATGACGTTATACGTTATAAGGAAATGCTAAAGTACGTTACACGTTATAACGTAATACTATATAACGTTATACGTTACATGGTAATAGTAAATAACGTTATACGTTATAACGTAATTCTACAGAACGTTATACGTTATAACGAAATACCATATGACGTTATACGTTATACCGTAATGCCATATGACGTTATACGCTATTGGGAAATGCTATAGTACGTTACACGTTATAACGTAATACTGTATAACGTTATACATTATAAATAATACCATATGACGTTATACGTTATAACGTAATACCATATGACGTTATACGTTGTAACGTAATACTATATATCGTTATACGTTATAACGTAATACCATATGACGCTATACGTTATAGGGAAATGCTATAGCACGTTTCACGTTATAACGTAATACTATATAAAGTTATACGTTATAACGTAATCCCATATGACGTTATACGTTATAACGTAATACCATATGACGCTATACGTTATAGGGAAATGCTATAGTCCGTTTCACGTTATAACGTAATACTATATAAAGTTATACGTTATAACGCAATCCCATATGACGTCATACGTTATAACGTATTACTATATAACGTTATACGTCACATGGTAGTAGCAAATAACGTTATACGTTATAAGGTAATGCTACATAACGTTGTACGTTATAACGTAATACGATATGACGTTATACGCTATAGGGAAATGCTATAGTACGTTACACGTTATAACGTAATACTGTATAACGTTATACGTTATAACGTAATACCATATGACATTATACGTTGTAAGGAAATGCTATATTACGTTACACGTCATAACGTAATACTGTATAACGTTATACGTTATAACGTAATAGCATATGTCGTTATACGTTATAACGTAACACAATATGACGTTATACGTTATAAGGAAATGCTATAGTACGATACACGTTATAGCGTAATACTATATAACGTTATTCGTTATAACGTAATAACATATAACGTTATACGTTATAACGTAATACTATATAACGTAATACGTCATAAGGAACTACCATAAAACGTTACACGTTATAACGTAATACCATATGACGTTATACGCTATTGGGAAATGCTATAGTACGTTGCACGTTATAACGTAATACTGTATAACGTTATACATTATAACGTAATACCATATGACGTTATACGTTATAACGTAATACCATATGACGTTATATGTTATAACGTGATACTATATATCGTTATACGTTATAACGTAATACCATATGACGCTATACGTTATTGGGAAATGCTATAGTCCGTTTCACGTTATAACGTAATACTATATAAAGTTATACATTATAACGTAATCCCATATGACGTTGTACGTTATAACGTAATACCATATAACGTTACACGTTTTAACGTAATACTATATAACGTTATACGTCACATCGTAGTAGCAAATAACGTTATACGTTATAAGGTAATGCTACATAACGTTGTGCGTTATAACGTAATACGATAGGACGTTATACGCTATAGGGAAATGCTATAGTACGTTGCACGTTATAACGTAATACTGTATAACGTTATACGTTATAACGTAATACTGTATAACGTTATACGTTATAACGTAATACCATATGACGTTATACGTTATAACGTAATACCATATAACGTTATACGTTATAGCGCAATACTATATAACGTTATACGTTATAACGTATTACCATATGACGTTATACGTTATAACGTAATTCCATATAACGTTATACGTTATAACGTAATACCATATAACGTTCTACGTTATAACGTAATACCATTTGACGTTGTACGTTATATCGTAATACGATATGACGTAACACGTTATAGGGAAATGCTATAGTACGTTACACGTTATAACGTAATACTGTATAACGTTATACGTTATAGCGTAATACCATATGACGTTATACGTTATAATGTAATTCCATATAACGTTATACGCTATGACATAAGACTATATAACGTAATACGTTATAACGTAATACCATATAACGTTACACGTTATAACGTAATACCATATGACGTTATACGTTATAACGTAATACCATATAGCGTTATACTTTATAACGTAATACCACATAACGTTATAGGTTATAACGTAATACTATATAACGTTAGCCGTTATAACGTATTACCATATAATGTTATACGTTATAACGTAATACTATATAACGTAATACGTTATAACGAAATACCATATAACGTTACTCGTTATGACGTAATACCATATGACGTTATACGTTATAACGTAATACCATATGACGTTATACGTTATAACGTATTCCTGTATAACGTTATACGTCACATGGTAGTAGTAAATAACGTTATACGTTATAATGTAATGCTACATAACGTTGTACGTTATAACATAATACCATATGACGTTATACGTTATAAGGATATGCTATTGTACGTACACGTTATAACGTAATACTGTAAAACGTTATACGTTATAACGTAATACTGTAAAACGTTATACGTTATAACGAAATACCATATAACGTTACACTTTATAACGTAATACCATATGACGTTATACGTTATAACGTAATACCATATAACGTTATACGTTATTGGGAAATGCTATAGTACGTTACACGTTATAAAGTAATACTGTATAACGTTACACGTTATAACGTAATACTATATAACGTTATACGTTATAACGTAATACCATATGACCTTATACGTTATAACGTAATACCATATAACGTTATACGTTATAACGTAATACCATATGACGTTATACGTGATAACGTAATACCATATAACGTTGTATGTTATAACGTAATACTATATAACATTATACGTTATAACGTAATACCATATGCTGTTATACGTTATAAGGAAATGCTATAGTACGTTACACGTTATAACGTAATACTGTATAACGTTATGCGTTATAACGTAATACCATATGATCTTATACGTTATAACGTAATACCATATAACGTTATACGTTATAACGTAATACCATACGCTGTTATACGTTATAAGGAAATGCTATAGTACGTTACACGTTATAACGTAATACTGTATAACGTTATGCGTTATAACGTAATACCATATGACCTTATACGTTATAACGTAATACCATATAACGTTATACGTTATAACGGAATACTGTATGACGTTATACGTTCTAACGTAATACCATATGACGTTATACGTTATAAGGAAATGCTAAAGTATGTTACACGTTATAACGTAATACTATATAACGTTATACGTTACATGGTAATAGTAAATAACGTTATACGTTATAACGTAATTCTACAGAACGTTATACGTTATATCGTAATACCATATAACGTTATATGTTATAACGTAATACTATATAACGTTATACGTTATAACGTAATACCATATGCTGTTATACGTTATAAGGAAATGCTATAGTACGTTACACGTTATAACGTAATACTGTATAACGTTATGCGTTATAACGTAATACCATATGATCTTATACGTTATAACGTAATACCATATAACGTTATACGTTATAACGTAATACCATACGCTGTTATACGTTATAAGGAAATGCTATAGTACGTTACACGTTATAACGTAATACTATATAACGTTATACGTTATAACGTAATACCATATGATGTTATACGTTATAACGTAATACCATATGACGTTATACTTTATAACGTAATACCATATGACGATATACTTTATAACGTAATACCATGTGACGTTATACGTTATAAGGAAATGCTCTAGTACGATACACGTTATAACGTAATACCATATGACGTTATACGTTGTAAGGAAATGCTATAGTACGATACACGTTATAGCGTAATACTATATAACGTTATTCGTTATAACGCATTAACATATAACGTTATACGTTATAACGTAATACTATATAACGTGATACGTCATAACGAACTACCATAAAACGTTACACGTTATAACGTAATACCATATGACGTTATACGTTATAACGAAATACCATATGACGTTATACGTTATACCGTAATGCCATATGACGTTATACGCTATTGGGAAATGCTATAGTACGTTACACGTTATAACGTAATACTGTATAACGTTATACATTATAAATAATACCATATGACGTTATACGTTATAACGTAATACCATATGACGTTATACGTTGTAACGTAATACTATATATCGTTATACGTTATAACGTAATACCATATGACGCTATACGTTATAGGGAAATGCTATAGCACGTTTCACGTTATAACGTAATACTATATAAAGTTATACGTTATAACGTAATCCCATATGACGTTATACGTTATAACGTAATACCATATGACGCTATACGTTATAGGGAAATGCTATAGTCCGTTTCACGTTATAACGTAATACTATATAAAGTTATACGTTATAACGCAATCCCATATGACGTCATACGTTATAACGTATTACTATATAACGTTATACGTCACATGGTAGTAGCAAATAACGTTATACGTTATAAGGTAATGCTACATAACGTTGTACGTTATAACGTAATACGATATGACGTTATACGCTATAGGGAAATGCTATAGTACGTTACACGTTATAACGTAATACTGTATAACGTTATACGTTATAACGTAATACCATATTACATTATACGTTGTAAGGAAATGCTATATTACGTTACACGTCATAACGTAATACTGTATAACGTTATACGTTATAACGTAATAGCATATGTCGTTATACGTTATAACGTAACACAATATGACGTTATACGTCATAAGGAACTACCATAAAACGTTACACGTTATAACGTAATACCATATGACGTTATACGCTATTGGGAAATGCTATAGTACGTTGCACGTTATAACGTAATACTGTATAACGTTATACATTATAACGTAATACCATATGACGTTATACGTTATAACGTAATACCATATGACGTTATACGTTATAACGTGATACTATATATCGTTATACGTTATAACGTAATACCATATGACGCTATACGTTATTGGGAAATGCTATAGTCCGTTTCACGTTATAACGTAATACTATATAAAGTTATACATTATAACGTAATCCCATATGACGTTGTACGTTATAACGTAATACCATATAACGTTACACGTTTTAACGTAATACTATATAACGTTATACGTCACATCGTAGTAGCAAATAACGTTATACGTTATAAGGTAATGCTACATAACGTTGTGCGTTATAACGTAATACGATAGGACGTTATACGCTATAGGGAAATGCTATAGTACGTTACACGTTATAACGTAATACTGTATAACGTTATACGTTATAACGTAATACTGTATAACGTTATACGTTATAACGTAATACCATATGACGTTATACGTTATAACGTAATACCATATAACGTTATACGTTATAGCGCAATACTATATAACGTTATACGTTATAACGTATTACCATATGACGTTATACGTTATAACGTAATTCCATATAACGTTATACGTTATAACGTAATACCATATAACGTTCTACGTTATAACGTAATACCATTTGACGTTGTACGTTATATCGTAATACGATATGACGTAACACGTTATAGGGAAATGCTATAGTACGTTACACGTTATAACGTAATACTGTATAACGTTATACGTTATAGCGTAATACCATATGACGTTATACGTTATAATGTAATACCATATAACGTTATACGCTATGACATAAGACTATATAACGTAATACGATATAACGTAATACCATATAACGTTACACGTTATAACGTAATACCATATGACGTTATACGTTATAACGTAATACCATATAACGTTATACTTTATAACGTAATACCATATAACGTTATACGTTATAACGTAATACTATATAACGTTAGCCGTTATAACGTATTACCATATAATGTTATACGTTATAACGTAATACTATATAACGTAATACGTTATAACGAAATACCATATAACGTTACTCGTTATGACGTAATACCATATGACGTTATACGTTATAACGTAATACCATATGACGTTATACGTTATAACGTATTCCTGTATAACGTTATACGTCACATGGTAGTAGTACATAACGTTATACGTTATAATGTAATGCTACATAACGTTGTACGTTATAACATAATACCATATGACGTTATACGTTATAAGGATATGCTATTGTACGTACACGTTATAACGTAATACCATATAACGTTATACTTTATAACGTAATACCATATAACGTTATACGTTATAACGTAATACTATATAACGTTAGCCGTTATAACGTATTACCATATAATGTTATACGTTATAACGTAATACTATATAACGTTATACGTTATAACGTAATACTGTAAAACGTTATACGTTATAACGAAATACCATATAACGTTACACTTTATAACGTAATACCATATGACGTTATACGTTATAACGTAATACCATATAACGTTATACGTTATTGGGAAATGCTATAGTACGTTACACGTTATAAAGTAATACTGTATAACGTTACACGTTATAACGTAATACTATATAACGTTATACGTTATAACGTAATACCATATGACCTTATACGTTATAACGTAATACCATATAACGTTATACGTTATAACGTAATACCATATGACGTTATACGTTATAACGTAATACCATATAACGTTTTATGTTATAACGTAATACTATATAACGTTATACGTTATAACGTAATACCATATGCTGTTATACGTTATAAGGAAATGCTATAGTACGTTACACGTTATAACGTAATACTGTATAACGTTATGCGTTATAACGTAATACCATATGACCTTATACGTTATAACGTAATACCATATAACGTTATACGTTACAACGGAATACTGTATGACGTTATACGTTCTAACGTAATACCATATGACGTTATACGTTATAAGGACATGCTAAAGTACGTTACACGTTATAACGTAATACTATATAACGTTATACGTTACATGGTAATAGTAAATAACGTTATACGTTATAACGTAATTCTACAGAACGTTATACGTTATATCGTAATACCATATAACGTTATATGTTATAACGTAATACGATATAACGTTATACGTTATAACGTAATACCATATGCTGTTATACGTTATAAGGAAATGCTATAGTACGTTACACGTTATAACGTAATACTGTATAACGTTATGCGTTATAACGTAATCCCATATGACGTTATACGTTATAACGTAATACCATATAACGTTACACGTTTTAACGTAATACTATATAACGTAATACGTTATAACGAAATACCATATAACGTTACACTTTATAACGTAATACCATATGACGTTATACGTTATAACGTAATACCATATAACGTTATACGTTATTGGGAAATGCTATAGTACGTTACACGTTATAAAGTAATACTGTATAACGTTACACGTTATAACGTAATACTATATAACGTTATACGTTATAACGTAATACCATATGACCTTATACGTTATAACGTAATACCATATGACGTTATACGTTATAACGTAATACCATATAACGTTGTATGTTATAACGTAATACTATATAACGTTATACGTTATAACGTAATACCATATGCTGTTATACGTTATAAGGAAATGCTATAGTACGTTACACGTTATAACGTAATACTGTATAACGTTATGCGTTATAACGTAATACCATATGACCTTATACGTTATAACGTAATACCATATAACGTTATACGTTATACCGGAATACTGTATGACGTTATACGTTCTAACGTAATACCATATGACGTTATACGTTATAAGGAAATGCTAAAGTACGTTACACGTTATAACGTAATACTATATAACGTTATACGTTACATGGTAATAGTAAATAACGTCATACGTTATAACGTACTTCTACAGAACGTTATACGTTATATCGTAATACCATATAACGTTATATGTTATAACGTAATACTATATAACGTTATACGTTATAACGTAATACCATATGCTGTTATACGTTATAAGGAAGTGCTATAGTACGTTACACGTTATAACGTAATACTGTATAACGTTATACGTTATAACGTAATACCATATGACGTTATACTTTATAACGTAATACCATATGACGATATACTTTATAACGTAATACCATGTGACGTTATACGTTATAAGGAAATGCTCTAGTACGATACACGTTATAACGTAATACCATATGACGTTATACGTTGTAAGGAAATGCTATAGTACGTTACACGTCATAACGTAATACTGTATAACGTTATACGTTATAACGTAATACCATATGTCGTTATACGTTATAACGTAATACCATATGACGTTATACGTTATAAGGAAATGCTATAGTACGATACACGTTATAGCGTAATACTATATAACGTTATTCATTATAACGCATTAACATATAACGTTATACGTTATAACGTAATACTATATAACGTAATACGTCATAACGAACTACCATAAAACGTTACACGTTATAACGTAATACCATATGACGTTATACGTTATAACGAAATACCATATGACGTTATACGTTATACCGTAATACCATATGACGTTATACGCTATTGGGAAATGCTATAGTACGTTACACGTTATAACGTAATACTGTATAACGTTATACATTATAAATAATACCATATGACGTTATACGTTATAACGTAATACCATATGACGTTATACGTTGTAACGTAATACTATATATCGTTATACGTTATAACGTAATACCATATGACGCTATACGTTATAGGGAAATGCTATAGTACGTTTCACGTTATAACGTAATACTATATAAAGTTATACGTTATAACGTAATCCCATATGACGTTATACGTTATAGCGTAATACCATATGACGCTATACGTTATAGGGAAATGCTATAGTCCGTTTCACGTTATAACGTAATACTATATAAAGTTATACGTTATAACGTAATCCCATATGACGTCATACGTTATAACGTATTACTATATAACGTTATACGTCACATGGTAGTAGCAAATAACGTTATACGTTATAAGGTAATGCTACATAACGTTACACGTTATAACGTAATACTGTATAACGTTATACGTTATAACGTAATACCATATGACATTATACGTTGTAAGGAAATGCTATATTACGTTACACGTCATAACGTAATACTGTATAACGTTATACGTTATAACGTAATAGCATATGTCGTTATACGTTATAACGTAACACAATATGACGTTATACGTTATAAGGAAATGCTATAGTACGATACACGTTATAGCGTAATACTATATAACGTTATTCGTTATAACGTAATAACATACAACGTTATACGTTATAACGTAATACTATATAACGTAATACGTCATAAGGAACTACCATAAAACGTTACACGTTATAACGTAATACCATATGACGTTATACGTTATAACGTAATACCATATGACGTTATACGCTATTGGGAAATGCTATAGTACGTTGCACGTTATAACGTAATACTGTATAACGTTATACATTATAACGTAATACCATATGACGTTATACGTTATAACGTAATACCATATGACGTTATACGTTATAACGTAATACCATATGACGCTATACGTTATAGGGAAATGCTATAGTCCGTTTCACGTTATAACGTAATACTATATAAAGTTATACGTTATAACGTAATCCCATATGACGTCATACGTTATAACGTATTACTATATAACGTTATACGTCACATGGTAGTAGCAAATAACGTTATACGTTATAAGGTAATGCTACATAACGTTGTACGTTATAACGTAATACGATATGACGTTATACGCTATAGGGAAATGCTATAGTACGTTACACGTTATAACGTAATACTGTATAACGTTATACGTTATAACGTAATACCATATGACATTATACGTTGTAAGGAAATGCTATATTACGTTACACGTCATAACGTAATACTGTATAACGTTATACGTTATAACGTAATAGCATATGTCGTTATACGTTATAACGTAACACAATATGACGTTATACGTTAGAAGGAAATGCTATAGTACGATACACGTTATAGCGTAATACTATATAACGTTATTCGTTATAACGTAATAACATATAACGTTATACGTTATAACGTAATACTATATAACGTAATACGTCATAAGGAACTACCATAAAACGTTACACGTTATAACGTAATACCATATGACGTTATACGTTATAACGTAATACCATATGACGTTATACGTTATAACGTA
Source organism: Bombus sonorus (assembly GCA_029958995.1). Classification (NCBI taxonomy): domain Eukaryota; kingdom Metazoa; phylum Arthropoda; class Insecta; order Hymenoptera; family Apidae; genus Bombus; species Bombus sonorus. The sequence continues at coordinate 192,056 of JARWAU010000044.1, forward strand.
ATACCATATGACGTTATACGCTATTGGGAAATGCTATAGTACGTTGCACGTTATAACGTAATACTGTATAACGTTATACATTATAACGTAATACCATATGACGTTATACGTTATAACGTAATACCATATGACGTTATACGTTATAACGTGATACTATATATCGTTATACGCTATAACGTAATACCATATCACGCTATACGTTATTAGGAAATGCTATAGTCCGTTTCACGTTATAACGTAATACTATATAAAGTTATACGTTATAACGTAATCCCATATGACGTTGTACGTTATAACGTAATACCATATTCCGTTACACGTTTTAACGTAATACTATATAACGTTATACGTCACATGGTAGTAGCAAATAACGTTATACGTTATAAGGTAATGCTACATAACGTTGTACGTTATAACGTAATACAATAGGACGTTATACGTTATAGGGAAATGCTATAATACGTTACACGTTATAACGTAATACTGTATAACGTTATACGTTATAACGTAATACCATATGACGTTATACGTTATAATGTAATACCATATAACGTTATACGCTATGACGTAAGACTATATAACGTAATACGTTATATCGTAATACCATATAACGTTACACGTTCTGACGTAATACCATATGACGTTATACGTTATAACTTAATACCATGTAACGTTATACTTTATAACGTAATGCCATATAACGTTACACGTTATAACGTAATACTATATAAAGTTATACGTTATGACGCAATGCCATATGACGTTATACATTATAACGTAATACTATCTAACGTTATACGTTATAACGTAATACTATATAACGTTATACCTTATAACGTAATAAAATATGCCGTTGTCCGTTATAACGTAATACCATATAACGTTATACGTTATAAAGTAATACTATATAACGTTATACGTTATAACGTAATACCATATGACGTTATACGTTATAACGTAATACCATATAACGTTATACGTTATAACGTAATACTATATAACGTAATACGTTATAACGAAATACCATATAACGTTACACGCTATGACGTAATACCATATGACGTTATACGTTATAAGGATATGCTATTGTACGTGCACGTTATAACGTAGTACTGTAAAACGTTATACGTTATAACGTAATACTGTAAAACGTTATACGTTATAACGTAATACCATATGACGTTATACGTTATAACGTAATACCATATAACGTTACACGCTATAACGTAAGACTATATAACGTAATACATTATGACGTAATACCATATGACGTTATACATTATAACGTAATACTGTATAACGTTATACATTATAACGTAATACTATATAACGTTATACCTTATAACGTAATAAAATATGCCGTTTTCCGTTATAACGTAATACCATATAACGTTATACTTTATAACGTAATACCATATAACGTTATACGTTATAACGTAATACTATATAACGTTAGCCGTTATAACGTATTACCATATAACGTTATACGTTATAACGTAATACTATATCACGTAATACGTTATAACGAAATACCATATAACGTTACACGTTATGACGTAATACCATATGACGTTATACGTTATAACGTAATACCATATGACGTTATACGTTATAACGTAATACCATATAACGTTATACTTTATAACGTAATGCCATATAACGTTACACGTTATAACGTAATACTATATAACGTTATGCGTTGTAAGGAAATGCTATAGTACGTTACACGTCATAACGTAATACTGGATAACGTTATACGTTATAACGTAATACCATACGTCGTTATACGTTATAATGTAATACCATATAACGTTATACGCTATGACGTAAGACTATATAACGTAATACGTTATAACGTAATACCATATAACGTTACACGTTATAACGTAATACCATATGACGTTATACGTTATAACGTAATACCATATAACGTTATACTTTATAACGTAATGCCATATAACGTTACACGTTATAACGTAATACTATATAACGTTATACGTTATGACGCAATACCATATGACGTTATACATTATAACGTAATACTATCTAACGTTATACGTTATAACGTAATACTATATAACGTTATACCTTATAACGTAATAAAATATGCCGTTGTCCGTTATAACGTAATACCATATAACGTTATACGTTATAAAGTAATACTATATAACGTTATACGTTATAACGTAATACCATATGACGTTATACGTTATAACGTAATACCATATAACGTTATACTTTATAACGTAATACCATAAAACGTTATACGTTATAACGTAATACTATATAACGTTAGCCGTTATAACGTATTACCATATAACGTTATACGTTATAACGTAATACTATATAACGTAATACGTTATAACGAAATACCATATAACGTTACACGTTATGACGTAATACCATATGACGTTATACGTTATAACGTAATACCATATGACGTTATACGTTATAACGTATTCCTATATAACGTTATACGTCACATGGTAGTAGTAAATAACGTTATACGTTATAATGTAATGCTACATAACGTTGTACGTTATAACATAATACCATATGACGTTATACGTTATAACGTAATACCATATAACGTTATACGTTATAAAGTAATACCATATAACGTTATACTTTATAACGTAATACCATATAACGTTATACGTTATAACGTAATACCATATGACGTTATACGTTGTAACGTAATACTATATATCGTTATACGTTATAACGTAATACCATATGACGCTATACGTTATAGGGAAATGCTATAGTCCGTTTCACGTTATAACGTAATACTATATAATGTTATACGTTATAACGTAATCCCATATGACGTTATACGTTATAACGTAATACCATATGACGCTATACGTTATAGGGAAATGCTATAGTCCGTTTCACGTTATAAAGTAATACTATATAACGTTATACGTTATAACGTAATACCATATGACGATATACTTTATAACGTAATACCATGTGACGTTATACGTTATAAGGAAATGCTCTAGTACGATACACGTTATAACGTAATACCATATGACGTTATACGTTGTAAGGAAATGCTATAGTACGATACACGTTATAGCGTAATACTATATAACGTTATTCGTTATAACGCATTAACATATAACGTTATACGTTATAACGTAATACTATATAACGTAATACGTCATAACGAACTACCATAAAACGTTACACGTTATAACGTAATACCATATGACGTTATACGTTATAACGAAATACCATATGACGTTATACGTTATACCGTAATGCCATATGACGTTATACGCTATTGGGAAATGCTATAGTACGTTACACGTTATAACGTAATACTGTATAACGTTATACATTATAAATAATACCATATGACGTTATACGTTATAACGTAATACCATATGACGTTATACGTTGTAACGTAATACTATATATCGTTATACGTTATAACGTAATACCATATGACGCTATACGTTATAGGGAAATGCTATAGCACGTTTCACGTTATAACGTAATACTATATAAAGTTATACGTTATAACGTAATCCCATATGACGTTATACGTTATAACGTAATACCATATGACGCTATACGTTATAGGGAAATGCTATAGTCCGTTTCACGTTATAACGTAATACTATATAAAGTTATACGTTATAACGCAATCCCATATGACGTCATACGTTATAACGTATTACTATATAACGTTATACGTCACATGGTAGTAGCAAATAACGTTATACGTTATAAGGTAATGCTACATAACGTTGTACGTTATAACGTAATACGATATGACGTTATACGCTATAGGGAAATGCTATAGTACGTTACACGTTATAACGTAATACTGTATAACGTTATACGTTATAACGTAATACCATATTACATTATACGTTGTAAGGAAATGCTATATTACGTTACACGTCATAACGTAATACTGTATAACGTTATACGTTATAACGTAATAGCATATGTCGTTATACGTTATAACGTAACACAATATGACGTTATACGTCATAAGGAACTACCATAAAACGTTACACGTTATAACGTAATACCATATGACGTTATACGCTATTGGGAAATGCTATAGTACGTTGCACGTTATAACGTAATACTGTATAACGTTATACATTATAACGTAATACCATATGACGTTATACGTTATAACGTAATACCATATGACGTTATACGTTATAACGTGATACTATATATCGTTATACGTTATAACGTAATACCATATGACGCTATACGTTATTGGGAAATGCTATAGTCCGTTTCACGTTATAACGTAATACTATATAAAGTTATACATTATAACGTAATCCCATATGACGTTGTACGTTATAACGTAATACCATATAACGTTACACGTTTTAACGTAATACTATATAACGTTATACGTCACATCGTAGTAGCAAATAACGTTATACGTTATAAGGTAATGCTACATAACGTTGTGCGTTATAACGTAATACGATAGGACGTTATACGCTATAGGGAAATGCTATAGTACGTTACACGTTATAACGTAATACTGTATAACGTTATACGTTATAACGTAATACTGTATAACGTTATACGTTATAACGTAATACCATATGACGTTATACGTTATAACGTAATACCATATAACGTTATACGTTATAGCGCAATACTATATAACGTTATACGTTATAACGTATTACCATATGACGTTATACGTTATAACGTAATTCCATATAACGTTATACGTTATAACGTAATACCATATAACGTTCTACGTTATAACGTAATACCATTTGACGTTGTACGTTATATCGTAATACGATATGACGTAACACGTTATAGGGAAATGCTATAGTACGTTACACGTTATAACGTAATACTGTATAACGTTATACGTTATAGCGTAATACCATATGACGTTATACGTTATAATGTAATACCATATAACGTTATACGCTATGACATAAGACTATATAACGTAATACGTTATAACGTAATACCATATAACGTTACACGTTATAACGTAATACCATATGACGTTATACGTTATAACGTAATACCATATAACGTTATACTTTATAACGTAATACCATATAACGTTATACGTTATAACGTAATACTATATAACGTTAGCCGTTATAACGTATTACCATATAATGTTATACGTTATAACGTAATACTATATAACGTAATACGTTATAACGAAATACCATATAACGTTACTCGTTATGACGTAATACCATATGACGTTATACGTTATAAGGATATGCTATTGTACGTACACGTTATAACGTAATACCATATAACGTTATACTTTATAACGTAATACCATATAACGTTATACGTTATAACGTAATACTATATAACGTTAGCCGTTATAACGTATTACCATATAATGTTATACGTTATAACGTAATACTATATAACGTTATACGTTATAACGTAATACTGTAAAACGTTATACGTTATAACGAAATACCATATAACGTTACACTTTATAACGTAATACCATATGACGTTATACGTTATAACGTAATACCATATAACGTTATACGTTATTGGGAAATGCTATAGTACGTTACACGTTATAAAGTAATACTGTATAACGTTACACGTTATAACGTAATACTATATAACGTTATACGTTATAACGTAATACCATATGACCTTATACGTTATAACGTAATACCATATAACGTTATACGTTATAACGTAATACCATATGACGTTATACGTTATAACGTAATACCATATAACGTTTTATGTTATAACGTAATACTATATAACGTTATACGTTATAACGTAATACCATATGCTGTTATACGTTATAAGGAAATGCTATAGTACGTTACACGTTATAACGTAATACTGTATAACGTTATGCGTTATAACGTAATACCATATGACCTTATACGTTATAACGTAATACCATATAACGTTATACGTTACAACGGAATACTGTATGACGTTATACGTTCTAACGTAATACCATATGACGTTATACGTTATAAGGACATGCTAAAGTACGTTACACGTTATAACGTAATACTATATAACGTTATACGTTACATGGTAATAGTAAATAACGTTATACGTTATAACGTAATTCTACAGAACGTTATACGTTATATCGTAATACCATATAACGTTATATGTTATAACGTAATACGATATAACGTTATACGTTATAACGTAATACCATATGCTGTTATACGTTATAAGGAAATGCTATAGTACGTTACACGTTATAACGTAATACTGTATAACGTTATGCGTTATAACGTAATCCCATATGACGTTATACGTTATAACGTAATACCATATAACGTTACACGTTTTAACGTAATACTATATAACGTAATACGTTATAACGAAATACCATATAACGTTACACTTTATAACGTAATACCATATGACGTTATACGTTATAACGTAATACCATATAACGTTATACGTTATTGGGAAATGCTATAGTACGTTACACGTTATAAAGTAATACTGTATAACGTTACACGTTATAACGTAATACTATATAACGTTATACGTTATAACGTAATACCATATGACCTTATACGTTATAACGTAATACCATATGACGTTATACGTTATAACGTAATACCATATAACGTTGTATGTTATAACGTAATACTATATAACGTTATACGTTATAACGTAATACCATATGCTGTTATACGTTATAAGGAAATGCTATAGTACGTTACACGTTATAACGTAATACTGTATAACGTTATGCGTTATAACGTAATACCATATGACCTTATACGTTATAACGTAATACCATATAACGTTATACGTTACAACGGAATACTGTATGACGTTATACGTTCTAACGTAATACCATATGACGTTATACGTTATAAGGACATGCTAAAGTACGTTACACGTTATAACGTAATACTATATAACGTTATACGTTACATGGTAATAGTAAATAACGTTATACGTTATAACGTAATTCTACAGAACGTTATACGTTATATCGTAATACCATATAACGTTATATGTTATAACGTAATACGATATAACGTTATACGTTATAACGTAATACCATATGCTGTTATACGTTATAAGGAAATGCTATAGTACGTTACACGTTATAACGTAATACTGTATAACGTTATGCGTTATAACGTAATCCCATATGACGTTATACGTTATAACGTAATACCATATAACGTTACACGTTTTAACGTAATACTATATAACGTAATACGTTATAACGAAATACCATATAACGTTACACTTTATAACGTAATACCATATGACGTTATACGTTATAACGTAATACCATATAACGTTATACGTTATTGGGAAATGCTATAGTACGTTACACGTTATAAAGTAATACTGTATAACGTTACACGTTATAACGTAATACTATATAACGTTATACGTTATAACGTAATACCATATGACCTTATACGTTATAACGTAATACCATATGACGTTATACGTTATAACGTAATACCATATAACGTTGTATGTTATAACGTAATACTATATAACGTTATACGTTATAACGTAATACCATATGCTGTTATACGTTATAAGGAAATGCTATAGTACGTTACACGTTATAACGTAATACTGTATAACGTTATGCGTTATAACGTAATACCATATGACCTTATACGTTATAACGTAATACCATATAACGTTATACGTTATACCGGAATACTGTATGACGTTATACGTTATAACGTAATACCATATGACGTTATACGTTATAAGGAAATGCTAAAGTACGTTACACGTTATAACGTAATACTATATAACGTTATACGTTACATGGTAATAGTAAATAACGTCATACGTTATAACGTACTTCTACAGAACGTTATACGTTATATCGTAATACCATATAACGTTATATGTTATAACGTAATACTATATAACGTTATACGTTATAACGTAATACCATATGCTGTTATACGTTATAAGGAAATGCTATAGTACGTTACACGTTATAACGTAATACTGTATAACGTTATGCGTTATAACGTAATACCATATGATCTTATACGTTATAACGTAATACCATATAACGTTATACGTTATAACGTAATACCATACGCTGTTATACGTTATAAGGAAATGCTATAGTACGTTACACGTTATAACGTAATACTGTATAACGTTATGCGTTATAACGTAATACCATATGACCTTATACGTTATAACGTAATACCATATAACGTTATACGTTATAGCGGAATACTGTATGACGTTATACGTTCTAACGTAATACCATATGACGTTATACGTTATAAGGAAATGCTAAAGTATGTTACACGTTATAACGTAATACTATATAACGTTATACGTTACATGGTAATAGTAAATAACGTTATACGTTATAGCGTAATTCTACAGAACGTTATACGTTATATCGTAATACCATATAACGTTATATGTTATAACGTAATACTATATAACGTTATACGTTATAACGTAATACCATATGCTGTTATACGTTATAAGGAAATGCTATAGTACGTTACACGATATAACGTAATACTGTATAACGTTATGCGTTATAACGTAATACCATATGACCTTATACGTTATAACGTAATACCATATACCGTTATACGTTATAACGGAATACTGTATGACGTTATACGTTCTAACGTAATACCATATGACGTTATACGTTATAAGGAAATGCTAAAGTATGTTACACGTCATAACGTAATACTATATAACGTTATACGTTACATGGTAATAGTAAATAACGTTATACGTTATAACGTAATTCTACAGAACGTTATACGTTATATCGTAATACCATATAACGTTATATGTTATAACGTAATACTATATAACGTTATACGTTATAACGTAATACCATATGCTGTTATACGTTATAAGGAAGTGCTATAGTACGTTACACGTTATAACGTAATACTGTATAACGTTATACGTTATAACGTAATACCATATGACGTTATACGTTATAACGTAATACTATATAACGTAATACGTCATAACGAACTACCATAAAACGTTACACGTTATAACGTAATACCATATGACGTTATACGTTATAACGAAATACCATATGACGTTATACGTTATAAGGAAATGCTCTAGTACGATACACGTTATAACGTAATACCATATGACGTTATCCGTTGTAAGGAAATGCTATAGTACGTTACACGTCATAACGTAATACTGTATAACGTTATACGTTATAACGTAATACCATATGTCGTTATACGTTATAACGTAATACCATATGACGTTATACGTTATAAGGAAATGCTATAGTACGATACACGTTATAGCGTAATACTATATAACGTTATTCATTATAACGCATTAACATATAACGTTATACGTTATAACGTAATACTATATAACGTAATACGTCATAACGAACTACCATAAAACGTTACACGTTATAACGTAATACCATATGACGTTATACGTTATAACGAAATACCATATGACGTTATACGTTATACCGTAATACCATATGACGTTATACGCTATTGGGAAATGCTATAGTACGTTACACGTTATAACGTAATACTGTATAACGTTATACATTATAAATAATACCATATGACGTTATACGTTATAACGTAATACCATATGACGTTATACGTTGTAACGTAATACTATATATCGTTATACGTTATAACGTAATACCATATGACGCTATACGTTATAGGGAAATGCTATAGTACGTTTCACGTTATAACGTAATACTATATAAAGTTATACGTTATAACGTAATCCCATATGACGTTATACGTTATAGCGTAATACCATATGACGCTATACGTTATAGGGAAATGCTATAGTCCGTTTCACGTTATAACGTAATACTATATAAAGTTATACGTTATAACGTAATCCCATATGACGTCATACGTTATAACGTATTACTATATAACGTTATACGTCACATGGTAGTAGCAAATAACGTTATACGTTATAAGGTAATGCTACATAACGTTACACGTTATAACGTAATACTGTATAACGTTATACGTTATAACGTAATACCATATGACATTATACGTTGTAAGGAAATGCTATATTACGTTACACGTCATAACGTAATACTGTATAACGTTGTACGTTATAACGTAATAGCATATGTCGTTATACGTTATAACGTAACACAATATGACGTTATACGTTATAAGGAAATGCTATAGTACGATACACGTTATAGCGTAATACTATATAACGTTATTCGTTATAACGTAATAACATATAACGTTATACGTTATAACGTAATACTATATAACGTAATACGTCATAAGGAACTACCATAAAACGTTACACGTTATAACGTAATACCATATGACGTTATACGTTATAACGTAATACCATATGACGTTATACGCTATTGGGAAATGCTATAGTACGTTGCACGTTATAACGTAATACTGTATAACGTTATACATTATAACGTAATACCATATGACGTTATACGTTATAACGTAATACCATATGACGTTATACGTTATAACGTAATACCATATGACGCTATACGTTATAGGGAAATGCTATAGTCCGTTTCACGTTATAACGTAATACTATATAAAGTTATACGTTATAACGTAATCCCATATGACGTCATACGTTATAACGTATTACTATATAACGTTATACGTCACATGGTAGTAGCAAATAACGTTATACGTTATAAGGTAATGCTACATAACGTTGTACGTTATAACGTAATACGATATGACGTTATACGCTATAGGGAAATGCTATAGTACGTTACACGTTATAACGTAATACTGTATAACGTTATACGTTATAACGTAATACCATATGACATTATACGTTGTAAGGAAATGCTATATTACGTTACACGTCATAACGTAATACTGTATAACGTTATACGTTATAACGTAATAGCATATGTCGTTATACGTTATAACGTAACACAATATGACGTTATACGTTAGAAGGAAATGCTATAGTACGATACACGTTATAGCGTAATACTATATAACGTTATTCGTTATAACGTAATAACATATAACGTTATACGTTATAACGTAATACTATATAACGTAATACGTCATAAGGAACTACCATAAAACGTTACACGTTATAACGTAATACTGTATAACGTTATACGTTATAACGTAATACCATATGACGTTATACGTTATAATGTAATACCATATAACGTTATACGCTATGACGTAAGACTATATAACGTAATACGTTATATCGTAATACCATATAACGTTACACGTTCTGACGTAATACCATATGACGTTATACGTTATAACTTAATACCATATAACGTTATACTTTATAACGTAATGCCATATAACGTTACACGTTATAACGTAATACTATATAAAGTTATACGTTATGACGCAATGCCATATGACGTTATACATTATAACGTAATACTATCTAACGTTATACGTTATAACGTAATACTATATAACGTTATACCTTATAACGTAATAAAATATGCCGTTGTCCGTTATAACGTAATACCATATAACGTTATACGTTATAAAGTAATACTATATAACGTTATACGTTATAACGTAATACCATATGACGTTATACGTTATAACGTAATACCATATAACGTTATACGTTATAACGTAATACTATATAACGTAATACGTTATAACGAAATACCATATAACGTTACACGCTATGACGTAATACCATATGACGTTATACGTTATAAGGATATGCTATTGTACGTGCACGTTATAACGTAGTACTGTAAAACGTTATACGTTATAACGTAATACTGTAAAACGTTATACGTTATAACGTAATACCATATGACGTTATACGTTATAACGTAATACCATATAACGTTACACGCTATAACGTAAGACTATATAACGTAATACATTATGACGTAATACCATATGACGTTATACATTATAACGTAATACTGTATAACGTTATACATTATAACGTAATACTATATAACGTTATACCTTATAACGTAATAAAATATGCCGTTTTCCGTTATAACGTAATACCATATAACGTTATACTTTATAACGTAATACCATATAACGTTATACGTTATAACGTAATACTATATAACGTTAGCCGTTATAACGTATTACCATATAACGTTATACGTTATAACGTAATACTATATCACGTAATACGTTATAACGAAATACCATATAACGTTACACGTTATGACGTAATACCATATGACGTTATACGTTATAACGTAATACCATATGACGTTATACGTTATAACGTAATACCATATAACGTTATACTTTATAACGTAATGCCATATAACGTTACACGTTATAACGTAATACTATATAACGTTATGCGTTGTAAGGAAATGCTATAGTACGTTACACGTCATAACGTAATACTGGATAACGTTATACGTTATAACGTAATACCATACGTCGTTATACGTTATAATGTAATACCATATAACGTTATACGCTATGACGTAAGACTATATAACGTAATACGTTATAACGTAATACCATATAACGTTACACGTTATAACGTAATACCATATGACGTTATACGTTATAACGTAATACCATATAACGTTATACTTTATAACGTAATGCCATATAACGTTACACGTTATAACGTAATACTATATAACGTTATACGTTATGACGCAATACCATATGACGTTATACATTATAACGTAATACTATCTAACGTTATACGTTATAACGTAATACTATATAACGTTATACCTTATAACGTAATAAAATATGCCGTTGTCCGTTATAACGTAATACCATATAACGTTATACGTTATAAAGTAATACTATATAACGTTATACGTTATAACGTAATACCATATGACGTTATACGTTATAACGTAATACCATATAACGTTATACTTTATAACGTAATACCATATAACGTTATACGTTATAACGTAATACTATATAACGTTAGCCGTTATAACGTATTACCATATAACGTTATACGTTATAACGTAATACTATATAACGTAATACGTTATAACGAAATACCATATAACGTTACACGTTATGACGTAATACCATATGACGTTATACGTTATAACGTAATACCATATGACGTTATACGTTATAACGTATTCCTATATAACGTTATACGTCACATGGTAGTAGTAAATAACGTTATACGTTATAATGTAATGCTACATAACGTTGTACGTTATAACATAATACCATATGACGTTATACGTTATAACGTAATACCATATAACGTTATACGTTATAAAGTAATACCATATAACGTTATACTTTATAACGTAATACCATATAACGTTATACGTTATAACGTAATACCATATGACGTTATACGTTGTAACGTAATACTATATATCGTTATACGTTATAACGTAATACCATATGACGCTATACGTTATAGGGAAATGCTATAGTCCGTTTCACGTTATAACGTAATACTATATAATGTTATACGTTATAACGTAATCCCATATGACGTTATACGTTATAACGTAATACCATATGACGCTATACGTTATAGGGAAATGCTATAGTCCGTTTCACGTTATAACGTAATACTATATAAAGTTATACGTTATAACGTAATCCCATATGACGTTATACGTTATAACGTATTACTATATAACGTTATACGTCACATGGTAGTAGCAAATAACGTTATACGTTATAAGGTAATGCTACATAACGTTGTACGTTATAACGTAATACGATATGACGTTATACGCTATAGGGAAATGCTATAGTACGTTACACGTTATAACGTAATACTGTATAACGTTATGCGTTATAACGTAATACCATATGACCTTATACGTTATAACGTAATACCATATAACGTTATACGTTATAACGGAATACTGTATGACGTTATACGTTCTAACGTAATACCATATGACGTTATACGTTATAAGGAAATGCTAAAGTATGTTACACGTTATAACGTAATACTATATAACGTTATACGTTACATGGTAATAGTAAATAACGTTATACGTTATAACGTAATTCTACAGAACGTTATACGTTATATCGTATTACCATATAACGTTATATGTTATAACGTAATACTATATAACGTTATACGTTATAACGTAATACCATATGCTGTTATACGTTATAAGGAAATGCTATAGTACGTTACACGTTATAACGTAATACTGTATAACGTTATGCGTTATAACGTAATACCATATGATCTTATACGTTATAACGTAATACCATATAACGTTATACGTTATAACGTAATACCATACGCTGTTATACGTTATAAGGAAATGCTATAGTACGTTACACGTTATAACGTAATACTATATAACGTTATACGTTATAACGTAATACCATATGATGTTATACGTTATAAGGATATGCTATAGTTCGTACACGTTATAACGTAATACTGTAAAACGTTATACGTTATAACGGAATACTGTATGACGTTATACGTTATAACGTAATACCATATGACGTTATACTTTATAACGTAATACCATATGACGATATACTTTATAACGTAATACCATGTGACGTTATACGTTATAAGGAAATGCTCTAGTACGATACACGTTATAACGTAATACCATATGACGTTATACGTTGTAAGGAAATGCTATAGTACGTTACACGTCATAACGTAATACTGTATAACGTTATACGTTATAACGTAATACCATATGTCGTTATACGTTATAACGTAATACCATATGACGTTATACGTTATAAGGAAATGCTATAGTACGATACACGTTATAGCGTAATACTATATAACGTTATTCGTTATAACGTAATAACATATAACGTTATACGTTATAACGTAATACTGTATAACGTAATACGTCATAAGGAACTACCATAAAACGTTACACGTTATAACGTAATACCATATGACGTTATACGCTATTGGGAAATGCTATAGTACGTTGCACGTTATAACGTAATACTGTATAACGTTATACATTATAACGTAATACCATATGACGTTATACGTTATAACGTAATACCATATGACGTTATACGTTATAACGTGATACTATATATCGTTATACGTTATAACGTAATACCATATGACGCTATACGTTATTGGGAAATGCTATAGTCCGTTTCACGTTATAACGTAATACTATATAAAGTTATACATTATAACGTAATCCCATATGACGTTGTACGTTATAACGTAATACCATATAACGTTACACGTTTTAACGTAATACTATATAACGTTATACGTCACATCGTAGTAGCAAATAACCTTATACGTTATAAGGTAATGCTACATAACGTTGTACGTTATAACGTAATACGATAGGACGTTATACGCTATAGGGAAATGCTATAGTACGTTACACGTTATAACGTAATACTGTATAACGTTATACGTTATAACGTAATACTGTATAACGTTATACGTTATAACGTAATACCATATGACGTTATACGTTATAACGTAATACCATATAACGTTATACGTTATAGCGCAATACTATATAACGTTATACGTTATAACGTATTACCATATGACGTTATACGTTATAACGTAATTCCATATAACGTTATACGTTATAACGTAATACCATATAACGTTCTACGTTATAACGTAATACCATTTGACGTTGTACGTTATATCGTAATACGATATGACGTAACACGTTATAGGGAAATGCTATAGTACGTTACACGTTATAACGTAATACTGTATAACGTTATACGTTATAGCGTAATACCATATGACGTTATACGTTATAATGTAATACCATATAACGTTATACGCTATGACATAAGACTATATAACGTAATACGTTATAACGTAATACCATATAACGTTACACGTTATAACGTAATACCATATGACGTTATACGTTATAACGTAATACCATATAACGTTATACTTTATAACGTAATACCATATAACGTTATACGTTATAACGTAATACTATATAACGTTATACGTGATAACGTAATACCACATAACGTTGTATGTTATAACGTAATACTATATAACATTATACGTTATAACGTAATACCATATGCTGTTATACGTTATTAGAAAATGCTATAGTACGTTACACGTTATAACGTAATACTGTATAACGTTATGCGTTATAACGTAATACCGTATGACATTATACGTTATAACGTAATACCATATAACGTTATACGTTATAACGTAATACCATATGACGTTATACGTTGTAACGTAATACTATATATCGTTATACGTTATAACGTAATACCATATGACGCTATACGTTATAGGGAAATGCTATAGTCCGTTTCACGTTATAACGTAATACTATATAATGTTATACGTTATAACGTAATCCCATATGACGTTATACGTTATAACGTAATACCATATGACGCTATACGTTATAGGGAAATGCTATAGTCCGTTTCACGTTATAACGTAATACTATATAAAGTTATACGTTATAACGTAATCCCATATGACGTTATACGTTATAACGTATTACTATATAACGTTATACGTCACATGGTAGTAGCAAATAACGTTATACGTTATAAGGTAATGCTACATAACGTTGTACGTTATAACGTAATACGATATGACGTTATACGCTATAGGGAAATGCTATAGTACGTTACACGTTATAACGTAATACTGTATAACGTTATGCGTTATAACGTAATACCATATGACCTTATACGTTATAACGTAATACCATATAACGTTATACGTTATAACGGAATACTGTATGACGTTATACGTTCTAACGTAATACCATATGACGTTATACGTTATAAGGAAATGCTAAAGTATGTTACACGTTATAACGTAATACTATATAACGTTATACGTTACATGGTAATAGTAAATAACGTTATACGTTATAACGTAATTCTACAGAACGTTATACGTTATATCGTATTACCATATAACGTTATATGTTATAACGTAATACTATATAACGTTATACGTTATAACGTAATACCATATGCTGTTATACGTTATAAGGAAATGCTATAGTACGTTACACGTTATAACGTAATACTGTATAACGTTATGCGTTATAACGTAATACCATATGATCTTATACGTTATAACGTAATACCATATAACGTTATACGTTATAACGTAATACCATACGCTGTTATACGTTATAAGGAAATGCTATAGTACGTTACACGTTAAAACGTAATACTATATAACGTTATACGTTATAACGTAATACCATATGATGTTATACGTTATAAGGATATGCTATAGTTCGTACACGTTATAACGTAATACTGTAAAACGTTATACGTTATAACGGAATACTGTATGACGTTATACGTTATAACGTAATACCATATGACGTTATACTTTATAACGTAATACCATATGACGATATACTTTATAACGTAATACCATGTGACGTTATACGTTATAAGGAAATGCTCTAGTACGATACACGTTATAACGTAATACCATATGACGTTATACGTTGTAAGGAAATGCTATAGTACGTTACACGTCATAACGTAATACTGTATAACGTTATACGTTATAACGTAATACCATATGTCGTTATACGTTATAACGTAATACCATATGACGTTATACGTTATAAGGAAATGCTATAGTACGATACACGTTATAGCGTAATACTATATAACGTTATTCGTTATAACGTAATAACATATAACGTTATACGTTATAACGTAATACTGTATAACGTAATACGTCATAAGGAACTACCATAAAACGTTACACGTTATAACGTAATACCATATGACGTTATACGCTATTGGGAAATGCTATAGTACGTTGCACGTTATAACGTAATACTGTATAACGTTATACATTATAACGTAATACCATATGACGTTATACGTTATAACGTAATACCATATGACGTTATACGTTATAACGTGATACTATATATCGTTATACGTTATAACGTAATACCATATGACGCTATACGTTATTGGGAAATGCTATAGTCCGTTTCACGTTATAACGTAATACTATATAAAGTTATACATTATAACGTAATCCCATATGACGTTGTACGTTATAAC
Source organism: Bombus sonorus (assembly GCA_029958995.1). NCBI lineage: Eukaryota > Metazoa > Arthropoda > Insecta > Hymenoptera > Apidae > Bombus > Bombus sonorus. The sequence goes on from JARWAU010000044.1 coordinate 210,046, forward strand.
GTAATACCATATAACGTTACACGTTTTAACGTAATACTATATAACGTTATACGTCACATCGTAGTAGCAAATAACCTTATACGTTATAAGGTAATGCTACATAACGTTGTACGTTATAACGTAATACGATAGGACGTTATACGCTATAGGGAAATGCTGTAGTACGTTACACGTTATAACGTAATACTGTATAACGTTATACGTTATAACGTAATACTGTATAACGTTATACGTTATAACGTAATACCATATGACGTTATACGTTATAACGTAATACCATATAACGTTATACGTTATAGCGCAATACTATATAACGTTATACGTTATAACGTATTACCATATGACGTTATACGTTATAACGTAATTCCATATAACGTTATACGTTATAACGTAATACCATATAACGTTCTACGTTATAACGTAATACCATTTGACGTTGTACGTTATATCGTAATACGATATGACGTAACACGTTATAGGGAAATGCTATAGTACGTTACACGTTATAACGTAATACTGTATAACGTTATACGTTATAGCGTAATACCATATGACGTTATACGTTATAATGTAATACCATATAACGTTATACGCTATGACATAAGACTATATAACGTAATACGTTATAACGTAATACCATATAACGTTACACGTTATAACGTAATACCATATGACGTTATACGTTATAACGTAATACCATATAACGTTATACTTTATAACGTAATACCATATAACGTTATACGTTATAACGTAATACTATATAACGTTATACGTGATAACGTAATACCATATAACGTTGTATGTTATAACGTAATACTATATAACATTATACGTTATAACGTAATACCATATGCTGTTATACGTTATTAGAAAATGCTATAGTACGTTACACGTTATAACGTAATACTGTATAACGTTATGCGTTATAACGTAATACCGTATGACATTATACGTTATAACGTAATACCATATAACGTTATACGTTATAACGGAATACTGTATGACGTTATACGTTCTAACGTAATACCATATGACGTTATACGTTATAAGGAAATGCTAAAGTACGTTACACGTTATAACGTAATACTATATAACGTTATACGTTACATGGTAATAGTAAATAACGTTATACGTTATAACGTAATTCTACAGAACGTTATACGTTATATCGTAATACCATATAACGTTATATGTTATAACGTAATACTATATAACGTTATACGTTATAACGTAATACCATATGCTGTTATACGTTATAAGGAAATGCTATAGTACGTTACACGTTATAACGTAATACTGTATAACGTTATGCGTTATAACGTAATACCATATGATCTTATACGTTATAACGTAATACCATATAACGTTATACGTTATAACGTAATACCATACGCTGTTATACGTTATAAGGAAATGCTATAGTACGTTACACGTTATAACGTAATACTGTATAACGTTATGCGTTATAACGTAATACCATATGACCTTATACGTTATAACGTAATACCATATAACGTTATACGTTATAACGGAATACTGTATGACGTTATACGTTCTAACGTAATACCATATGACGTTATACGTTATAAGGAAATGCTAAAGTATGTTACACGTTATAACGTAATACTATATAACGTTATACGTTACATGGTAATAGTAAATAACGTTATACGTTATAACGTAATTCTACAGAACGTTATACGTTATATCGTAATACCATATAACGTTATATGTTATAACGTAATACTATATAACGTTATACGTTATAACGTAATACCATATGCTGTTATACGTTATAAGGAAATGCTATAGTACGTTACACGTTATAACGTAATACTGTATAACGTTATGCGTTATAACGTAATACCATATGATCTTATACGTTATAACGTAATACCATATAACGTTATACGTTATAACGTAATACCATACGCTGTTATACGTTATAAGGAAATGCTATAGTACGTTACACGTTATAACGTAATACTATATAACGTTATACGTTATAACGTAATACCATATGATGTTATACGTTATAACGTAATACCATATGACGTTATACTTTATAACGTAATACCATATGACGATATACTTTATAACGTAATACCATGTGACGTTATACGTTATAAGGAAATGCTCTAGTACGATACACGTTATAACGTAATACCATATGACGTTATACGTTGTAAGGAAATGCTATAGTACGATACACGTTATAGCGTAATACTATATAACGTTATTCGTTATAACGCATTAACATATAACGTTATACGTTATAACGTAATACTATATAACGTAATACGTCATAACGAACTACCATAAAACGTTACACGTTATAACGTAATACCATATGACGTTATACGTTATAACGAAATACCATATGACGTTATACGTTATACCGTAATGCCATATGACGTTATACGCTATTGGGAAATGCTATAGTACGTTACACGTTATAACGTAATACTGTATAACGTTATACATTATAAATAATACCATATGACGTTATACGTTATAACGTAATACCATATGACGTTATACGTTGTAACGTAATACTATATATCGTTATACGTTATAACGTAATACCATATGACGCTATACGTTATAGGGAAATGCTATAGCACGTTTCACGTTATAACGTAATACTATATAAAGTTATACGTTATAACGTAATCCCATATGACGTTATACGTTATAACGTAATACCATATGACGCTATACGTTATAGGGAAATGCTATAGTCCGTTTCACGTTATAACGTAATACTATATAAAGTTATACGTTATAACGCAATCCCATATGACGTCATACGTTATAACGTATTACTATATAACGTTATACGTCACATGGTAGTAGCAAATAACGTTATACGTTATAAGGTAATGCTACATAACGTTGTACGTTATAACGTAATACGATATGACGTTATACGCTATAGGGAAATGCTATAGTACGTTACACGTTATAACGTAATACTGTATAACGTTATACGTTATAACGTAATACCATATTACATTATACGTTGTAAGGAAATGCTATATTACGTTACACGTCATAACGTAATACTGTATAACGTTATACGTTATAACGTAATAGCATATGTCGTTATACGTTATAACGTAACACAATATGACGTTATACGTCATAAGGAACTACCATAAAACGTTACACGTTATAACGTAATACCATATGACGTTATACGCTATTGGGAAATGCTATAGTACGTTGCACGTTATAACGTAATACTGTATAACGTTATACATTATAACGTAATACCATATGACGTTATACGTTATAACGTAATACCATATGACGTTATACGTTATAACGTGATACTATATATCGTTATACGTTATAACGTAATACCATATGACGCTATACGTTATTGGGAAATGCTATAGTCCGTTTCACGTTATAACGTAATACTATATAAAGTTATACATTATAACGTAATCCCATATGACGTTGTACGTTATAACGTAATACCATATAACGTTACACGTTTTAACGTAATACTATATAACGTTATACGTCACATCGTAGTAGCAAATAACGTTATACGTTATAAGGTAATGCTACATAACGTTGTGCGTTATAACGTAATACGATAGGACGTTATACGCTATAGGGAAATGCTATAGTACGTTACACGTTATAACGTAATACTGTATAACGTTATACGTTATAACGTAATACTGTATAACGTTATACGTTATAACGTAATACCATATGACGTTATACGTTATAACGTAATACCAAATAACGTTATACGTTATAGCGCAATACTATATAACGTTATACGTTATAACGTATTACCATATGACGTTATACGTTATAACGTAATTCCATATAACGTTATACGTTATAACGTAATACCATATAACGTTCTACGTTATAACGTAATACCATTTGACGTTGTACGTTATATCGTAATACGATATGACGTAACACGTTATAGGGAAATGCTATAGTACGTTACACGTTATAACGTAATACTGTATAACGTTATACGTTATAGCGTAATACCATATGACGTTATACGTTATAATGTAATACCATATAACGTTATACGCTATGACATAAGACTATATAACGTTATACGTTATAACGTAATACCATATAACGTTACACGTTATAACGTAACACCATATGACGTTATACGTTATAACGTAATACCATATAACGTTATACTTTATAACGTAATACCATATAACGTTATACGTTATAACGTAATACTATATAACGTTAGCCGTTATAACGTATTACCATATAATGTTATACGTTATAACGTAATACTATATAACGTAATACGTTATAACGAAATACCATATAACGTTACTCGTTATGACGTAATACCATATGACGTTATACGTTATAACGTAATACCATATGACGTTATACGTTATAACGTATTCCTGTATAACGTTATACGTCACATGGTAGTAGTACATAACGTTATACGTTATAATGTAATGCTACATAACGTTGTACGTTATAACATAATACCATATGACGTTATACGTTATAAGGATATGCTATTGTACGTACACGTTATAACGTAATACTGTAAAACGTTATACGTTATAACGTAATACTGTAAAACGTTATACGTTATAACGAAATACCATATAACGTTACACTTTATAACGTAATACCATATGACGTTATACGTTATAACGTAATACCATATAACGTTATACGTTATTGGGAAATGCTATAGTACGTTACACGTTATAAAGTAATACTGTATAACGTTACACGTTATAACGTAATACTATATAACGTTATACGTTATAACGTAATACCATATGACCTTATACGTTATAACGTAATACCATATAACGTTATACGTTATAACGTAATACCATATGACGTTATACGTTATAACGTAATACCATATAACGTTTTATGTTATAACGTAATACTATATAACGTTATACGTTATAACGTAATACCATATGCTGTTATACGTTATAAGGAAATGCTATAGTACGTTACACGTTATAACGTAATACTGTATAACGTTATGCGTTATAACGTAATACCATATGACCTTATACGTTATAACGTAATACCATATAACGTTATACGTTACAACGGAATACTGTATGACGTTATACGTTCTAACGTAATACCATATGACGTTATACGTTATAAGGACATGCTAAAGTACGTTACACGTTATAACGTAATACTATATAACGTTATACGTTACATGGTAATAGTAAATAACGTTATACGTTATAACGTAATTCTACAGAACGTTATACGTTATATCGTAATACCATATAACGTTATATGTTATAACGTAATACGATATAACGTTATACGTTATAACGTAATACCATATGCTGTTATACGTTATAAGGAAATGCTATAGTACGTTACACGTTATAACGTAATACTGTATAACGTTATGCGTTATAACGTAATCCCATATGACGTTATACGTTATAACGTAATACCATATAACGTTACACGTTTTAACGTAATACTATATAACGTAATACGTTATAACGAAATACCATATAACGTTACACTTTATAACGTAATACCATATGACGTTATACGTTATAACGTAATACCATATAACGTTATACGTTATTGGGAAATGCTATAGTACGTTACACGTTATAAAGTAATACTGTATAACGTTACACGTTATAACGTAATACTATATAACGTTATACGTTATAACGTAATACCATATGACCTTATACGTTATAACGTAATACCATATGACGTTATACGTTATATCGTAATACCATATAACGTTGTATGTTATAACGTAATACTATATAACGTTATACGTTATAACGTAATACCATATGCTGTTATACGTTATAAGGAAATGCTATAGTACGTTACACGTTATAACGTAATACTGTATAACGTTATGCGTTATAACGTAATACCATATGACCTTATACGTTATAACGTAATACCATATAACGTTATACGTTATACCGGAATACTGTATGACGTTATACGTTCTAACGTAATACCATATGACGTTATACGTTATAAGGAAATGCTAAAGTACGTTACACGTTATAACGTAATACTATATAACGTTATACGTTACATGGTAATAGTAAATAACGTCATACGTTATAACGTACTTCTACAGAACGTTATACGTTATATCGTAATACCATATAACGTTATATGTTATAACGTAATACTATATAACGTTATACGTTATAACGTAATACCATATGCTGTTATACGTTATAAGGAAATGCTATAGTACGTTACACGTTATAACGTAATACTGTATAACGTTATGCGTTATAACGTAATACCATATGATCTTATACGTTATAACGTAATACCATATAACGTTATACGTTATAACGTAATACCATACGCTGTTATACGTTATAAGGAAATGCTATAGTACGTTACACGTTATAACGTAATACTGTATAACGTTATGCGTTATAACGTAATACCATATGACCTTATACGTTATAACGTAATACCATATAACGTTATACGTTATAGCGGAATCCTGTATGACGTTATACGTTCTAACGTAATACCATATGACGTTATACGTTATAAGGAAATGCTAAAGTATGTTACACGTTATAACGTAATACTATATAACGTTATACGTTACATGGTAATAGTAAATAACGTTATACGTTATATCGTAATTCTACAGAACGTTATACGTTATATCGTAATACCATATAACGTTATATGTTATAACGTAATACTATATAACGTTATACGTTATAACGTAATACCATATGCTGTTATACGTTATAAGGAAATGCTATAGTACGTTACACGTTATAACGTAATACTGTATAACGTTATGCGTTATAACGTAATACCATATGACCTTATACGTTATAACGTAATACCATATACCGTTATACGTTATAACGGAATACTGTATGACGTTATACGTTCTAACGTAATACCATATGACGTTATACGTTATAAGGAAATGCTAAAGTATGTTACACGTCATAACGTAATACTATATAACGTTATACGTTACATGGTAATAGTAAATAACGTTATACGTTATAACGTAATTCTACAGAACGTTATACGTTATATCGTAATACCATATAACGTTATATGTTATAACGTAATACTATATAACGTTATACGTTATAACGTAATACCATATGCTGTTATACGTTATAAGGAAGTGCTATAGTACGTTACACGTTATAACGTAATACTGTATAACGTTATACGTTATAACGTAATACCATATGACGTTATACTTTATAACGTAATACCATATGACGATATACTTTATAACGTAATACCATGTGACGTTATACGTTATAAGGAAATGCTCTAGTACGATACACGTTATAACGTAATACCATATGACGTTATACGTTGTAAGGAAATGCTATAGTACGTTACACGTCATAACGTAATACTGTATAACGTTATACGTTATAACGTAATACCATATGTCGTTATACGTTATAACGTAATACCATATGACGTTATACGTTATAAGGAAATGCTATAGTACGATACACGTTATAGCGTAATACTATATAACGTTATTCATTATAACGCATTAACATATAACGTTATACGTTATAACGTAATACTATATAACGTAATACGTCATAACGAACTACCATAAAACGTTACACGTTATAACGTAATACCATATGACGTTATACGTTATAACGAAATACCATATGACGTTATACGTTATACCGTAATACCATATGACGTTATACGCTATTGGGAAATGCTATAGTACGTTACACGTTATAACGTAATACTGTATAACGTTATACATTATAAATAATACCATATGACGTTATACGTTATAACGTAATACCATATGACGTTATACGTTGTAACGTAATACTATATATCGTTATACGTTATAACGTAATACCATATGACGCTATACGTTATAGGGAAATGCTATAGTACGTTTCACGTTATAACGTAATACTATATAAAGTTATACGTTATAACGTAATCCCATATGACGTTATACGTTATAGCGTAATACCATATGACGCTATACGTTATAGGGAAATGCTATAGTCCGTTTCACGTTATAACGTAATACTATATAAAGTTATACGTTATAACGTAATCCCATATGACGTCATACGTTATAACGTATTACTATATAACGTTATACGTCACATGGTAGTAGCAAATAACGTTATACGTTATAAGGTAATGCTACATAACGTTGTACGTTATAACGTAATACGATATGACGTTATACGCTATAGGGAAATGCTATAGTACGTTACACGTTATAACGTAATACTGTATAACGTTATACGTTATAACGTAATACCATATGACATTATACGTTGTAAGGAAATGCTATATTACGTTACACGTCATAACGTAATACTGTATAACGTTATACGTTATAACGTAATAGCATATGTCGTTATACGTTATAACGTAACACAATATGACGTTATACGTTATAAGGAAATGCTATAGTACGATACACGTTATAGCGTAATACTATATAACGTTATTCGTTATAACGTAATAACATATAACGTTATACGTTATAACGTAATACTATATAACGTAATACGTCATAAGGAACTACCATAAAACGTTACACGTTATAACGTAATACCATATGACGTTATACGTTATAACGTAATACCATATGACGTTATACGCTATTGGGAAATGCTATAGTACGTTGCACGTTATAACGTAATACTGTATAACGTTATACATTATAACGTAATACCATATGACGTTATACGTTATAACGTAATACCATATGACGTTATACGTTATAACGTAATACCATATGACGCTATACGTTATAGGGAAATGCTATAGTCCGTTTCACGTTATAACGTAATACTATATAAAGTTATACGTTATAACGTAATCCCATATGACGTCATACGTTATAACGTATTACTATATAACGTTATACGTCACATGGTAGTAGCAAATAACGTTATACGTTATAAGGTAATGCTACATAACGTTGTACGTTATAACGTAATACGATATGACGTTATACGCTATAGGGAAATGCTATAGTACGTTACACGTTATAACGTAATACTGTATAACGTTATACGTTATAACGTAATACCATATGACATTATACGTTGTAAGGAAATGCTATATTACGTTACACGTCATAACGTAATACTGTATAACGTTATACGTTATAACGTAATAGCATATGTCGTTATACGTTATAACGTAACACAATATGACGTTATACGTTAGAAGGAAATGCTATAGTACGATACACGTTATAGCGTAATACTATATAACGTTATTCGTTATAACGTAATAACATATAACGTTATACGTTATAACGTAATACTATATAACGTAATACGTCATAAGGAACTACCATAAAACGTTACACGTTATAACGTAATACCATATGACGTTATACGTTATAACGTAATACCATATGACGTTATACGCTATTGGGAAATGCTATAGTACGTTGCACGTTATAACGTAATACTGTATAACGTTATACATTATAACGTAATACCATATGACGTTATACGTTATAACGTAATACCATATGACGTTATACGTTATAACGTGATACTATATATCGTTATACGCTATAACGTAATACCATATCACGCTATACGTTATTAGGAAATGCTATAGTCCGTTTCACGTTATAACGTAATACTATATAAAGTTATACATTATAACGTAATCCCATATGACGTTGTACGTTATAACGTAATACCATATTCCGTTACACGTTTTAACGTAATACTATATAACGTTATACGCTATGACGTAAGACTATATAACGTAATACGTTATATCGTAATACCATATAACGTTACACGTTCTGACGTAATACCATATGACGTTATACGTTATAACTTAATACCATATAACGTTATACTTTATAACGTAATGCCATATAACGTTACACGTTATAACGTAATACTATATAAAGTTATACGTTATGACGCAATGCCATATGACGTTATACATTATAACGTAATACTATCTAACGTTATACGTTATAACGTAATACTATATAACGTTATACCTTACAACGTAATAAAATATGCCGTTGTCCGTTATAACGTAATACCATATAACGTTATACGTTATAAAGTAATACTATATAACGTTATACGTTATAACGTAATACCATATGACGTTATACGTTATAACGTAATACCATATAACGTTATACGTTATAACGTAATACTATATAACGTAATACGTTATAACGAAATACCATATAACGTTACACGCTATGACGTAATACCATATGACGTTATACGTTATAAGGATATGCTATTGTACGTGCACGTTATAACGTAGTACTGTAAAACGTTATACGTTGTAACGTAATACTGTAAAACGTTATACGTTATAACGTAATACCATATGACGTTATACGTTATAACGTAATACCATATAACGTTACACGCTATAACGTAAGACTATATAACGTAATACATTATGACGTAATACCATATGACGTTATACATTATAACGTAATACTGTATAACGTTATACATTATAACGTAATACTATATAACGTTATACCTTATAACGTAATAAAATATGCCGTTTTCCGTTATAACGTAATACCATATAACGTTATACTTTATAACGTAATACCATATAACGTTATACGTTATAACGTAATACTATATAACGTTAGCCGTTATAACGTATTACCATATAACGTTATACGTTATAACGTAATACTATATCACGTTATACGTTATAATGTAATGCTACATAACGTTGTACGTTATAACATAATACCATATGACGTTATACGTTATAACGTAATACCATATAACGTTATACGTTATAAAGTAATACCATATAACGTTATACTTTATAACGTAATACCATATAACGTTATACGTTATAACGTAATACCATATGACGTTATACGTTGTAACGTAATACTATATATCGTTATACGTTATAACGTAATACCATATGACGCTATACGTTATAGGGAAATGCTATAGTCCGTTTCACGTTATAACGTAATACTATATAATGTTATACGTTATAACGTAATCCCATATGACGTTATACGTTATAACGTAATACCATATGACGCTATACGTTATAGGGAAATGCTATAGTCCGTTTCACGTTATAACGTAATACTATATAAAGTTATACGTTATAACGTAATCCCATATGACGTTATACGTTATAACGTATTACTATATAACGTTATACGTCACATGGTAGTAGCAAATAACGTTATACGTTATAAGGGAATGCTACATAACGTTGTACGTTATAACGTAATACGATATGACGTTATACGCTATAGGGAAATGCTATAGTACGTTACACGTTATAACGTAATACTGTATAACGTTATGCGTTATAACGTAATACCATATGACCTTATACGTTATAACGTAATACCATATAACGTTATACGTTATAACGGAATACTGTATGACGTTATACGTTCTAACGTAATACCATATGACGTTATACGTTATAAGGAAATGCTAAAGTATGTTACACGTTATAACGTAATACTATATAACGTTATACGTTACATGGTAATAGTAAATAACGTTATACGTTATAACGTAATTCTACAGAACGTTATACGTTATATCGTATTACCATATAACGTTATATGTTATAACGTAATACTATATAACGTTATACGTTATAACGTAATACCATATGCTGTTATACGTTATAAGGAAATGCTATAGTACGTTACACGTTATAACGTAATACTGTATAACGTTATGCGTTATAACGTAATACCATATGATCTTATACGTTATAACGTAATACCATATAACGTTATACGTTATAACGTAATACCATACGCTGTTATACGTTATAAGGAAATGCTATAGTACGTTACACGTTATAACGTAATACTATATAACGTTATACGTTATAACGTAATACCATATGATGTTATACGTTATAAGGATATGCTATAGTTCGTACACGTTATAACGTAATACTGTAAAACGTTATACGTTATAACGGAATACTGTATGACGTTATACGTTATAACGTAATACCATATGACGTTATACTTTATAACGTAATACCATATGACGATATACTTTATAACGTAATACCATGTGACGTTATACGTTATAAGGAAATGCTCTAGTACGATACACGTTATAACGTAATACCATATGACGTTATACGTTGTAAGGAAATGCTATAGTACGTTACACGTCATAACGTAATACTGTATAACGTTATACGTTATAACGTAATACCATATGTCGTTATACGTTATAACGTAATACCATATGACGTTATACGTTATAAGGAAATGCTATAGTACGATACACGTTATAGCGTAATACTATATAACGTTATTCGTTATAACGTAATAACATATAACGTTATACGTTATAACGTAATACTGTATAACGTAATACGTCATAAGGAACTACCATAAAACGTTACACGTTATAACGTAATACCATATGACGTTATACGCTATTGGGAAATGCTATAGTACGTTGCACGTTATAACGTAATACTGTATAACGTTATACATTATAACGTAATACCATATGACGTTATACGTTATAACGTAATACCATATGACGTTATACGTTATAACGTGATACTATATATCGTTATACGTTATAACGTAATACCATATGACGCTATACGTTATTGGGAAATGCTATAGTCCGTTTCACGTTATAACGTAATACTATATAAAGTTATACATTATAACGTAATCCCATATGACGTTGTACGTTATAACGTAATACCATATAACGTTACACGTTTTAACGTAATACTATATAACGTTATACGTCACATCGTAGTAGCAAATAACCTTATACGTTATAAGGTAATGCTACATAACGTTGTACGTTATAACGTAATACGATAGGACGTTATACGCTATAGGGAAATGCTATAGTACGTTACACGTTATAACGTAATACTGTATAACGTTATACGTTATAACGTAATACTGTATAACGTTATACGTTATAACGTAATACCATATGACGTTATACGTTATAACGTAATACCATATAACGTTATACGTTATAGCGCAATACTATATAACGTTATACGTTATAACGTATTACCATATGACGTTATACGTTATAACGTAATTCCATATAACGTTATACGTTATAACGTAATACCATATAACGTTCTACGTTATAACGTAATACCATTTGACGTTGTACGTTATATCGTAATACGATATGACGTAACACGTTATAGGGAAATGCTATAGTACGTTACACGTTATAACGTAATACTGTATAACGTTATACGTTATAGCGTAATACCATATGACGTTATACGTTATAATGTAATACCATATAACGTTATACGCTATGACATAAGACTATATAACGTAATACGTTATAACGTAATACCATATAACGTTACACGTTATAACGTAATACCATATGACGTTATACGTTATAACGTAATACCATATAACGTTATACTTTATAACGTAATACCATATAACGTTATACGTTATAACGTAATACTATATAACGTTAGCCGTTATAACGTATTACCATATAATGTTATACGTTATAACGTAATACTATATAACGTAATACGTTATACCGAAATACCATATAACGTTACTCGTTATGACGTAATACCATATGACGTTATACGTTATAACGTAATACCATATGACGTTATACGTGATAAGGATATGCTATTGTACGTACACGTTATAACGTAATACTGTAAAACGTTATACGTTATAACGTAATACTGTAAAACGTTATACGTTATAACGAAATACCATATAACGTTACACTTTATAACGTAATACCATTTGACGTTATACGTTATAACGTAATACCATATAACGTTATACGTTATTGGGAAATGCAATAGTACGTTACACGTTATAAAGTAATACTGTATAACGTTACACGTTATAACGTAATACTATATAACGTTATACGTTATAACGTAATACCATATGACCTTATACGTTATAACGTAATACCATATAACGTTATACGTTATAACGTAATACCATATGACGTTATACGTTATAACGTAATACCATATAACGTTGTATGTTATAACGTAATACTGTATAACGTTATACGTTATAACGTAATACCATATGCTGCTATACGTTATAAGGAAATGCTATAGTACGTTACACGTTATAACGTAATACTGTATAACGTTATACGTTATAACGTAATACCATATAACGTTATGCGTTATAACGTAATCCCATATGACGTTATACGTTATAACGTAATACCATATAACGTTACACGTTTTAACGTAATACTATATAACGTAATACGTTATAACGAAATACCATATAACGTTACACTTTATAACGTAATACCATATGACGTTATACGTTATAACGTAATACCATATAACGTTATACGTTATTGGGAAATGCTATAGTACGTTACACGTTATAAAGTAATACTGTATAACGTTACACGTTATAACGTAATACTATATAACGTTATACGTTATAACGTAATACCATATGACCTTATACGTTATAACGTAATACCATATGACGTTATACGTTATAACGTAATACCATATAACGTTGTATGTTATAACGTAATACTATATAACGTTATACGTTATAACGTAATACCATATGCTGTTATACGTTATAAGGAAATGCTATAGTACGTTACACGTTATAACGTAATACTGTATAACGTTATGCGTTATAACGTAATACCATATGACCTTATACGTTATAACGTAATACCATATAACGTTATACGTTATACCGGAATACTGTATGACGTTATACGTTCTAACGTAATACCATATGACGTTATACGTTATAAGGAAATGCTAAAGTACGTTACACGTTATAACGTAATACTATATAACGTTATACGTTACATGGTAATAGTAAATAACGTCATACGTTATAACGTACTTCTACAGAACGTTATACGTTATATCGTAATACCATATAACGTTATATGTTATAACGTAATACTATATAACGTTATACGTTATAACGTAATACCATATGCTGTTATACGTTATAAGGAAATGCTATAGTACGTTACACGTTATAACGTAATACTGTATAACGTTATGCGTTATAACGTAATACCATATGATCTTATACGTTATAACGTAATACCATATAACGTTATACGTTATAACGTAATACCATACGCTGTTATACGTTATAAGGAAATGCTATAGTACGTTACACGTTATAACGTAATACTGTATAACGTTATGCGTTATAACGTAATACCATATGACCTTATACGTTATAACGTAATACCATATAACGTTATACGTTATAGCGGAATACTGTATGACGTTATACGTTCTAACGTAATACCATATGACGTTATACGTTATAAGGAAATGCTAAAGTATGTTACACGTTATAACGTAATACTATATAACGTTATACGTTACATGGTAATAGTAAATAACGTTATACGTTATAACGTAATTCTACAGAACGTTATACGTTATATCGTAATACCATATAACGTTATATGTTATAACGTAATACTATATAACTTTATACGTTATAACGTAATACCATATGCTGTTATACGTTATAAGGAAATGCTATAGTACGTTACACGTTATAACGTAATACTGTATAACGTTATGCGTTATAACGTAATACCATATGACCTTATACGTTATAACGTAATACCATATACCGTTATACGTTATAACGGAATACTGTATGACGTTATACGTTCTAACGTAATACCATATGACGTTATACGTTATAAGGAAATGCTAAAGTATGTTACACGTCATAACGTAATACTATATAACGTTATACGTTACATGGTAATAGTAAATAACGTTATACGTTATAACGTAATTCTACAGAACGTTATACGTTATATCGTAATACCATATAACGTTATATGTTATAACGTAATACTATATAACGTTATACGTTATAACGTAATACCATATGCTGTTATACGTTATAAGGAAATGCTATAGTACGTTACACGTTATAACGTAATACTGTATAACGTTATACGTTATAACGTAATACCATATGACGTTATACTTTATAACGTAATACCATATGACGATATACTTTATAACGTAATACCATGTGACGTTATACGTTATAAGGAAATGCTCTAGTACGATACACGTTATAACGTAATACCATATGACGTTATACGTTGTAAGGAAATGCTATAGTACGTTACACGTCATAACATAATACTGTATAACGTTATACGTTATAACGTAATACCATATGTCGTTATACGTTATAACGTAATACCATATGACGTTATACGTTATAAGGAAATGCTATAGTACGATACACGTTATAGCGTAATACTATATAACGTTATTCATTATAACGCATTAACATATAACGTTATACGTTATAACGTAATACTATATAACGTAATACGTCATAACGAACTACCATAAAACGTTACACGTTATAACGTAATACCATATGACGTTATACGTTATAACGAAATACCATATGACGTTATACGTTATACCGTAATACCATATGACGTTATACGCTATTGGGAAATGCTATAGTACGTTACACGTTATAACGTAATACTGTATAACGTTATACATTATAAATAATACCATATGACGTTATACGTTATAACGTAATACCATATGACGTTATACGTTGTAACGTAATACTATATATCGTTATACGTTATAACGTAATACCATATGACGCTATACGTTATAGGGAAATGCTATAGTACGTTTCACGTTATAACGTAATACTATATAAAGTTATACGTTATAACGTAATCCCATATGACGTTATACGTTATAACGTAATACCATATGACGCTATACGTTATAGGGAAATGCTATAGTCCGTTTCACGTTATAACGTAATACTATATAAAGTTATACGTTATAACGTAATCCCATATGACGTCATACGTTATAACGTATTACTTTATAACGTTATACGTCACATGGTAGTAGCAAATAACGTTATACGTTATAAGGTAATGCTACATAACGTTGTACGTTATAACGTAATACGATATGACGTTATACGCTATAGGGAAATGCTATAGTACGTTACACGTTATAACGTAATACTGTATAACGTTATACGTTATAACGTAATACCATATGACATTATACGTTGTAAGGAAATGCTATATTACGTTACACGTCATAACGTAATACTGTATAACGTTATACGTTATAACGTAATAGCATATGTCGTTATACGTTATAACGTAACACAATATGACGTTATACGTTATAAGGAAATGCTATAGTACGATACACGTTATAGCGTAATACTATATAACGTTATTCGTTATAACGTAATAACATATAACGTTATACGTTATAACGTAATACTATATAACGTAATACGTCATAAGGAACTACCATAAAACGTTACACGTTATAACGTAATACCATATGACGTTATACGTTATAACGTAATACCATATGACGTTATACGCTATTGGGAAATGCTATAGTACGTTGCACGTTATAACGTAATACTGTATAACGTTATACATTATAACGTAATACCATATGACGTTATACGTTATAACGTAATACCATATGACGTTATACGTTCTAACGTGATACTATATATCGTTATACGTTATAACGTAATACCATATGACGTTATACGCTATTGGGAAATGCTATAGTCCGTTTCACGTTATAACGTAATACTATATAAAGTTATACATTATAACGTAATCCCATATGACGTTGTACGTTATAACGTAATACCATATTCCGTTACACGTTTTAACGTAATACTATATAACGTTATACGTCACATGGTAGTAGCAAATAACGTTATACGTTATAAGGTAATGCTACATAACGTTGTACGTTATAACGTAATACGATAGGACATTATACGCTATAGGGAAATGCTATAGTACGTTACACGTTATAACGTAATACTGTATAACGTTATACGTTATAACGTAATACCATATGACGTTATACGTTATAATGTAATACCATATAACGTTATACGCTATGACGTAAGACTATATAACGTAATACGTTATATCGTAATACCATATAACGTTACACGTTCTGACGTAATACCATATGACGTTATACGTTATAACTTAATACCATATAACGTTATACTTTATAACGTAATGCCATATAACGTTACACGTTATAACGTAATACTATATAAAGTTATACGTTATGACGCAATGCCATATGACGTTATACATTATAACGTAATACTATCTAACGTTATACGTTATAACGTAATACTATATAACGTTATACCTTATAACGTAATAAAATATGCCGTTGTCCGTTATAACGTAATACCATATAACGTTATACGTTATAAAGTAATACTATATAACGTTATACGTTATAACGTAATACCATATGACGTTATACGTTATAACGTAATACCATATAACGTTATACGTTATAACGTAATACTATATAACGTAATACGTTATAACGAAATACCATATAACGTTACACGCTATGACGTAATACCATATGACGTTATACTTTATAAGGATATGCTATTGTACGTGCACGTTATAACGTAATACTGTAAAACTTTATACGTTATAACGTAATACTGTAAAACGTTATACGTTATAACGTAATACCATATGACGTTATACGTTATAACGTAATACCATATAACGTTATACGTTATAACGTAATTCCATTTAACGTAATACGTCATAACGAACTACCATAAAACGTTACACGTTATAACGTAATACTGTATAACGTTATACATTATAACGTAATACCATATGACATTATACGTCATACCGAACTACCATAAAACGTTACACGTTATAACGTAATACTGTATAACGTTATACATTATAACGTAATACCATATGACATTATACGTTATAACGTAATACCATATAACGTTATACGTTATAACGTAATACCATATAACGTTATACGTTATAACGTAATACTATATAACGTAATACGTTATAACGAAATACCATATAACGTTACACGCTATGACGTAATACCATATGCCGTTATACGTTATAAGGATATGCTATTGTACGTGCACGTTATAACGTAATACTGTAAAACTTTATACGTTATAACGTAATACTGTAAAACGTTATACGTTATAACGTAATACCATATGACGTTATACGTTATAACGTAATACCATATAACGTTATACGTTATAACGTAATTCCATTTAACGTAATACGTCATAACGAACTACTAAACTACAGTAAACACTACGAACTATAAAACGTTACACGTTATAACGTAATGCCATATAACGTTACACGTTATAACGTAATACCATATAACGTTCTACGTTATAACGTAATACCATTTGACGTTGTTCGTTATAAAGTAATCCGATATGATGTTATACGTTATAGGGAAATGCTATAGTACGTTACACGTTATAACGTAATACCATATGACATTATACGTTATAACGTAATACCATATAACGTTACACGTTATAACGTAATACCATATGACGTTATACGTTATAATGTAATACCATATAACGTTACACGCTATAACGTAAGACTATATAACGTAATACATTATGACGTAATACCATATGACATTATACATTATAACGTAATACTGTATAACGTTATACATTATAACGTAATACTATATAACGTTATACGTCACATGGTAGTAGCAAATAACGTTATACGTTATAAGGTAATGCTACATAACGTTGTACGTTATAACGTAATACGATATGACGTTATACGCTATAGGGAAATGCTATAGTACGTTACACGTTATAACGTAATACTGTATAACGTTATACATTATAAATAATACCATATGACGTTATACGTTATAACGTAATACCATATGACGTTATACGTTGTAACGTAATACTATATATCGTTATACGTTATAACGTAATACCATATGACGCTATACGTTATAGGGAAATGCTATAGTACGTTTCACGTTATAACGTAATACTATATAAAGTTATACGTTATAACGTAATCCCATATGACGTTATACGTTATAACGTAATACCATATGACGCTATACGTTATAGGGAAATGCTATAGTCCGTTTCACGTTATAACGTAATACTATATAAAGTTATACGTTATAACGTAATCCCATATGACGTCATACGTTATAACGTATTACTATATAACGTTATACGTCACATGGTAGTAGCAAATAACGTTATACGTTATAAGGTAATGCTACATAACGTTGTACGTTATAACGTAATACGATATGACGTTATACGCTATAGGGAAATGCTATAGTACGTTACACGTTATAACGTAATACTGTATAACGTTATACGTTATAACGTAATACCATATGACATTATACGTTGTAAGGAAATGCTATATTACGTTACACGTCATAACGTAATACTGTATAACGTTATACGTTATAACGTAATAGCATATGTCGTTATACGTTATAACGTAACACAATATGACGTTATACGTTATAAGGAAATGCTATAGTACGATACACGTTATAGCGTAATACTATATAACGTTATTCGTTATAACGTAATAACATATAACGTTATACGTTATAACGTAATACTATATAACGTAATACGTCACAAGGAACTACCATAAAACGTTACACGTTATAACGTAATACCATATGACGTTATACGTTATAACGTAATACCATATGACGTTATACGCTATTGGGAAATGCTATAGTACGTTGCACGTTATAACGTAATACTGTATAACGTTATACATTATAACGTAATACCATATGACGTTATACGTTATAACGTAATACCATATGACGTTATACGTTATAACGTGATACTATATAAAGTTATACATTATAACGTAATCCCATATGACGTTGTACGTTATAACGTAATACCATATTCCGTTACACGTTTTAACGTAATACTATATAACGTTATACGTCACATGGTAGTAGCAAATAACGTTATACGTTATAAGGTAATGCTACATAACGTTGTACGTTATAACGTAATACGATAGGACGTTATACGCTATAGGGAAATGCTATAGTACGTTACACGTTATAACGTAATACTGTATAACGTTATACGTTATAACGTAATACCATATGACGTTATACGTTATAATGTAATACCATATAACGTTATACGCTATGACGTAAGACTATATAACGTAATACGTTATATCGTAATACCATATAACGTTACACGTTCTGACGTAATACCATATGACGTTATACGTTATAACTTAATACCATATAACGTTATACTTTATAACGTAATGCCATATAACGTTACACGTTATAACGTAATACTATATAAAGTTATACGTTATGACGCAATGCCATATGACGTTATACATTATAACGTAATACTATCTAACGTTATACGTTATAACGTAATACTATATAACGTTATACCTTATAACGTAATAAAATATGCCGTTGTCCGTTATAACATAATACCATATAACGTTATACGTTATAAAGTAATACTATATAACGTTATACGTTATAACGTAATACTATATAACGTAATACGTTATAACGAAATACCATATAACGTTACACGCTATGACGTAATACCATATGACGTTATACGTTATAAGGATATGCTATTGTACGTGCACGTTATAACGTAATACTGTAAAACGTTATACGTTATAACGTAATACTGTAAAACGTTATACGTTATAACGTAATACCATATGACGTTATACGTTATAACGTAATACCATATAACGTTATACGTTATAACGTAATTCCATTTAACGTAATACGTCATAACGAACTACCATAAAACGTTACACGTTATAACGTAATACTGTATAACGTTATACATTATAACGTAATACCATATGACATTATACGTTATAACGTAATACCATATAACGTTACACGTTATAACGTAATACCATATGTCGTTATACGTTATAACGTAATACCATATAACGTTATACTTTACAACGTAATGCCATATAACGTTACACGTTATAACGTAATACCATATAACGTTCTACGTTATAACGTAATACCATTTGACGTTGTTCGTTATAAAGTAATCCGATATGATGTTATACGTTATAGGGAAATGCTATAGTACGTTACACGTTATAACGTAATACCATATGACATTATACGTTATAACGTAATACCATATATCGTTACACGTTATAACGTAATACCATATGACGTTATACGTTATAATGTAATACCATATAACGTTACACGCTATAACGTAAGACTATATAACGTAATACATTATGACGTAATACCATATGACGTTATACATTATAACGTAATACTGTATAACGTTATACATTATAACGTAATACTATATAACGTTATACCTTATAACGTAATAAAATATGCCGTTTTCCGTTATAACGTAATACCATATAACGTTATACGTTATAACGTAATACTATATAACGTAAGCCGTTATAACGTATTACCATATAACGTTATACGTTATAACGTAATACTATATCACGTAATACGTTATAACGAAATACCATATAACGTTACACGTTATGACGTAATACCATATGACGTTATACGTTATAACGTAATACCATATGACGTTATACGTTATAACGTAATACCATATAACGTTATACTTTATAACGTAATGCCATATAACGTTACACGTTATAACGTAATACTATATAACGTTATACGTTGTAAGGAAATGCTATAGTACGTTACACGTCATAACGTAATACTGTATAACGTTATACGTTATAACGTAATACCATACGTCGTTATAAGTTATAATGTAATACCATATAACGTTATACGCTATGACGTAAGACTATATAACGTAATACGTTATAACGTAATACCATATAACGTTACACGTTATAACGTAATACCATATGACGTTATACGTTATAACGTAATACCATATAACGTTATACTTTATAACGTAATGCCATATAACGTTACACGTTATAACGTAATACTATATAACGTTATACGTTATGACGCAATACCATATGACGTTGTACATTATAACGTAATACTATCTAACGTTATACGTTATAACGTAATACTATATAACGTTATACCTTATAACGTAATAAAATATGCCGTTGTCCGTTATAACGTAATACCATATAACGTTATACGTTATAAAGTAGTACTATATAACGTTATACGTTATAACGTAATACCATATGACGTTATACGTTATAACGTAATACCATATAACGTTATACTTTATAACGTAATACCATATAACGTTATACGTTATAACGTAATACTATATAACGTTAGCCGTTATAACGTATTACCATATAACGTTATACGTTATAACGTAATACTATATAACGTAATACGTTATAACGAAATACCATATAACGTTACACGTTATGACGTAATACCATATGACGTTATACGTTATAACGTAATACCATATGACGTTATACGTTATAACGTATTCCTATATTACGTTATACGTCACATGGTAGTAGTAAATAACGTTATACGTTATAATGTAATGCTACATAACGTTGTACGTTATAACATAATACCATATGACGTTATACGTTATAACGTAATACCATATAACGTTATACGTTATAACGTAATACCATATAACGTTATACTTTATAACGTAATACCATATAACGTTATACGTTATAACGTAATACCATATGACGTTATACGTTGTAACGAAATACTATATATCGTTATACGTTATAACGTAATACCATATGACGCTATACGTTATAGGGAAATGCTATAGTCCGTTTCACGTTATAACGTAATACTATATAAAGTTATACGTTATAACGTAATCCCATATGACGTTATACGTTATAACGTAATACCATATGACGCTATACGTTATAGGGAAATGCTATAGTCCGTTTCACGTTGTAACGTAATACTATATAAAGTTATACGTTATAACGTAATCCCATATGACGTTATACGTTATAACGTATTACTATATAACGTTATACGTCACATGGTAGTAGCAAATAACGTTATACGTTATAAGGTAATGCTACATAACGTTGTACGTTATAACGTAATACGATATGACGTTATACGCTATAGGGAAATGCTATAGTACGTTACACGTTATAACGTAATACTGTATAACGTTATACGTTATACCGTAATACCATATGACATTATACGATGTAAGGAAATGCTATATTACGTTACACGTCATAACGTAATACTGTATAACGTTATACGTTATAACGTAATACCATTTGTCGTTATACGTTATAACGTAACACAATATGACGTTATACGTTATAAGGAAATGCTATAGTACGATACACGTTATAGCGTAATACTATATAACGTTATGCGTTATAACGTAATAACATATAACGTTATACGTTATAACGTAATACTATATAACGTAATACGTCATAACGAACTACCATAAAATGTTACACGTTATAACGTAATACCATATGACGTTATACGCTATTGGGAAATGCTATAGTACGTTATACGTTATAACGTAATACCATATGACGTTATACGTTATAACGTATTCCTATATAACGTTATACGTCACATGGTAGTAGTAAATAACGTTATACGTTATAATGTAATGCTACATAACGTTGTACGTTATAACATAATACCATATGACGTTATACGTTATAACGTAATACCATATAACGTTATACGTTATAACGTAATACCATACGCTGTTATACGTTATAAGGAAATGCTATAGTACGTTACACGTTATAACGTAATACTGTATAACGTTATGCGTTATAACGTAATAACATATAACGTTATACGTTATAACGTAATACTATATAACGTAATACGTCATAACGAACTACCATAAAATGTTACACGTTATAACGTAATACCATATGACGTTATACGCTATTGGGAAATGCTATAGTACGTTATACGTTATAACGTAATACCATATGACATTATACGTTGTAAGGAAATGCTATATTACGTTACACGTCATAACGTAATACTGTATAACGTTATACGTTATAACGTAATACCATTTGTCGTTATACGTTATAACGTAACACAATATGACGTTATACGTTATAAGGAAATGCTATAGTACGATACACGTTATAGCGTAATACTATATAACGTTATGCGTTATAACGTAATAACATATAACGTTATACGTTATAACGTAATACTATATAACGTAATACGTCATAACGAACTACCATAAAATGTTACACGTTATAACGTAATACCATATGACGTTATACGCTATTGGGAAATGCTATAGTACGTTATACGTTATAACGTAATACCATATGACGTTATACGTTATAACGTATTCCTATATAACGTTATACGTCACATGGTAGTAGTAAATAACGTTATACGTTATAACGTAATACTATATAACGTAATACGTCATAACGAACTACCATAAAATGTTACACGTTATAACGTAATACCATATGCTGTTATACGTTATTAGAAAATGCTATAGTACGTTACACGTTATAACGTAATACTGTATAACGTTATGCGTTATAGCGTAATACCGTATGACATTATACGTTATAACGTAATACCATATAACGTTATACGTTATAACGGAATACTGTATGACGTTATACGTTCTAACGTAATACCATATGACGTTATACGTTATAAGGAAATGCTAAAGTACGTTACACGTTATAACGTAATACTATATAACGTTATACGTTACATGGTAATAGTAAATAACGTTATACGTTATAACGTAATTCTACAGAACGTTATACGTTATATCGTAATACCATATAACGTTATATGTTATAACGTAATACTATATAACGTTATACGTTATAACGTAATACCATATGCTGTTATACGTTATAAGGAAATGCTATAGTACGTTACACGTTATAACGTAATACTGTATAACGTTATGCGTTATAACGTAATACCATATAACGTTATGCGTTATAACGTAATACCATACGCTGTTATACGTTATAAGGAAATGCTATAGTACGTTACACGTTATAACGTAATACTGTATAACGTTATGCGTTATAACGTAATACCATATGACCTTATACGTTATTACGTAATACCATATAACGTTATACGTTATAACGGAATACTGTATGACGTTATACGTTCTAACGTAATACCATATGACGTTATACGTTATAAGGAAATGCTAAAGTATGTTACACGTTATAACGTAATACTATATAACGTTATACGTTACATGGTAATAGTAAATAACGTTATACGTTATAACGTAATTCTACAGAACGTTATACGTTATATCGTAATACCATATAACGTTATATGTTATAACGTAATACTATATAACGTTATACGTTATAACGTAATACCATATGCTGTTATACGTTATAAGGAAATGCTATAGTACGTTACACGTTATAACGTAATACTGTATAACGTTATGCGTTATAACGTAATACCATATGATCTTATACGTTATAACGTAATACCATATAACGTTATACGTTATAACGTAATACCATACGCTGTTATACGTTATAAGGAAATGCTATAGTACGTTACACGTTATAACGTAATACTATATAACGTTATACGTTATAACGTAATACCATATGATGTTATACGTTATAAGGATATGCTATAGTTCGTACACGTTATAACGTAATACTGTAAAACGTTATACGTTATAACGGAATACTGTATGACGTTATACGTTATAACGTAATACCATATGACGTTATACTTTATAACGTAATACCATATGACGATATACTTTATAACGTAATACCATGTGACGTTATACGTTATAAGGAAATGCTCTAGTACGATACACGTTATAACGTAATACCATATGACGTTATACGTTGTAAGGAAATGCTATAGTACGTTACACGTCATAACGTAATACTGTATAACGTTATACGTTATAACGTAATACCATATGTCGTTATACGTTATAACGTAATACCATATGACGTTATACGTTATAAGGAAATGCTATAGTACGATACACGTTATAGCGTAATACTATATAACGTTATTCGTTATAACGCATTAACATATAACGTTATACGTTATAACGTAATACTATATAACGTAATACGTCATAACGAAATACCATAAAACGTTACACGTTATAACGTAATACCATATGACGTTATACGTTATAACGAAATACCATATGACGTTATACGTTATACCGTAATGCCATATGACGTTATACGCTATTGGGAAATGCTATAGTACGTTACACGTTATAACGTAATACTGTATAACGTTATACATTATAAATAATACCATATGACGTTATACGTTATAACGTAATACCATATGACGTTATACGTTGTAACGTAATACTATATATCGTTATACGTTATAACGTAATACCATATGACGCTATACGTTATAGGGAAATGCTATAGCACGTTTCACGTTATAACGTAATACTATATAAAGTTATACGTTATAACGTAATCCCATATGACGATATACGTTATAGGGAAATGCTATAGTCCGTTTCACGTTATAACGTAATACTATATAAAGTTATACGTTATAACGTAATCCCATATGACGTCATACGTTATAACGTATTACTATATAACGTTATACGTCACATGGTAGTAGCAAATAACGTTATACGTTATAAGGTAATGCTACATAACGTTGTACGTTATAACGTAATACGATATGACGTTATACGCTATAGGGAAATGCTATAGTACGTTACACGTTATAACGTAATACTGTATAACGTTATACGTTGTAACGTAATACCATATGACATTATACGTTGTAAGGAAATGCTATATTACGTTACACGTCATAACGTAATACTGTATAACGTTATACGTTATAACGTAATAGCATATGTCGTTATACGTTATAACGTAACACAATATGACGTTATACGTTATAAGGAAATGCTATAGTACGATACACGTTATAGCGTAATACTATATAACGTTATTCGTTATAACGTAATAACATATAACGTTATACGTTATAACGTAATACTATATAACGTAATACGTCAGAAGGAACTACCATAAAACGTTACACGTTATAACGTAATACCATATGACGTTATTCGCTATTGGGAAATGGTATAGTACGTTGCACGTTATAACGTAATACTGTATAACGTTATACATTATAACGTAATACCATATGACGTTATACGTTATAACGTAATACCATATGACGTTATACGTTATAATGTGATACTATATATCGTTATACGTTATAACGTAATACCATATGACGCTATACGTTATTGGGAAATGCTATAGTCCGTTTCACGTTATAACGTAATACTATATAAAGTTATACATTATAACGTAATCCCATATGACGTTGTACGTTATAACGTAATACCATATAACGTTACACGTTTTAACGTAATACTATATAACGTTATACGTCACATCGTAGTAGCAAATAACGTTATACGTTATAAGGTAATGCTACATAACGTTGTACGTTATAACGTAATACGATAGGACGTTATACGCTATAGGGAAATGCTATAGTACGTTACACGTTATAACGTAATACTGTATAACGTTATACGTTATAACGTAATACCATATGACGTTATACGTTATAACGTAATACCATATGACGTTATACGTTATAACGTAATACCATATAACGTTATACGTTATAACGTAATACCATATAACGTTCTACGTTATAACGTAATACCATTTGACGTTGTACGTTATAACGTAATTCCATATAACGTTATACGTTATAACGTAATACCATATAACGTTCTACGTTATAACGTAATACCATTTGACGTTGTACGTTATATCGTAATACGATATGACGTAACACGTTATAGGGAAATGCTATAGTACGTTACACGTTATAACGTAGTACTGTATAACGTTATACGTTATAGCGTAATACCATATGACGTTATACGTTATAATGTAATACCATATAACGTTATACGCTATGACACAAGACTATATAACGTAATACGTTATAACGTAATACCATATGACGCTATACGTTATAGGGAAATGCTATAGTCCGTTTCACGTTATAACGTAATACTATATAAAGTTATACGTTATAACGTAATCCCATATGACGTTATACGTTATAACGTAATACCATATGACGCTATACGTTATAGGGAAATGCTATAGTCCGTTTCACGTTATAACGTAATACTATATAAAGTTATACGTTATAACGTAATCCCATATGACGTTATACGTTATAACGTATTACTATATAACGTTATACGTCACATGGTAGTAGCAAATAACGTTATACGTTATAAGGTAATGCTACATAACGTTGTACGTTATAACGTAATACGATATGACGTTATACGCTATAGGGAAATGCTATAGTACGTTACACGTTATAACGTAATACTGTATAACGTTATACGTTATAACGTTATACCATATGACATTATACGTTGTAAGGAAATGCTATATTACGTTACACGTTATAACGTAATACCATATGACGTTATACGTTATAACGAAATACCATATAACGTTACACTTTATAACGTAATACCATATGACGTTATACGTTATTAGAAAATGCTATAGTACGTTACACGTTATAACGTAATACTGTATAACGTTATGCGTTATAACGTAATACCGTATGACATTATACGTTATAACGTAATACCATATAACGTTATACGTTATAACGGAATACTGTATGACGTTATACGTTCTAACGTAATACCATATGACGTTATACGTTATAAGGAAATGCTAAAGTACGTTACACGTTATAACGTAATACTATATAACGTTATGCGTTATAACGTAATACCATATGATCTTATACGTTATAAGGAAATGCTATAGTACGTTACACGTTATAACGTAATACTATATAACGTTATACGTTATGACGCAATACCATATGACGTTATACATTATAACGTAATACTATCTAACGTTATACGTTATAACGTAATACTATATAACGTTAGCCGTTATAACGTATTACCATATAACGTTATACGTTATAACGTAATACTATATCACGTAATACGTTATAACGTAATGCCATATAACGTTACACGTTATAACGTAATACTATATAACGTTATACGTTATGACGCAATACCATATGACGTTATACATTATAACGTAATACTATCTAACGTTATACGTTATAACGTAATACTATATAACGTTATACCTTATAACGTAATAAAATATGCCGTTGTCCGTTATAACGTAATACCATATAACGTTATACGTTATAAAGTAATACTATATAACGTTATACGTTATAACGTAATACCATATGACGTTATACGTTATAACGTAATACCATATAACGTTATACTTTATAACGTAATACCATATAACGTTATACGTTATAACGTAATACTATATAACGTTAGCCGTTATAACGTATTACCATATAACGTTATACGTAATAACGTAATACTATATAACGTAATACGTTATAACGAAATACCATATAACGTTACACGTTATGACGTAATACCATATGACGTTATACGTTATAACGTAATACCATATGACGTTATACGTTATAACGTATTCCTATATAACGATATACGTCACATGGTAGTAGTAAATAACGTTATACGTTATAATGTAATGCTACATAACGTTGTACGTTATAACATAATACCATATGACGTTATACGTTATAACGTAATACCATATAACGTTATACGTTATAACGTAATACCATATAACGTTATACTTTATAACGTAATACCATATAACGTTATACGTTATAACGTAATACCATATGACGTTATACGTTGTAACGTAATACTATATATCGTTATACGTTATAACGTAATACCATATGACGCTATACGTTATAGGGAAATGCTATAGTCCGTTTCACGTTATAACGTAATACTATATAAAGTTATACGTTATAACGTAATCCCATATGACGTTATACGTTATAACGTAATACCATATGACGCTATACGTTATAGGGAAATGCTATAGTCCGTTTCACGTTATAACGTAATACTATATAAAGTTATATGTTATAACGTAATCCCATATGACGTTATACGTTATAACGTATTACTATATAACGTTATACGTCACATGGTAGTAGCAAATAACGTTATACGTTATAAGGTAATGCTACATAACGTTGTACGTTATAACGTAATACGATATGACGTTATACGCTATAGGGAAATGCTATAGTACGTTTCACGTTATAACGTAATACTATATAAAGTTATATGTTATAACGTAATCCCATATGACGTTATACGTTATAACGTAATACTGTATAACGTTATACGTTATACCGTAATACCATATGACATTATACGTTGTAAGGAAATGCTATATTACGTTACACGTCATAACGTAATACTGTATAACGTTATACGTTATAACGTAATACCATATGTCGTTATAGGTTATAACGTAACACAATATGACGTTATACGTTATAAGGAAATGCTATAGTACGATACACGTTATAGCGTAATACTATATAACGTTATGCGTTATAACGTAATAACATATAACGTTATACGTTATAACGTAATACTATATAACGTAATACGTCATAACGAACTACCATAAAACGTTACACGTTATAACGTAATACCATATGCTGTTATACGTTATTAGAAAATGCTATAGTACGTTACACGTTATAACGTAATACTGTATAACGTTATGCGTTATAACGTAATACCGTATGACATTATACGTTATAACGTAATACCATATAACGTTATACGTTATAACGGAATACTGTATGACGTTATACGTTCTAACGTAATACCATATGACGTTATACGTTATAAGGAAATGCTAAAGTACGTTACACGTTATAACGTAATACTATATAACGTTATACGTTACATGGTAATAGTAAATAACGTTATACGTTATAACGTAATTCTACAGAACGTTATACGTTATATCGTAATACCATATAACGTTATATGTTATAACGTAATACTATATAACGTAATACGTTATAACGTAATACCATATGCTGTTATACGTTATAAGGAAATGCTATAGTACGTTACACGTTATAACGTAATACTGTATAACGTTATGCGTTATAACGTAATACCATATAACGTTATACGTTATAACGTAATACCATACGCTGTTATACGTTATAAGGAAATGCTATAGTACGTTACACGTTATAACGTAATACTGTATAACGTTATGCGTTATAACGTAATACAATATGACCTTATACGTTATTACGTAATACCGTATAACGTTATACGTTATAACGGAATACTGTATGACGTTATACGTTCTAACGTAATACCATATGACGTTATACGTTATAAGGAAATGCTAAAGTATGTTACACGTTATAACGTAATACTATATAACGTTATACGTTACATGGTAATAGTAAATAACGTTATACGTTATAACGTAATTCTACAGAACGTTATACGTTATATCGTAATACCATATAACGTTATATGTTATAACGTAAGACTATATAACGTTATACGTTATAACGTAATACCATATGCTGTTATACGTTATAAGGAAATGCTATAGTACGTTACACGTTATAACGTAATACTGTATAACGTTATGCGTTATAACGTAATACCATATGATCTTATACGTTATAACGTAATACCATATAACGTTATACGTTATAACGTAATACCATACGCTGTTATACGTTATAAGGAAATGCTATAGTACGTTACACGTTATAACGTAATACTATATAACGTTATACGTTATAACGTAATACCATATGATGTTATACGTTATAAGGATATGCTATAGTTCGTACACGTTATAACGTAATACTGTAAAACGTTATACGTTATAACGGAATACTGTATGACGTTATACGTTATAACGTAATACCATATGACGTTATACTTTATAACGTAATACCATATGACGATATACTTTATAACGTAATACCATGTGACGTTATACGTTATAAGGAAATGCTCTAGTACGATACACGTTATAACGTAATACCATATGACGTTATACGTTGTAAGGAAATGCTATAGTACGTTACACGTCATAACGTAATACCATATGACGTTATACGTTATAAGGAAATGCTATAGTACGATACACGTTATAGCGTAATACTATATAACGTTATTCGTTATAACGCATTAACATATAACGTTATACGTTATAACGTAATACTATATAACGTAATACGTCATAACGAACTACCATAAAACGTTACACGTTATAACGTAATACCATATGACGTTATACGTTATAACGAAATACCATATGACGTTATACGTTATACCGTAATGCCATATGACGTTATACGCTATTGGGAAATGCTATAGTACGTTACATGTTATAACGTAATACTGTATAACGTTATACATTATAAATAATACCATATGACGTTATACGTTATAACGTAATACCATATGACGTTATACGTTGTAACGTAATACTATATATCGTTATACGTTATAACGTAATACCATATGACGCTATACGTTATAGGGAAATGCTATAGCACGTTTCACGTTATAACGTAATACTATATAAAGTTATACGTTATAACGTAATCCCATATGACGTTATACGTTATAACGTAATACCATATGACGCTATACGTTATAGGGAAATACTATAGTCCGTTTCACGTTATAACGTAATACTATATAAAGTTATACGTTATAACGTAATCCCATATGACGTCATACGTTATAACGTATTACTATATAACGTTATACGTCACATGGTAGTAGCAAATAACGTTATACGTTATAAGGTAATGCTACATAACGTTGTACGTTATAACGTAATACGATATGACGTTATACGCTATAGGGAAATGCTATAGTACGTTACACGTTATAACGTAATACTGTATAACGTTATACGTTATAACGTAATACCATATGACATTATACGTTGTAAGGAAATGCTATATTACGTTACACGTCATAACGTAATACTGTATAACGTTATACGTTATAACGTAATAGCATATGTCGTTATACGTTATAACGTAACACAATATGACGTTATACGTTATAAGGAAATGCTATAGTACGATACACGTTATAGCGTAATACTATATAACGTTATTCGTTATAACGTAATAACATATAACGTTATACGTTATAACGTAATACTATATAACGTAATACGTCATAAGGAACTACCATAAAACGTTAGACGTTATAACGTAATACCATATGACGTTATACGCTATTGGGAAATGGTATAGTACGTTGCACGTTATAACGTAATACTGTATAACGTTATACATTATAACGTAATACCATATGACGTTATACGTTATAACGTAATACCATATGACGTTATACGTTATAACGTGATACTATATATCGTTATACGTTATAACGTAATACCATATGACGCTATACGTTATTGGGAAATGCTATAGTCCGTTTCACGTTATAACGTAATACTATATAAAGTTATACATTATAACGTAATCCCATATGACGTTGTACGTTATAACGTAATACCATATAACGTTACACGTTTTAACGTAATACTATATAACGTTATACGTCACATCGTAGTAGCAAATAACGTTATACGTTATAAGGTAATGCTACATAACGTTGTACGTTATAACGTAATACGATAGGACGTTATACGCTATAGGGAAATGCTATAGTACGTTACACGTTATAACGTAATACTGTATAACGTTATACGTTATAACGTAATACTGTATAACGTTATACGTTATAACGTAATACCATATGACGTTATACGTTATAACGTAATACCATATAACGTTATACGTTATAGCGCAATACTATATAACGTTATACGTTATAACGTATTACCATATGACGTTATACGTTATAACGTAATTCCATATAACGTTATACGTTATAACGTAATACCATATAACGTTCTACGTTATAACGTAATACCATTTGACGTTGTACGTTATATCGTAATACGATATGACGTAACACGTTATAGGGAAATGCTATAGTACGTTACACGTTATAACGTAATACTGTATAACGTTATACGTTATAGCGTAATACCATATGACGTTATACGTTATAATGTAATACCATATAACGTTATACGCTATGACATAAGACTATATAACGTAATACGTTATAACGTAATACCATATAACGTTGCACGTTATAACGTAATACCATATGACGTTATACGTTATAACGTAATACCATATAACGTTATACTTTATAACGTAATACCATATAACGTTATACGTTATAACGTAATACTATATAACGTTAGCCGTTATAACGTATTACCATATAATGTTATACGTTATAACGTAATACTATATAACGTAATACGTTATAACGAAATACCATATAACGTTACACGTTATGACGTAATACCATATGACGTTATACGTTATTGGGAAATGCTATAGTACGTTACACGTTATAAAGTTATACTGTATAACGTTACACGTTATAACGTAATACTATATAACGTTATACGTTATAACGTAATACCATATGACGTTATACGTTATAAGGATATGCTATTGTACGTTACACGTTATAACGTAATACTGTATAACGTTATACGTTATAACGTAATACCATATGACGTTATACTTTATAACGTAATACCATATGACGATATACTTTATAACGTAATACCATGTGACGTTATACGTTATAAGGAAATGCTCTAGTACGATACACGTTATAACGTAATACCATATGTCGTTATACGTTATAACGTAATACCATATGACGTTATACGTTATAAGGAAATGCTATAGTACGATACACGTTATAGCGTAATACTATATAACGTTATTCGTTATAACGCATTAACATATAACGTTATACGTTATAACGTAATACTATATAACGTAATACGTCATAACGAACTACCATAAAACGTTACACGTTATAACGTAATACCATATGACGTTATACGTTATAACGAAATACCATATGACGTTATACGTTATACCGTAATACCATATGACGTTATACGCTATTGGGAAATGCTATAGTACGTTACACGTTATAACGTAATACTGTATAACGTTATACATTATAAATAATACCATATGACGTTATACGTTATAACGTAATACCATATGACGTTATACGTTGTAACGTAATACTATATATCGTTATACGTTATAACGTAATACCATATGACGCTATACGTTATAGGGAAATGCTATAGTACGTTTCACGTTATAACGTAATACTATATAAAGTTATACGTTATAACGTAATCCCATATGACGTTATACGTTATAGCGTAATACCATATGACGCTATACGTTATAGGGAAATGCTATAGTCCGTTTCACATTATAACGTAATACTATATAAAGTTATACGCTATAACGTAATCCCATATGACGTCATACGTTATAACGTATTACTATATAACGTTATACGTCACATGGTAGTAGCAAATAACGTTATACGTTATAAGGTAATGCTACATAACGTTGTACGTTATAACGTAATACGATATGACGTTATACGCTATAGGGAAATGCTATAGTACGTTACACGATATAACGTAATACTGTATAACGTTATACGTTATAACGTAATACCATATGACATTATACGTTGTAAGGAAATGCTATATTACGTTACACGTCATAACGTAATACTGTATAACGTTATACGTTATAACGTAATAGCATATGTCGTTATACGTTATAACGTAACACAATATGACGTTATACGTTATAAGGAAATGCTATAGTACGATGCACGTTATAGCGTAATACTATATAACGTTATTCGTTATAACGTAATAACATATAACGTTATACGTTATAACGTAATATTATATAACGTAATACGTCATAAGGAACTACCATAAAACGTTACACGTTATAACGTAATACCATATGACGTTATACGTTATAACGTAATACCATATGACGTTATACGCTATTGGGAAATGCTATAGTACGTTGCACGTTATAACGTAATACCATATGACGTTATACGTTATAATGTAATACCATATAACGTTATACGCTATGACGTAAGACT
Source organism: Bombus sonorus (assembly GCA_029958995.1). Classification (NCBI taxonomy): domain Eukaryota; kingdom Metazoa; phylum Arthropoda; class Insecta; order Hymenoptera; family Apidae; genus Bombus; species Bombus sonorus. The sequence continues at coordinate 246,962 of JARWAU010000044.1, forward strand.
ATATAACGTAATACGTTATAACGTAATACCATATAACGTTACACGTTATGACGTAATACCATATGACGTTATACGTTATAACTTAATACCATATAACGTTATACTTTATAACGTAATGCCATATAACGTTACACGTTATAACGTAATACTATATAACGTTATACGTTATGACGCAATGCCATATGACGTTATACATTATAACGTAATACTATCTAACGTTATACGTTATAACGTAATACTATATAACGTTATACCTTATAACGTAATAAAATATGCCGTTGTCCGTTATAACGTAATACCATATAACGTTATACGTTATAAAGTAATACTATATAACGTTATACGTTATAACGTAATACTATATAACGTAATACGTTATAACGAAATACCATATAACGTTACACGCTATGACGTAATACCATATGACGTTATACGTTATAAGGATATGCTATTGTACGTGCACGTTATAACGTAATACTGTAAAACGTTATACGTTATAACGTAATACTGTAAAACGTTATACGTTATAACGTAATACCATATGACGTTATACGTTATAACGTAATACCATATAACGTTATACGTTATAACGTAATTCCATTTAACGTAATACGTCATAACGAACTACCATAAAACGTTACACGTTATAACGTAATACTGTATAACGTTATACATTATAACGTAATACCATATGACATTATACGTTATAACGTAATACCATATAACGTTACACGTTATAACGTAATACCATATGACGTTATACGTTATAACGTAATACCATATAACGTTATACTTTACAACGTAATGCCATATAACGTTACACGTTATAACGTAATACCATATAACGTTCTACGTTATAACGTAATACCATTTGACGTTGTTCGTTATAAAGTAATCCGATATGATGTTATACGTTATAGGGAAATGCTATAGTACGTTACACGTTATAACGTAATACCATATGACATTATACGTTATAACGTAATACCATATAACGTTACACGTTACAACGTAATACCATATGACGTTATACGTTATAACGTAATACCATATGACGTTATACGCTATTGGGAAATGCTATAGTACGTTGCACGTTATAACGTAATACCATATGACGTTATACGTTATAATGTAATACCATATAACGTTATACGCTATGACGTAAGACTATATAACGTAATACGTTATAACGTAATACCATATAACGTTACACGTTATGACGTAATACCATATGACGTTATACGTTATAACTTAATACCATATAACGTTATACTTTATAACGTAATGCCATATAACGTTACACGTTATAACGTAATACTATATAACGTTATACGTTATGACGCAATGCCATATGACGTTATACATTATAACGTAATACTATCTAACGTTATACGTTATAACGTAATACTATATAACGTTATACCTTATAACGTAATAAAATATGCCGTTGTCCGTTATAACGTAATACCATATAACGTTATACGTTATAAAGTAATACTATATAACGTTATACGTTATAACGTAATACTATATAACGTAATACGTTATAACGAAATACCATATAACGTTACACGCTATGACGTAATACCATATGACGTTATACGTTATAAGGATATGCTATTGTACGTGCACGTTATAACGTAATATTGTAAAACGTTATACGTTATAACGTAATACTGTAAAACGTTATACGTTATAACGTAATACCATATGACGTTATACGTTATAACGTAATACCATATAACGTTATACGTTATAACGTAATTCCATTTAACGTAATACGTCATAACGAACTACCATAAAACGTTACACGTTATAACGTAATACTGTATAACGTTATACATTATAACGTAATACCATATGACATTATACGTTATAACGTAATACCATATAACGTTACACGTTATAACGTAATACCATATGACGTTATACGTTATAACGTAATACAATATAACGTTATACTTTACAACGTAATGCCATATAACGTTACACGTTATAACGTAATACCATATAACGTTCTACGTTATAACGTAATACCATTTGACGTTGTTCGTTATAAAGTAATCCGATATGATGTTATACGTTATAGGGAAATGCTATAGTACGTTACACGTTATAACGTAATACCATATGACATTATACGTTATAACGTAATACCATATAACGTTACACGTTATAACGTAATACCATATGACGTTATACGTTATAATGTAATACCATATAACGTTACACGCTATAACGTAAGACTATATAACGTAATACATTATGACGTAATACCATATGACGTTATACATTATAACGTAATACTGTATAACGTTATACATTATAACGTAATACTATATAACGTTATACCTTATAACGTAATAAAATATGCCGTTTTCCGTTATAACGTAATACCATATAACGTTATACTTTATAACGTAATACCATATAACGTTATACGTTATAACGTAATACTATATAACGTTAGCCGTTATAACGTATTACCATATAACGTTATACGTTATAACGTAATACTATATAACGTAATACGTTATAACGAAATACCATATAACGTTACACGTTATGACGTAATACCATATGACGTTATACGTTATAACGTAATACCATATGACGTTATACGTTATAACGTAATACCATATAACGTTATACTTTATAACGTAATGCCATATAACGTTACACGTTATAACGTAATACTATATAACGTTATACGTTGTAAGGAAATGCTATAGTACGTTACACATCATAACGTAATACTGTATAACGTTATACGTTATAACGTAATACCATACGTCGTTATACGTTATAATGTAATACCATATAACGTTATACGCTATGACGTAAGACTATATAACGTAATACGTTATAACGTAATACCATATAACGTTACACGTTATAACGTAATACCATATGACGTTATACGTTATAACGTAATACCATATAACGTTATACTTTATAACGTAATGCCATATAACGTTACACGTTATAACGTAATACTATATAACGTTATACGTTATGACGCAATACCATATGACGTTATACATTATAACGTAATACTATCTAACGTTATACGTTATAACGTAATACTATATAATGTTATACCTTATAACGTAATAAAATATGCCGTTGTCCGTTATAACGTAATACCATATAACGTTATACGTTATAAAGTAATACTATATAACGTTATACGTTATAACGTAATACCATATGACGTTATACGTTATAACGTAATACCATATAACGTTATACTTTATAACGTAATACCATATAACGTTATACGTTATAACGTAATACCATATGACGTTATACGTTGTAACGTAATACTATATATCGTTATACGTTATAACGTAATACCATATGACGCTATACGTTATAGGGAAATGCTATAGTCCGTTTCACGTTATAACGTAATACTATATAAAGTTATACGTTATAACGTAATCCCATATGACGTTATACGTTATAACGTAATACCATATGACGCTATACGTTATAGGGAAATGCTATAGTCAGTTTCACGTTATAACGTAATACTATATAAAGTTATACGTTATAACGTAATCCCATATGACGTTATACGTTATAACGTATTACTATATAACGTTATACGTCACATGGTAGTAGCAAATAACGTTATACGTTATAAGGTAATGCTACATAACGTTGTACGTTATAACGTAATACGATATGACGTTATACGCTATAGGGAAATGCTATAGTACGTTACACGTTATAACGTAATACTGTATAACGTTATACGTTATACCGTAATACCATATGACATTATACGTTGTAAGGAAATGCTATATTACGTTACACGTCATAACGTAATACTGTATAACGTTATACGTTATAACGTATTACCATATGTCGTTATATGTTATAACGTAACACAATATGACGTTATACGTTATAAGGAAATGCTATAGTACGATACACGTTATAGCGTAATACTATATAACGTTATGCGTTATAACGTAATAACATATAACGTTATACGTTATAACGTAATACTATATAACGTAATACGTCATAACGAACTACCATAAAATGCTATACGTTATAACGTAATACCATATGACGTTATACGCTATTGGGAAATGCTATAGTACGTTATACGTTATAACGTAATACCATATGACGTTATACGTTATAACGTATTCCTATATAACGTTATACGTCACATGGTAGTAGTAAATAACGTTATACGTTATAATGTAATGCTACATAACGTTGTACGTTATAACATAATACCATATGACGTTATACGTTATAACGTAATACCATATAACGTTATACGTTATAACGTAATACCATATAACGTTATACTTTATAACGTAATACCATATAACGTTATACGTTATAACGTAATACCATATGACGTTATACGTTGTAACGTAATACTATATATCGTTATACGTTATAACGTAATACCATATGACGCTATACGTTATAGGGAAATGCTATAGTCCGTTTCACGTTATAACGTAATACTATATAAAGTTATACATTATAACGTAATCCCATATGACGTTATACGTTATAACGTAATACCATATGACGCTATACGTTATAGGGAAATGCTATAGTCCGTTTCACGTTATAACGTAATACTATATAAAGTTATACGTTATAACGTAATCCCATATGACGTTATACGTTATAACGTATTACTATATAACGTTATACGTCACATGGTAGTAGCAAATAACGTTATACGTTATAAGGTAATGCTACATAACGTTGTACGTTATAACGTAACACAATATGACGTTATACGTTATAAGGAAATGCTATAGTACGATACACGTTATAGCGTAATACTATATAACGTTATGCGTTATAACGTAATAACATATAACGTTATACGTTATAACGTAATACTATATAACGTAATACGTCATAACGAACTACCATAAAACGTTACACGTCATAACGTAATACCATATGACGTTATACGCTATTGGGAAATGCTATAGTACGTTGCACGTTATAACGTAATACTGTATAACGTTATACATTATAACGTAATACCATATGACGTTATACGTTATAACGTAATACCATATGACGTTATACGTTATAACGTGATACTATATATCGTTATACGTTATAACGTAATACCATATCACGCTATACGTTATTGGGAAATGCTATAGTCCGTTTCACGTTATAACGTAATACTATATAAAGTTATACATTATAACGTAATCCCATATGACGTTGTACGTTATAACGTAATACCATATTCCGTTACACGTTTTAACGTAATACTATATAACGTTATACGTCACATGGTAGTAGCAAATAACGTTATACGTTATAAGGTAATGCTACATAACGTTGTACGTTATAACGTAATACGATAGGACGTTATACGCTATAGGGAAATGCTATAGTACGTTACACGTTATAACGTAATACTGTATAACGTTATACGTTACAACGTAATACTGTATAACGTTATACGTTATAACGTAATACTGTATAACGTTATACGTTATAACGTAATACCATATGACGTTATACGTTATAATGTAATACCATATAACGTTATACGCTATGACGTAAGACTATATAACGTAATACGTTATAACGTAATACCATATAACGTTACACGTTATGACGTAATACCATATGACGTTATACGTTATAACTTAATACCATATAACGTTATACTTTATAACGTAATGCCATATAACGTTACACGTTATAACGTAATACTATATAACGTTATACCTTATAACGTAATAAAATATGCCGTTGTCCGTTATAACGTAATACCATATAACGTTATACGTTATAAAGTAATACTATATAACGTTATACGTTATAACGTAATACCATATGACGTTATACGTTATAACGTAATACCATATAACGTTATACGTTATAACGTAATACTATATAACGTAATACGTTATAACGAAATACCATATAACGTTACACGCTATGACGTAATACCATATGACGTTATACGTTATAAGGATATGCTATTGTACGTGCACGTTATAACGTAATACTGTAAAACGTTATACGTTATAACGTAATACTGTAAAACGTTATACGTTATAACGTAATACCATATGACGTTATACGTTATAACGTAATACCATATAACGTTATACGTTATAACGTAATTCCATTTAACGTAATACGTCATAACGAACTACCATAAAACATTACACGTTATAACGTAATACTGTATAACGTTATACATTATAACGTAATACCATATGACATTATACGTTATAACGTAATACCATATAACGTTATACTTTACAACGTAATGCCATATAACGTTACACGTTATAACGTAATACCATATAACGTTCTACGTTATAACGTAATACCATTTGACGTTGTACGTTATAAAGTAATCCGATATGATGTTATACGTTATAGGGAAATGCTATAGTACGTTACACGTTATAACGTAATACCATATGACATTATACATTATAACGTAATACCATATAACGCTACACGTTATAACGTAATACCATATGACGTTATACGTTATAATGTAATACCATATAACGTTACACGCTATAACGTAAGACTATATAACGTAATACGTTATAACGTAATACCATATAACGTTACACATTTTAACGTAATACCATATGACGTTATACGTTATAACGTAATACCATATAACGTCATACTTTATAACGTAATGCCATATAACGTTACACGTTATAACGTAATACTATATAACGTTATACATTATGACGTAATACCATATGACGTTATACATTATAACGTAATACTGTATAACGTTATACATTATAACGTAATACTATATAACGTTATACCTTATAACGTAATAAAATATGCCGTTTTCCATTATAACGTAATACCATATAACGTTATACTTTATAACGTAATACCATATAACGTTATACGTTATAACGTAATACTATATAACGTTAGCCGTTATAACGTATTACCATATAACGTTATACGTTATAACGTAATACCATATAACGTTATACGTTATAACGTAATACTATATAACGTTAGCCGTTATAACGTAATGCCATATAACGTTACACGTTATAACGTAATACCATATAACGTTCTACGTTATAACGTAATACCATTTGACGTTGTACGTTATAAAGTAATCCGATATGATGTTATACGTTATAGGGAAATGCTATAGTACGTTACACGTTATAACGTAATACCATATGACATTATACATTATAACGTAATACCATATAACGCTACACGTTATAACGTAATACCATATGACGTTATACGTTATAATGTAATACCATATAACGTTACACGCTATAACGTAAGACTATATAACGTAATACGTTATAACGTAATACCATATAACGTTACACATTTTAACGTAATACCATATGACGTTATACGTTATAACGTAATACCATATAACGTCATACTTTATAACGTAATGCCATATAACGTTACACGTTATAACGTAATACTATATAACGTTATACATTATGACGTAATACCATATGACGTTATACATTATAACGTAATACTGTATAACGTTATACATTATAACGTAATACTATATAACGTTATACCTTATAACGTAATAAAATATGCCGTTTTCCATTATAACGTAATACCATATAACGTTATACTTTATAACGTAATACCATATAACGTTATACGTTATAACGTAATACTATATAACGTTAGCCGTTATAACGTATTACCATATAACGTTATACGTTATAACGTAATACCATATAACGTTATACGTTATAACGTAATACTATATAACGTTAGCCGTTATAACGTATTACCATATAACGTTATACGTTATAACGTAATACTATATAACGTAATACGTTATAACGAAATACCATATAACGTTACACGTTATGACGTAATACCATACGTCGTTATACGTTATAATGTAATACCATATAACGTTATACGCTATGACGTAAGACTATATAACGTAATACGTTATAACGTAATACCATATAACGTTACACGTTATAACGTAATACCATATGACGTTATACGTTATAACGTAATACCATATAACGTTATACTTTATAACGTAATGCCATATAACGTTACACGTTATAACGTAATACTATATAACGTTATACGTTATGACGCAATACCATATGACGTTATACATTATAACGTAATACTATCTAACGTTATACGTTATAACGTAATACTATATAACGTTATACATTATAACGTAATAAAATATGGCGTTGTCCGTTATAACGTAATACCATATAACGTTATACGTTATGAAGTAATACTATATAACGTTATACGTTATAACGTAATACCATATGACGTTATACGTTATAACGTAATACCATATAACGTTATACTTTATAACGTAATACCATATAACGTTATAGGTTATAACGTAATACTATATAACGTTAGCCGTTATAACGTATTACCATATAACGTTATACGTTATAACGTAATACTATATAACGTAATACGTTATAACGAAATACCATATAACGTTACACGTTATGACGTAATACCATATGACGTTATACGTTATAACGTAATACCATATGACGTTATACGTTATAACGTATTCCTATATAACGTTATACGTCACATGGTAGTAGTAAATAACGTTATACGTTATAATGTAATGCTACATAACGTTGTACGTTATAACATAATACCATATGACGTTATACGTTATAACGTAATACCATATAACGTTATACGTTATAACGTAATACCATATAACGTTATACTTTATAACGTAATACCATATAACGTTATACGTTATAACGTAATACCATATGACGATATACGTTGTAACGTAGTACTATATATCCTTATACGTTATAACGTAATACCATATGACGCTATACGTTATAGGGAAATGCTATAGTCCGTTTCACGTTATAACGTAATACTATATAAAGTTATACGTTATAACGTAATCCCATATGACGTTATACGTTATAACGTAATACCATATAACGTTATACTTTATAATGTAATACCATATAACGTTATACGTTATAACGTAATACTATATAACGTTAGCCGTTATAACGTATTACCATATAACGTTATACGTTATAACGTAATACTATATAACGTAATACGTTATAACGAAATACCATATAACGTTACACGTTATGACGTAATACCATATGACGTTATACGTTATAACGTAATACCATATGACGTTATACGTTATAACGTATTCCTATATAACGTTATACGTCACATGGTAGTAGTTAATAACGTTATACGTTATAATGTAATGCTACATAACGTTGTACGTTATAACATAATACCATATGACGTTATACGTTATAACGTAATACCATATAACGTTATACGTTATAACGTAATACCATATAACGTTATACTTTATAACGTAATACCATATAACGTTATACGTTATAACGTAATACCATATGACGTTATACGTTGTAACGTAATACTATATATCGTTATACGTTATAACGTAATACCATATGACGCTATACGTTATAGGGAAATGCTATAGTCCGTTTCACGTTATAACGTAATACTATATAAAGTTATACGTTATAACGTAATCCCATATGACGTTATACGTTATAACGTAATACCATATGACGCTATACGTTATAGGGAAATGCTATAGTCCGTTTCACGTTATAACGTAATACTATATAAAGTTATACGTTATAACGTAATCCCATATGACGTTATACGTTATAACGTATTACTATATAACGTTATACGTCATATGGTAGTAGCAAATAACGTTATACGTTATAAGGTAATGCTACATAACGTTGTACGTTATAACGTAATACGATATGACGTTATACGCTATAGGGAAATGCTATAGTACGTTACACGTTATAACGTAATACTGTATAACGTTATACGTTATATCGTAATACCATATGACATTATACGTTGTAAGGAAATGCTATATTACGTTACACGCCATAACGTAATACTGTATAACGTTATACGTTATAACGTAATACCATATGTCGTTATACGTTATAACGTAACACAATATGACGTTATACGTTATAAGGAAATGCTATAGTACGATACACGTTATAGCGTAATACCTATATAACGTTATTCGTTATAACGTAATAACATATAACGTTATACGTTATAACGTAATACTATATAACGTAATACGTCATAACGAACTACCATAAAACGTTACACGTTATAACGTAATACCATATGACGTTATACGCTATTGGGAAATGCTATAGTACGTTGCACGTTATAACGTAATACTGTATAACGTTATACATTATAACGTAATACCATATGACGTTATACGTTATACCGTAATACCATATGACGTTATACGTTATAACGTGATACTATATATCGTTATACGTTATAACGTAATACCATTTGACGTTGTACGTTATAAAGTAATCTGATATGATGTTATACGTTATAGGGAAATGCTATAGTACGTTACACGTTATAACGTAATACCATATGACATTATACGTTATAACGTAATACCATATAACGTTACACGTTATAACGTAATACCATATGACGTTATACGTTATCATGTAATACCATATAACGTTACACGCTATAACGTAAGACTATATAACGTAATACGTTATAACGTAGTACCATATAACGTTACACATTTTAACGTAATACCATATGACGTTATACGTTGTAAGGAAATGCTATAGTACGTTACACGTCATAACGTAATACTGTATAACGTTATACGTTATAACGTAATACCATACGTCGTTATACGTTATAATGTAATACCATATAACGTTATACGCTATGACGTAAGACTATATAACGTAATACGTTATAACGTAATACCATATAACGTTACACGTTATAACGTAATACCATATGACGTTATACGTTATAACGTAATACCATATAACGTTATACTTTATAACGTAATGCCATATAACGTTACACGTTATAACGTAATACTATATAACGTTATACGTTATGACGCAATACCATATGACGTTATACATTATAACGTAATACTATCTAACGTTATACGTTATAACGTAATACTATATAACGTTATACCTTATAACGTAATAAAATATGGCCGTTGTCCGTTATAACGTAATACCATATAACGTTATACGTTATAAAGTAATACTATATAACGTTATACGTTATAACGTAATACCATATGACGTTATACGTTATAACGTAATACCATATAACGTTATACTTTATAACGTAATACCATATAACGTTATGCGTTATATCGTAATACTATATAACGTTAGCCGTTATAACGTATTACCATATAACGTTATACGTTATAACGTAATACTATATAACGTAATACGTTATAACGAAATACCATATAACGTTACACGTTATGACGTAATACCATATGACGTTATACGTTATAACGTAATACCATATGATGTTATACGTTATAACGTATTCCTATATAACGTTATAAGTCACATGGTAGTAGTAAATAACGTTATACGTTATAATGTAATGCTACATAACGTTGTACGTTATAACATAATACCATATGACGTTATACGTTATAACGTAATACCATATAACGTTATACGTTATAACGTAATACCATATGACGTTATACGTTGTAACGTAATACTATATATCGTTATACGTTATAACGTAATACCATATGACGCCATACGTTATAGGGAAATGCTATAGTCCGTTTCACGTTATAACGTAATACTATATAAAGTTATACGTTATAACGTAATCCCATATGACGTTATACGTTATAACGTAATACCATATGACGCTATACGTTATAGGGAAATGCTATAGTCCGTTTCACGTTATAACGTAATACTATATAAAGTTATACGTTATAACGTAATCCCATATGACGTTATACGTTATAACGTAATCCCATATGACGTTATACGTTATAACGTATTACTATATAACGTTATACGTCACATGGTAGTAGCAAATAACGTTATACGTTATAAGGTAATGCTACATAACGTTGTACGTTATAACGTAATACGATATGACGTTATACGCTATAGGGAAATGCTATAGTACGTTACACGTTATAACGTAATACTGTATAACGTTATACGTTATACCGTAATACCATATGACATTATACGTTGTAAGGAAATGCTATATTACGTTACACGTCATAACGTAATACTGTATAACGTTATACGTTATAACGTAATACCATATGTCGTTATACGTTATAACGTAACACAATATGACGTTATACGCTATTGGGAAATGCTATAGTACGTTGCACGTTATAACGTAATACTGTATAACGTTATACATTATAACGTAATACCATATGACGTTATACGTTATAACGTAATACCATATGACGTTATACGTTATAACGTGATACTATATATCGCTATACGTTATAACGTAATACCATATCACGCTATACGTTATTGGGAAATGCTATAGTCCGTTTCACGTTATAACGTAATACTATATAAAGTTATACATTATAACGTAATCCCATATGACGTTGTACGTTATAACGTAATACCATATTCCGTTACACGTTTTAACGTAATACTATATAACGTTATACGTCACATGGTAGTAGCAAATAACGTTATACGTTATAAGGTAATGCTACATAACGTTGTACGTTATAACGTAATACGATAGGACGTTATACGCTATAGGGAAATGCTATAGTACGTTACACGTTATAACGTAATACTGTATAACGTTATACGTTATAACGTAATACTGTATAACGTTATACGTTATAACGTAATACCATATGACGTTACACGTTATAACGTAATACCATATGACGTTATACGTTATAACGTAATACCATATAACGTTATACTTTATAACGTAATGCCATATAACGTTACACGTTATAACGTAATACTATATAACGTTATACGTTATGACGCAATACCATATGACGTTATACGTTATGACGCAATACCATATGACGTTATACATTATAACGTAATACTATCTAACGTTATACGTTATAACGTAATACCATATAACGTTACACGTTATAACGTAATACCATATGACGTTATACGTTATAACGTAATACCATATAACGTTATACTTTATAACGTAATGCCATATAACGTTACACGTTATAACGTAATACTATATAACGTTATACGTTATGACGCAATACCATATGACGTTATACATTATAACGTAATACTATCTAACGTTATACGTTATAACGTAATACTATATAACGTTATACCTTATAACGTAATAAAATATGCCGTTGTCCGTTATAACGTAATACCATATAACGTTATACCTTATAAAGTAATACTATATAACGTTATACGTTATAACGTAATACCATATGACGTTATACGTTATAACGTAATACCATATAACGTTATACTTTATAACGTAATACCAGATAACGTTATACGTTATAACGTAATACTATATAACGTTAGCCGTTATAACGTATTACCATATAACGTTATACGTTATAACGTAATACTATATAACGTAATACGTTATAACGAAATACCCTATAACGTTACACGCTATGACGTAATACCGTATGACGTTATACGTTATAAGGATATGCTATTGTACGTGCACGTTATAACGTAATACTGTAAAACGTTATACGTTATAACGTAATACTGAAAAACGTTATACGTTATAACGTAATACCATATAACGTTATACGTTATAACGTAATACCATATAACGTTATACGTTATAACGTAATTCCATTTAACGTAATACGTCATAACGAACTACCATAAAACGTTACACGTTATAACGTAATACTGTATAACGTTATACATTATAACGTAATAGCATATGACATTATACGTTATAACGTAATACCATATAACGTTACACGTTATAACGTAATACCATATGACGTTATACGTTATAACGTAATACCATATAACGTTATACTTTACAACGTAATGCCATATAACGTTACACGTTATAACGTAATACCATATAACGTTCTACGTTATAACGTAATACCATTTGACGTTGTACGTTATAAAGTAATCCGATATGACGTTATACGTTATAGGGAAATGCTATAGTACGTTACACGTTATAACGTAATACCATATGACATTATATGTTATAACGTAATACCATATAACGTTATACTTTATAACGTAAGACAATATAACGTAATACGTTATAACGTAATACCATATAACGTTACACATTTTAACGTAATACCATATGACGTTATACGTTATAACGTAATACCATATAACGTTACACATTTTAACGTAATACCATATGACGTTATACGTTATAACGTAATACCATATAACGTTATACTTTATAACGTAATGCCATATAACGTTACACGTTATAACGTAATACTATATAACGTTATACATTATGACGTAATACCATATGACGTTATACATTATAACGTAATACTGTATAACGTTATACATTATAACGTAATACTATATAACGTTATACATTATGACGTAATACCATATGACGTTATACATTATAACGTAACACTGTATAACGTAATACGCTATAACGTAAGACTATATAACGTAATACGTTATAACGTAATACCATATAACGTTACACATTTTAACGTAATACCATATGACGTTATACGTTATAACGTAATACTATATAACGTAATACGTTATAACGAAATACCATATAACGTTACACGTAATGACGTAATACCATATGACGTTATACGTTATAACGTAATACCATATGACGTTATACGTTATAACGTATTCCTATATAACGTTATACGTCACATGGTAGTAGTAAATAACGTTATACGTTATAATGTAATGCTACATAACGTTGTACGTTATAACATAATACCATATGACGTTATACGTTATAACGTAATACCATATAACGTTATACTTTATAACGTAATACCATATAACGTTATACGTTATAACGTAATACTATATAACGTTAGCCGTTATAACGTATTACCATATAACGTTATACGTTATAACGTAATACTATATAACGTAATACGTTATAACGAAATACCATATAACGTTACACGTTATGACGTAATACCATATGACGTTATACGTTATAACGTTAATACCATATAACGCTACACGTTATAACGTAATACCATATGACGTTATACGTTGTAAGGAAATGCTATAGTACGTTACACGTCATAACGTAATACTGTATAACGTTATACGTTATAACGTAATACCATACGTCGTTATACGTTATAATGTAATACCATATAACGTTATACGCTATGACGTAAGACTATATAACGTAATACGTTATAACGTAATACCATATAACGTTACACGTTATAACGTAATACCATATGACGTTATACGTTATAACGTAATACCATATAACGTTATACTTTATAACGTAATACTATATAACGTTATACGTTATAACGTAATACCATATGACGTTATACGTTATAACGTAATACCATATAACGTTATACTTTATAACGTAATACCATATAACGTTATACGTTATAACGTAATACTATATAACGTTAGCCGTTATAACGTATTACCATATAACGTTATACGTTATAACGTAATACTATATAACGTAATACGTTATAACGAAATACCATATAACGTTACACGTTATGACGTAATACCATATGACGTTATACGTTATAACGTAATACCATATGACGTTATACGTTATAACGTATTCCTATATAACGTTATACGTCACATGGTAGTAGTAAATAACGTTATACGTTATAATGTAATGCTACATAACGTTGTACGTTATAACATAATACCATATGACGTTATACGTTATAAGGATATGCTATTGTACGTGCACGTTATAACGTAATACCATATGACGTTATACGTTATAACGTAATACCATATAACGTTATACTTTATAACGTAATGCCATATAACGTTACACGTTATAACGTAATACTATATAACGTTATACGTTATGACGCAATACCATATGACGTTATACATTATAACGTAATACTATCTAACGTTATACGTTATAACGTAATACTATATAACGTTATACCTTATAACGTAATAAAATATGCCGTTGTCCGTTATAACGTAATACCATATAACGTTATACCTTATAAAGTAATACTATATAACGTTATACGTTATAACGTAATACCATATGACGTTATACGTTATAACGTAATACCATATAACGTTATACTTTATAACGTAATACCAGATAACGTTATACGTTATAACGTAATACTATATAACGTTAGCCGTTATAACGTATTACCATATAACGTTATACGTTATAACGTAATACTATATAACGTAATACGTTATAACGAAATACCCTATAACGTTACACGCTATGACGTAATACCGTATGACGTTATACGTTATAAGGATATGCTATTGTACGTGCACGTTATAACGTAATACTGTAAAACGTTATACGTTATAACGTAATACTGAAAAACGTTATACGTTATAACGTAATACCATATAACGTTATACGTTATAACGTAATACCATATAACGTTATACGTTATAACGTAATTCCATTTAACGTAATACGTCATAACGAACTACCATAAAACGTTACACGTTATAACGTAATACTGTATAACGTTATACATTATAACGTAATAGCATATGACATTATACGTTATAACGTAATACCATATAACGTTACACGTTATAACGTAATACCATATGACGTTATACGTTATAACGTAATACCATATAACGTTATACTTTACAACGTAATGCCATATAACGTTACACGTTATAACGTAATACCATATAACGTTCTACGTTATAACGTAATACCATTTGACGTTGTACGTTATAAAGTAATCCGATATGACGTTATACGTTATAGGGAAATGCTATAGTACGTTACACGTTATAACGTAATACCATATGACATTATATGTTATAACGTAATACCATATAACGTTATACTTTATAACGTAAGACAATATAACGTAATACGTTATAACGTAATACCATATAACGTTCTACGTTATAACGTAATACCATTTGACGTTGTACGTTATAAAGTAATCCGATATGACGTTATACGTTATAGGGAAATGCTATAGTACGTTACACGTTATAACGTAATACCATATGACATTATATGTTATAACGTAATACCATATAACGTTATACTTTATAACGTAAGACAATATAACGTAATACGTTATAACGTAATACCATATAACGTTACACATTTTAACGTAATACCATATGACGTTATACGTTATAACGTAATACCATATAACGTTACACATTTTAACGTAATACCATATGACGTTATACGTTATAACGTAATACCATATAACGTTATACTTTATAACGTAATGCCATATAACGTTACACGTTATAACGTAATACTATATAACGTTATACATTATGACGTAATACCATATGACGTTATACATTATAACGTAATACTGTATAACGTTATACATTATAACGTAATACTATATAACGTTATACATTATGACGTAATACCATATGACGTTATACATTATAACGTAACACTGTATAACGTAATACGCTATAACGTAAGACTATATAACGTAATACGTTATAACGTAATACCATATAACGTTACACATTTTAACGTAATACCATATGACGTTATACGTTATAACGTAATACTATATAACGTAATACGTTATAACGAAATACCATATAACGTTACACGTAATGACGTAATACCATATGACGTTATACGTTATAACGTAATACCATATGACGTTATACGTTATAACGTATTCCTATATAACGTTATACGTCACATGGTAGTAGTAAATAACGTTATACGTTATAATGTAATGCTACATAACGTTGTACGTTATAACATAATACCATATGACGTTATACGTTATAACGTAATACCATATAACGTTATACTTTATAACGTAATACCATATAACGTTATACGTTATAACGTAATACTATATAACGTTAGCCGTTATAACGTATTACCATATAACGTTATACGTTATAACGTAATACTATATAACGTAATACGTTATAACGAAATACCATATAACGTTACACGTTATGACGTAATACCATATGACGTTATACGTTATAACGTTAATACCATATAACGCTACACGTTATAACGTAATACCATATGACGTTATACGTTGTAAGGAAATGCTATAGTACGTTACACGTCATAACGTAATACTGTATAACGTTATACGTTATAACGTAATACCATACGTCGTTATACGTTATAATGTAATACCATATAACGTTATACGCTATGACGTAAGACTATATAACGTAATACGTTATAACGTAATACCATATAACGTTACACGTTATAACGTAATACCATATGACGTTATACGTTATAACGTAATACCATATAACGTTATACTTTATAACGTAATACTATATAACGTTATACGTTATAACGTAATACCATATGACGTTATACGTTATAACGTAATACCATATAACGTTATACTTTATAACGTAATACCATATAACGTTATACGTTATAACGTAATACTATATAACGTTAGCCGTTATAACGTATTACCATATAACGTTATACGTTATAACGTAATACTATATAACGTAATACGTTATAACGAAATACCATATAACGTTACACGTTATGACGTAATACCATATGACGTTATACGTTATAACGTAATACCATATGACGTTATACGTTATAACGTATTCCTATATAACGTTATACGTCACATGGTAGTAGTAAATAACGTTATACGTTATAATGTAATGCTACATAACGTTGTACGTTATAACATAATACCATATGACGTTATACGTTATAAGGATATGCTATTGTACGTGCACGTTATAACGTAATACTGTAAAACGTTATACGTTATAACGTAGTACTGTAAAACGTTATATGTTATAACGTAATACCATATGACGTTATACGTTATAACGTAATACCATCTAACGTTATACGTTATAACATAATTCCACATAACGTAATACGTCATAACGAACTACGATAAAACGTTACACGTTATAACGTAATACTGTATAACGTTATACATTATAACGTAATACCATATGACATTATACGTTATAACGTAATACCATATAACGTTACACGTTATAACGTAATACCATATGACGTTATACGTTAGAACGTAATACCATACAACGTTATACTTTATAACGTAATGCCATATAACGCTACACGTTATAACGTAATACCATATAACGTTCTACGTTATAACGTAATACCATGTGACGTTGTACGTTATAAAGTAATACGATATGACGTTATACGTTATAGGGAAATGCTATAGTACGTTACACGTTATAACGTAATACCTTATGACATTATACGTTATAACGTAATACCCTATAACGTTACACGTTATAACGTAATACCATATGACGTTATACGTTATAATGTAATACCATATAACGTTACACGCTATAACGTAAGACTATATAACGTAATACGTTATAACGTAATACCATATAACGTTACACATTTTAACGTAATACCATATGACGTTATACGTTATAACGTAATACCATATAACGTTATACTTTATAACGTAATGCCACATAACGTTACACGTTATAACGTAATACTATATAACGTTCTACATTATGACGTAATACCATATGACGTAATACATTATAACGTAATACTGTATAACGTTATATATTATAACGTAATACGATATGATGTTATACGTTATAAGGTAATGCTACATAACGTTGTACGTTATAACGTAATACGATATGACGTTATACGTTATAACGTAATACCATACGTCGTTATACGTTATAACGTAATACGATATGACGTTATAATGTTATAAGGAAATGCTATAGTACGTTACACGTTATAACGTAATACTATATAACGTTACACGTCATAACGTAATACCATATGACGTTATACGTTATAACGTAATACTATATAACATTATACGTCACATGGTAGTAGTAAATAACGTTATACGTTATAAGGTAATGCTACATAACGTTGTACGTTATAACGGAATACGATATGACGTTATACGTTATAGGTAAATGCTATTGTACGTTACACGTTATAACGTAATACTATATAACGTTATACATTATAACGTAATACCATACAACGTTATACGATATAACGTAATTCCATATAACGTTATACGTTATAACGTAATACCATATAACGTTACACGTTATAATGTATTACCATATGACGTTATACGTTATAACGTAATACCATATGACGTTATACGTCATAACGTAATTCCATATAACGTTATACGTTATAACGTAATACCATATAACGTTACACGTTATAACGTAATACCATATGACGTTATACGTTGTAAGGAAATGCTATAGTACGTTACACGTCATAACGTAATACTGTATAACGTTATACGTTATAACGTAATACCATACGTCGTTATACGTTATAACGTAATACCATATGACGTTATAATGTTATAAGGAAATGCTATAGTACGATACACGTTATAGCGTAATGCTATATAACGTTATTCGTTATAACGTAATAACATAAAACGTTATACGTTATAACGTAATACCATATAACGTTATACGTTATAACGTAATACCATATGACGTTATACGTCATAATGTAATACCATATAACGTTATACGCTATAACGTAAGACTATATGACGTTATATGTTATAACGTAATACCATATAACGTTACACGTTATAACGTAATACTATATAACGTTATACGTTATAACGTAATACCATATGACGGTATACGATATAACGTAATACTATATAACATTATACGTCACATGGTAGTAGTAAATAACGTTATACGTTATAAGGTAATGCTACATAACGTTGTACGTTATAACGGAATACGATATGACGTTATACGTTATAGGGAAACGCTATTGTACGTTACACGTTATAACGTAATACTATATAACGTTATACATTATAACGTAATACCATATAACGTTATACGTTATAACGTAATTCCATATAACGTTATACGTTATAACGTAATACCATATAACGTTACACGTTATAATGTATTACCATATGACGTTATACGTTATAACGTAATACCATATGACGTTATACGTCATAGCGTAATACCATATAACGTTCTACGTTATAACGTAATACCATATGACGTTGTACGTTATAACGTAATACGATATGACGTTATACGTGATAGGGAAATGCTATAGTACGTTTCACGTTATAACGTAATACTGTATAACGTTATACATCATAACGTAATACTGTATAACGTTATACATTATAACGTAATACCACATGACGTTATACGTTATACGTTATAACGTAATACCATATGACGTTATACGTTATAACGTAATACTATATAACGTTATACGTCACATGGTAGCAGTAAATAACGTTATACGTTATAAGGTAATGCTACATAACGTTGTACGTTATAACGGAATACGATATGACGTTATACGTTATAGGGAAATGCTATAGTACGTTACACGTTCTAACGTAATAACATATAACGTTATACGTTATAACGTAATACTATATAACGTAATACGTCATAACGAACTACCATAAAACGTTACACGTTATAACGCAATACCATATGACGTTATACGTTATAACGTAATACGATATGACGTTATACGTTATAACGTAATACCATATGACGTTATACGTTATAACGTAATACGATATGACGTTATACGTTATAACGTAATACCATATGACGTTATACGCTATTGGGAAATGCTATAGTACGTTATACGTTATAACGTAATACCATATGACGTTATACGTTATAACGTAATACTATATATCGTTATACGTTATAACGTAATCCCATATGACAGTATACGTTATAACGTAATACTATATAACGTAATACGTTATAACGAAATACCATATAACGTTACACTTTATAACGTAATACCATATGACGTTATACGTTATAACGTAATACCATATGACGTTATACGTTATTGGGAAATGCTATAGTACGTTACACGTTATAAAGTAATACTGTATAACGTTATACATTATAACGTAATGCCATATGACGTTATACGTTATAACGTAATACCATATGACGCTATACGTGATAGGGAAATGCTATAGTACGTTTCACGTTATAACGTAATACTATATAAAGTTATACGTTATAACGTAATACCATATGACGTTATACGTTATAACGTAATACCATATAACGTTACACGATATAACGTAATACTATATAACGTTATACGTTATAACGTAATACCATATGACGTTATACGTTATAAGGATATGCTATAGTTCGTACACGTTATAACGTTATACTGTAAAACGTTATACGTCATAACGTAATTCCATATAACGTTATACGTTATAACGTAATACCATATAACGTTACACGTTATAACGTAATACCATATGACGTTATACGTTGTAAGGAAATGCTATAGTACGTTACACGTCATAACGTAATACTGTATAACGTTATACGTTATAACGTAATACCATACGTCGTTATACGTTATAACGTAATACCATATGACGTTATAATGTTATAAGGAAATGCTATAGTACGATACACGTTATAGCGTAATACTATATGACGTTATTCGTTATAACGTAATAACATATAACGTTATACGTTATAACGTAATACCATATGACGCTATACGTTATAGGGAAATGCTATAGTCCGTTCCACGTTATAACGTAATACTATATAAAGTTATACGTTATAACGTAATCCCATATGACGTTATACGTTATTACGTAATACCATATAACGTTACACGTTTTAACTTAATACTATATAACGTTGTACGTAACATAACGTTTTACGTTACATTATACGTTATAACGTAATACCATATGACGTTATACGTTATAACGTATTACTATATAACGTTATACGTCACATGGTAGTAGCAAATAACGTTATACGTTATAAGGTAATGCTACATAACGTTGTACGTTATAACGTAATACGATATGACGTTATACGCTATAGGGAAATGCTATAGAACGTTACACGTTATAACGTAATACTGTATAACGTTATACGTTATAACGTAATACCATATGACGTTATACATTATAACGTAATACCATATGACGTTATACGTTATAAGGAAATGCTATAGTACGATACACGTTATAGCGTAATACTATATAACGTTATTCGTTATAACGTAATAACATAAAACGTTATACGTTATAACGTAATACCATATAACGTTATACGTTATAACGTAATACGATATGACGTTATACATTATAGGGAAATGCTATAGTACGTTACACGATAATACGTAATACTGTATAACGTTATACGTTATAACGTAATACCATATGACGTTGTCCGTTATAACGTAATACGATATGACGTTATACGTTATAGGGAAATGCTATAGTACGTTACACGTTATAACGTAATACTGTATAACGTTATACGTTATAACGTAATACCATATAACGTTACACGTTATAACGTACTACCATATGACGGTGTACGTTATAACGTAATACCATATAACCTTGTACGTTATAACGTAATACGATATGACGTTATACGCTATAGGGAAATGCTATAGTACGTTACACGTTATAACGTAATACTGTATAACGTTATACGTTATAACGTAATACCATATGACGTTATACGTCATAATGTAATACCATATAACGTTATACGCTATAACGTAAGACTATATGACGTTATATGTTATAACGTAATACCATATAACGTAAGACTATATGACGTTATATGTTATAACGTAATACCATATAACGTTACACGTTATAACGTAATACTATATAACGTTATACGTTATAACGTAATACCATATGACGTTATACGTTATAACGTAATACCATATAACGTTATATGTTATAACGTAATACTATATAACGTTATACGTTATAACGTAATACCATATGCTGTTATATGTTATAAGGAAATGCTATAGTACGTTACACGTTATAACGTAATACTGCATAACGTTATGCGTTATGACGTAATACCATATGACGTTATACGCTATTGGGAAATGCTATAGTACGTGGTACGTTATAACGTAATACCATATGACGTTATACGTTATAACGTAATACTATATATCGTTATACGTTATAACGTAATACCATATGACGCTATACGTGATAGGGAAATGCTATAGTACGTTACACGTTATAAAGTAATACTGTATAACGTTATACATTATAACGTAATGCCATATGACGTTATACGTTATAACGTAATACCATATGACGCTATACGTTATAGGGAAATGCTATAGTACGTTTCACGTTATAACGTAATACTATATAAAGTTATACGTTATAACGTAATCCCATATGACGTTATACGTTATAACGTAATACCATATAACGTTACACGTTTTAACGTAATACTATATAACGTAATACGTTATAACGTAATACCATATAACGTTACACGTTATAACGTAATACCATATGACGTTATACGTTATAACGTAATACCATATGACGTTATACGTTTTTGGGAATGCTATAGTACATTACACGTTATAACGTAATACTGTATATCGTTATACATTATAACGTAATCCCATATGACGTTATACGTTATAACGTAATACCATATAACGTTACACGTTTTAACGTAATACTATATAACGTAATACGTTATAACGAAATACCATATAACGTTACACTCTATAACGTAATACCATATGACGTTATACGTTATAACGTAATACCATATGACGCTATACGTTATAGGGAAATGCTATAGTACGTTGTACGTTATAACGTAATACCATATGACGTTATACGTTATAACGTAATACTATATATCGTTATACGTTATAACGTAATACCATATGACTCTATACGTTATAGGGAAATGCTATAGTCCGTTTCACGTTATAACGTAATACTATATAAAGTTATACGTTATAACGTAATCCAATATGACGTTATACGTTATAACGTAATACCATATAACGTTACACGTTTTAACGTAATACTATATAACGTAATACGTTATAACGAAATACCATATAACGTTACACTCTATAACGTAATACCATATGACGTTATACGTTATAACGTAATACCATATGACGCTATACGTTATAGGGAAATGCTATAGTACGTTTCACGTTATAACGTAATACTATATAAAGTTATACGTTATAACGTAATACCATATGACGTTATACGTTATAACGTAATACACTATAACGTTACACGTTATAACGTAATACTATATAACGTTATACGTTATAAGGTAATACCATATGACGTTATACGTTATAACGTAATACCATATAACGTTATATATTATAACGTAATACTATATAACGTTATACGTTATAACGTAATACCATATGACGTTATACGTTATAACGTAATACCATATAACGTTACACGTTATAACGTAATACCATATGACGTTATACGTTATAACGTAATACCATATGACGTTATACGTTATTGGGAAATGCTATAGTACATTACACGTTATAAAGTAATACTGTATAACGTTATACATTATAACGTAATGCCATATGACGTTATACGTTATAACGTAATACCATATGACGCTATACGTTGTAGGGAAATGCTATAGTACGTTTCACGTTATAACGTAATACTATGTAAAGTTATACGTTATAACGTAATACCATATGACGTTATACGTTATAACGTAATACCATATGATGTTATACGATATAACGTAATACTATATATCGTTACACGTTATAACGTAATACTATATAACGTTATACGTTATAACGTAATACCATATGACGTTATACGTTATAAAGATATGCTATAGTTCGTACACGTTATAACGTAATACTGTAAAACGTTATACGTTATAACGTAATACCATATGACGTTATACGTTATAACGTAATACCATATAACGTTATATATTATAAAGTAATACTATATAACGTTATACGTTATAACGTAATACCATATGCTGTTATACGTTATAAGGAAATGCTATAGTACGTTACACGTTATAACGTAATACGGTATAACGTTATGCGTTATAACGTAATACCATATGACCTTATACGTTATAACGTAATACCATATAACGTTATACGTTATAACGGAATATTGTATGACGTTATACGTTCTAACGTAATACCATATGACGTTATACGTTATAAGGAAATGCTAAAGTACGTTACACGTTATAACGTAATACTATATAACGTTATACGTTACATGGTAATAGTAAATAACGTTATACGTTATAACGTAATGCTACAGAACGTTATAGGTTATATCGTAATACCATATAACGTTATACGTTATAACGTAATACCATATAACGTTATTCGTTAGAACGTAGTAACATATAACGTTACACCTTATAACATAATACTATATAACGTTATAAGTTATAACGTAATACCATATAACGTTATACGTTATAACGTAATACCATATGACGTTATACGTCATAACGTAATACTATATATCGTTATACGTTATAACGTAATACCATATGACGCTATACGTTATAGGGAAATGCTATAGTCCGTTTCACGTTATAACGTAATACTATATAAAGTTATACGTTATAACGTAATCCCATATGACGTTATACGTTATAACGTAATACCATATAACGTTACACGTTATAACGTAATACCATATAACGTTATACTTTATAACGTAATACCATATGACGATATACTTTATAACGTAATACCATATGATGTTATACGTTATAAGGAAATGCTATAGTACGATACACGTTATAACGTAATACTATATAACGTTATTCGTTATAACGTAATAACATATAACGTTATACGTTATGACGTAATACTATATAACGTAATACGTCATAACGAACTACCATAAAACGTTACACGTTATAACGGAATACCATATGACGTTATACGTTATAACGTAATACCATATAACGTTATACGTTATAACGTAATACCATATGACGCTATACGTTATAGGGAAATGCTATAGTACGTTACACGTCATAACGTAATACCATATAACGTTCTACGTTATAACGTAATACTATATATCGTTGTACGTTATAACGTAATACGATATGACGTTATACGTTGTAAGGAAATGCTATAGTACGTTACACGTCATAACGTAATACCATATAACGATCTACGTTATAACGTAATACCACATGACGTTATAAGTTATAACGTAATACCATATGACGTTATACGTTATAACGTAATACTATATAACGTTATACGTCACATGGTAGTAGTAAATAACGTTATACGTTATAAGGTAATGCTACATAACGTTGTACGTTATAACGGAAAACGATATGACGTTATACGTTATAGGGAAATGCTATAGTACGTAACACGTTATAACGTAATAACATATAACGTTATACGTTATAACGTAATACTATATAACGTAATACGTCATAACGAACTACCATAAAACGTTACACGTTATAACGTAATACCATATGACGTTATACGCTATTGGGAAATGCTATAGTACGTTATACGTTATAACGTAATACCATATGACGTTATACGTTATAACGTAATACTATATATCGTTATACGTTATAACCTAATACCATATGACGCTATACGTTATAGGGAAATGCTATAGTCCGTTTCACGTTATAACGTAATACTATATAAAGTTATACGTTATAACGTAATCCCATATGACGTTATACGTTATAACGTAATACCATATAACGTTACACGTTTTAACGTAATACTATATAACGTAATACGTTATAACGAAATACCATATAACGTTACACTTTATAACGATATACCATATGACGTTATACGTTATAACGTAATACCATATGACGTTATACGTTATTGGGAAATGCTATAGTACGTTACACGTTATAAAGTAATACTGTATAACGTTATACATTATAACGTAATGCCATATGACGTTATACGTTATAACGTAATACTATATATCGTTATACGTTATAACGTAATACCATATGACGCTATACGTTATAGGGAAATGCTATAGTCCGTTTCACGTTATAGCGTAATACTATATAAAGTTATACGTTATAACGTAATCCCATATGACGTTATACGTTATAACGTAATACCATATAACGTTACACGTTATAACGTAATACCATATAACGTTACACGTTATAACGTAATACCATATGACGTTATACGTTATAACGTAATACCATATGACGTTATACATTATAGGGAAATGCTATAGTACGTTACACGATATAACGTAATACTGTATAACGTTATACGTTATAACGTAATACCATATGACGTTGTCCGTTATAACGTAATACGATATGACGTTATACGTTATAGGGAAATGCTATAGTACGTTACACGTTATAGCGTAATACTGTATAACGTTATACGTTATAACGTAATACCATATAACGTTACACGTTATAACGTAATTCCATATGACGGTGTACGTTATAACGTAATACCATATAACGTTACACGTTATAACGTACTACCATATGACATTATACGTTGTAAGGAAATGCTATAGTACGTTACACGTCATAACGTAATACCATATAACGTTCTACGTTATAACGTAATACTATATATCGTTGTACGTTATAACGTAATACGATATGACGTTATACGTTGTAAGGAAATGCTATAGTACGTTACACGTCATAACGTAATACCATATAACGATCTACGTTATAACGTAATACCTCATGACGTTATAAGTTATAACGTAATACCATATGACGTTATACGTTATAACGTAATACTATATAACGTTATACGTCACATGGTAGTAGTAAATAACGTTATACGTTATAAGGTAATGCTACATAACGTTGTACGTTATAACGGAATACGATATGACGTTATACGTTATAGGGAAATGCTATAGTACGTAACACGTTATAACGTAATAACATATAACGTTATACGTTATAACGTAATACTATATAACGTAATACGTCATAACGAACTACCATAAAACGTTACACGTTATAACGTAATACCATATGACGTTATACGCTATTGGGAAATGCTATAGTACGTTATACGTTATAACGTAATACCATATGACGTTATACGTTATAACGTAATACTATATATCGTTATACGTTATAACCTAATACCATATGACGCTATACGTTATAGGGAAATGCTATAGTCCGTTTCACGTTATAACGTAATACTATATAAAGTTATACGTTATAACGTAATCCCATATGACGTTATACGTTATAACGTAATACCATATAACGTTACACGTTTTAACGTAATACTATATAACGTAATACGTTATAACGAAATACCATATAACGTTACACTTTATAACGATATACCATATGACGTTATACGTTATAACGTAATACCATATGACGTTATACGTTATTGGGAAATGCTATAGTACGTTACACGTTATAAAGTAATACTGTATAACGTTATACATTATAACGTAATGCCATATGACGTTATACGTTATAACGTAATACCATATGACGCTATACGTTATAGGGAAATGCTATAGTACGTTTCACGTTATAACGTAATACTATATAACGTTATACGTTATAACGTAATACCATATGACGTTATACGTTATAAGGATATGCTATAGTTCGTACACGTTATAACGTAATACTGTAAAACGTTATACGTTATAACGTAATACCATATGACGTTATACGTTATAACGTAATACCATATAACGTTATATATTATAACGTAATACTATATAACGTTATACGTTATAACGTAATACCATATGCTGTTATACGTTATAAGGAAATGCTATAGTACGTTACACGTTATAACGCAATACTGTATAACGTTATGCGTTATAACGTAATACCATATGACCTTATACGTTATAACGTAATACCATATAACGTTATACGTTATAACGGAATACTGTATGACGTTATACGTTCTAACGTAATACCATATGACGTTATACGTTATAACGTAATACCATATAACGTTACACGTTATAGCGTAATACTATATAACGTTATACGTTATAACGTAATACCATATGACGTTATACGTTATAAGGATATGCTATAGTTCGTACACGTTATAACGTAATACTGTAAAACGTTATACGTTATAACGTAATACCATATGACGTTATACGTTATAACGTAATACCATATAACGTTATATATTATAACGTAATACTATATAACGTTATACGTTATAACGTAATACCATATGCTGTTATACGTTATAAGGAAATGCTATAGTACGTTACACGTTATAACGCAATACTGTATAACGTTATGCGTTATAACGTAATACCATATGACCTTATACGTTATAACGTAATACCATATAACGTTATACGTTATAACGGAATACTGTATGACGTTATACGTTCTAACGTAATACCATATGACGTTATACGTTATAACGTAATACCATATAACGTTACACGTTATAGCGTAATACTATATAACGTTATACGTTATAACGTAATACCATATGACGTTATACGTTATAAGGATATGCTATAGTTCGTACACGTTATAACGTAATACTGTAAAACGTTATACGTTATAACGTAATACCATATGACGTTATACGTTATAACGTAATACCATATAACGTTATATATTATAACGTAATACTATATAACGTTATACGTTATAACGTAATACCATATGCTGTTATACGTTATAAGGAAATGCTATAGTACGTTACACGTTATAACGTAATACGGTATAACGTTATGCGTTATAACGTAATACCATATGACCTTATACGTTATAACGTAATACCATATAACGTTATACGTTATAACGGAATATTGTATGACGTTATACGTTCTAACGTAATACCATATGACGTTATACGTTATAAGGAAATGCTAAAGTACGTTACACGTTATAACGTAATACTATATAACGTTATACGTTACATGGTAATAGTAAATAACGTTATACGTTATAACGTAATGCTACAGAACGTTATACGTTATATCGTAATACCATATAACGTTATACGTTATAACGTAATACCATATGACGTGATACGTTATAACGTAATACCATATGACGTTATACGTTATAAGGAAATGCTAAAGTACGTTACACGTTATAACGTAATACTATATAACGTTATACTTTATAACGTACTACCATATGACGTTATACGTTATAACGTAATACCATATGACGTTATACTTTATAACGTAATACCATATGACGATATACTTTATAACGTAATACCATATGACGTTATACGTTATAAGGAAATGCTCTAGTACGATACACGTTATAACGTAATACTATATAACGTTATTCGTTAGAACGTAGTAACATATAACGTTACACCTTATAACATAATACTATATAACGTTATAAGTTATAACGTAATACCATATAACGTTATACGTTATAACGTAATACCATATGACGTTATACGTCATAACGTAATACTATATATCGTTATACGTTATAACGTAATACCATATGACGCTATACGTTATAGGGAAATGCTATAGTCCGTTTCACGTTATAACGTAATACTATATAACGTTATATATTATAACGTAATACTATATAACGTTATACGTTATAACGTAATACCATATGCTGTTATACGTTATAAGGAAATGCTATAGTACGTTACACGTTATAACGTAATACGGTATAACGTTATGCGTTATAACGTAATACCATATGACCTTATACGTTATAACGTAATACCATATAACGTTATACGTTATAACGGAATATTGTATGACGTTATACGTTCTAACGTAATACCATATGACGTTATACGTTATAAGGAAATGCTAAAGTACGTTACACGTTATAACGTAATACTATATAACGTTATACGTTACATGGTAATAGTAAATAACGTTATACGTTATAACGTAATGCTACAGAACGTTATAGGTTATATCGTAATACCATATAACGTTATACGTTATAACGTAATACCATATAACGTTATTCGTTAGAACGTAGTAACATATAACGTTACACCTTATAACATAATACTATATAACGTTATAAGTTATAACGTAATACCATATAACGTTATACGTTATAACGTAATACCATATGACGTTATACGTCATAACGTAATACTATATATCGTTATACGTTATAACGTAATACCATATGACGCTATACGTTATAGGGAAATGCTATAGTCCGTTTCACGTTATAACGTAATACTATATAAAGTTATACGTTATAACGTAATCCCATATGACGTTATACGTTATAACGTAATACCATATAACGTTACACGTTATAACGTAATACCATATAACGTTATACTTTGTAACGTAATACCATATGACGATATACTTTATAACGTAATACCATATGACGTTATACGTTATAAGGAAATGCTATAGTACGATACACGTTATAACGTAATACTATATAACGTTATTCGTTATAACGTAATAACATATAACGTTATACGTTATGACGTAATACTATATAACGTAATACGTCATAACGAACTACCATAAAACGTTACACGTTATAACGGAATACCATATGACGTTATACGTTATAACGTAATACTATATATCGTTATACGTTATAACGTAATACCATATGACGCTATACGTTATAGGGAAATGCTATAGTCCGTTTCACGTTATAACGTAATACTATATAAAGTTATACGTTATAACGTAATCCCATATGACGTTATACGTAATAACGTAATACCATATAACGTTACACGTTATAACGTAATACCATATAACGTTACACGTTATAACGTAATACCATATGACGTTATACGTTATAACGTAATACCATATGACGTTATACATTATAGGGAAATGCTATAGTACGTTACACGATATAACGTAATACTGTATAACGTTATACGTTATAACGTAATACCATATGACGTTGTCCGTTATAACGTAATACGATATGACGTTATACGTTATAGGGAAATGCTATAGTACGTTACACGTTATAGCGTAATACTGTATAACGTTATACGTTATAACGTAATACCATATAACGTTACACGTTATAACGTAATACCATATGACGGTGTACGTTATAACGTAATACCATATAACGTTACACGTTATAACGTACTACCATATGACATTATACGTTGTAAGGAAATGCTATAGTACGTTACACGTCATAACGTAATACCATATAACGTTCTACGTTATAACGTAATACTATATATCGTTGTACGTTATAACGTAATACGATATGACGTTATACGTTGTAAGGAAATGCTATAGTACGTTACACGTCATAACGTAATACCATATAACGATCTACGTTATAACGTAATACCACATGACGTTATAAGTTATAACGTAATACCATATGACGTTATACGTTATAACGTAATACTATATAACGTTATACGTCACATGGTAGTAGTAAATAACGTTATACGTTATAAGGTAATGCTACATAACGTTGTACGTTATAACGGAATACGATATGACGTTATACGTTATAGGGAAATGCTATATTACGTAACACGTTATAACGTAATAACATATAACGTTATACGTTATAACGTAATACTATATAACGTAATGCGTCATAACGAACTACCATAAAACGTTACACGTTATAACGTAATACCATATGACGTTATACGCTATTGGGAAATGCTATAGTACGTTATACGTTATAACGTAATACCATATGACGTTATACGTTATAACGTAATACTATATATCGTTATACGTTATAACCTAATACCATATGACGCTATACGTTATAGGGAAATGCTATAGTCCGTTTCACGTTATAACGTAATACTATATAAAGTTATACGTTATAACGTAATCCCATATGACGTTATACGTTATAACGTAATACCATATAACGTTACACGTTTTAACGTAATACTATATAACGTAATACGTTATAACGAAATACCATATAACGTTACACTTTATAACGATATACCATATGACGTTATACGTTATAACGTAATACCATATGACGTTATACGTTATTGGGAAATGCTATAGTACGTTACACGTTATAAAGTAATACTGTATAACGTTATACATTATAACGTAATGCCATATGACGTTATACGTTATAACGTAATACTATATATCGTTATACGTTATAACGTAATACCATATGACGCTATACGTTATAGGGAAATGCTATAGTCCGTTTCACGTTATAACGTAATACTATATAAAGTTATACGTTATAACGTAATCCCATATGACGTTATACGTTATAACGTAATACCATATAACGTTACACGTTATAACGTAATACCATATAACGTTACACGTTATAACGTAATACCATATGACGTTATACGTTATAACGTAATACCATATGACGTTATACATTATAGGGAAATGCTATAGTACGTTACACGATATAACGTAATACTGTATAACGTTATACGTTATAACGTAATACCATATGACGTTGTCCGTTATAACGTAATACGATATGACGTTATACGTTATAGGGAAATGCTATAGTACGTTACACGTTATAGCGTAATACTGTATAACGTTATACGTTATAACGTAATACCATATAACGTTACACGTTATAACGTAATACCATATGACGGTATACGTTATAACGTAATACCATATAACGTTACACGTTATAACGTACTACCATATGACATTATACGTTGTAAGGAAATGCTATAGTACGTTACACGTCATAACGTAATACCATATAACGTTCTACGTTATAACGTAATACTATATATCGTTGTACGTTATAACGTAATACGATATGACGTTATACGTTGTAAGGAAATGCTATAGTACGTTACACGTCATAACGTAATACCATATAACGATCTACGTTATAACGTAATACCACATGACGTTATAAGTTATAACGTAATACCATATGACGTTATACGTTATAACGTAATACTATATAACGTTATACGTCACATGGTAGTAGTAAATAACGTTATACGTTATAAGGTAATGCTACATAACGTTGTACGTTATAACGGAATACGATATGACGTTATACGTTATAGGGAAATGCTATAGTACGTAACACGTTATAACGTAATAACATATAACGTTATACGTTATAACGTAATACTATATAACGTAATACGTCATAACGAACTACCATAAAACGTTACACGTTATAACGTAATACCATATGACGTTATACGCTATTGGGAAATGCTATAGTACGTTATACGTTATAACGTAATACCATATGACGTTATACGTTATAACGTAATACTATATATCGTTATACGTTATAACCTAATACCATATGACGCTATACGTTATAGGGAAATGCTATAGTCCGTTTCACGTTATAACGTAATACTATATAAAGTTATACGTTATAACGTAATCCCATATGACGTTATACGTTATAACGTAATACCATATAACGTTACACGTTTTAACGTAATACTATATAACGTAATACGTTATAACGAAATACCATATAACGTTACACTTTATAACGATATACCATATGACGTTATACGTTATAACGTAATACCATATGACGTTATACGTTATTGGGAAATGCTATAGTACGTTACACGTTATAAAGTAATACTGTATAACGTTATACATTATAACGTAATGCCATATGACGTTATACGTTATAACGAAATACCATATGACGCTATACGTTATAGGGAAATGCTATAGTACGTTTCACGTTATAACGTAATACTATATAACGTTATACGTTATAACGTAATACCATA
The DNA here is from genome assembly GCA_029958995.1 of Bombus sonorus. Classification (NCBI taxonomy): domain Eukaryota; kingdom Metazoa; phylum Arthropoda; class Insecta; order Hymenoptera; family Apidae; genus Bombus; species Bombus sonorus. The sequence goes on from JARWAU010000044.1 coordinate 282,590, forward strand.
TGACGTTATACGTTATAAGGATATGCTATAGTTCGTACACGTTATAACGTAATACTGTAAAACGTTATACGTTATAACGTAATACCATATGACGTTATACGTTATAACGTAATACCATATAACGTTATATATTATAACGTAATACTATATAACGTTATACGTTATAACGTAATACCATATGCTGTTATACGTTATAAGGAAATGCTATAGTACGTTACACGTTATAACGCAATACTGTATAACGTTATGCGTTATAACGTAATACCATATGACCTTATACGTTATAACGTAATACCATATAACGTTATACGTTATAACGGAATACTGTATGACGTTATACGTTCTAACGTAATACCATATGACGTTATACGTTATAACGTAATACCATATAACGTTACACGTTATAGCGTAATACTATATAACGTTATACGTTATAACGTAATACCATATGACGTTATACGTTATAAGGATATGCTATAGTTCGTACACGTTATAACGTAATACTGTAAAACGTTATACGTTATAACGTAATACCATATGACGTTATACGTTATAACGTAATACCATATAACGTTATATATTATAACGTAATACTATATAACGTTATACGTTATAACGTAATACCATATGCTGTTATACGTTATAAGGAAATGCTATAGTACGTTACACGTAATAACGTAATACGGTATAACGTTATGCGTTATAACGTAATACCATATGACCTTATACGTTATAACGTAATACCATATAACGTTATACGTTATAACGGAATATTGTATGACGTTATACGTTCTAACGTAATACCATATGACGTTATACGTTATAAGGAAATGCTAAAGTACGTTACACGTTATAACGTAATACTATATAACGTTATACGTTACAGGGTAATAGTAAATAACGTTATACGTTATAACGTAATGCTACAGAACGTTATACGTTATATCGTAATACCATATAACGTTATACGTTATAACGTAATACCATATGACGTGATACGTTATAACGTAATACCATATGACGTTATACGTTATAAGGAAATGCTAAAGTACGTTACACGTTATAACGTAATACTATATAACGTTATACTTTATAACGTACTACCATATGACGTTATACGTTATAACGTAATACCATATGACGTTATACTTTATAACGTAATACCATATGACGATATACTTTATAACGTAATACCATATGACGTTATACGTTATAAGGAAATGCTCTAGTACGATACACGTTATAACGTAATACTATATAACGTTATTCGTTAGAACGTAGTAACATATAACGTTACACCTTATAACATAATACTATATAACGTTATAAGTTATAACGTAATACCATATAACGTTATACGTTATAACGTAATACCATATAACGTTATACGTTATAACGTAATACCATATGACGTTATACGTCATAACGTAATACTATATATCGTTATACGTTATAACGTAATACCATATGACGCTATACGTTATAGGGAAATGCTATAGTCCGTTTCACGTTATAACGTAATACTATATAAAGTTATACGTTATAACGTAATCCCATATGACGTTATACGTTATAACGTAATACCATATAACGTTACACGTTATAACGTAATACCATATAACGTTATACTTTATAACGTAATACCATATGACGATATACTTTATAACGTAATACCATATGACGTTATACGTTATAAGGAAATGCTATAGTACGATACACGTTATAACGTAATACTATATAACGTTATTCGTTATAACGTAATAACATATAACGTTATACGTTATGACGTAATACTATATAACGTAATACGTCATAACGAACTACCATAAAACGTTACACGTTATAACGTAATACCATATGACGTTATACGTTATAACGTAATACTATATATCGTTATACGTTATAACGTAATACCATATGACGCTATACGTTATAGGGAAATGCTATAGTCCGTTTCACGTTATAACGTAATACTATATAAAGTTATACGTTATAACGTAATCCCATATGACGTTATACGTAATAACGTAATACCATATAACGTTACACGTTATAACGTAATACCATATAACGTTACACGTTATAACGTAATACCATATGACGTTATACGTTATAACGTAATACCATATGACGTTATACATTATAGGGAAATGCTATAGTACGTTACACGATATAACGTAATACTGTATAACGTTATACGTTATAACGTAATACCATATGACGTTGTCCGTTATAACGTAATACGATATGACGTTATACGTTATAGGGAAATGCTATAGTACGTTACACGTTATAGCGTAATACTGTATAACGTTATACGTTATAACGTAATACCATATAACGTTACACGTTATAACGTAATACCATATGACGGTGTACGTTATAACGTAATACCATATAACGTTACACGTTATAACGTACTACCATATGACATTATACGTTGTAAGGAAATGCTATAGTACGTTACACGTCATAACGTAATACCATATAACGTTCTACGTTATAACGTAATACTATATATCGTTGTACGTTATAACGTAATACGATATGACGTTATACGTTGTAAGGAAATGCTATAGTACGTTACACGTCATAACGTAATACCATATAACGATCTACGTTATAACGTAATACCACATGACGTTATAAGTTATAACGTAATACCATATGACGTTATACGTTATAACGTAATACTATATAACGTTATACGTCACATGGTAGTAGTAAATAACGTTATACGTTATAAGGTAATGCTACATAACGTTGTACGTTATAACGGAATACGATATGACGTTATACGTTATAGGGAAATGCTATAGTACGTAACACGTTATAACGTAATAACATATAACGTTATACGTTATAACGTAATACTATATAACGTAATACGTCATAACGAACTACCATAAAACGTTACACGTTATAACGTAATACCATATGACGTTATACGCTATTGGGAAATGCTATAGTACGTTATACGTTATAACGTAATACCATATGACGTTATACGTTATAACGTAATACTATATATCGTTATACGTTATAACCTAATACCATATGACGCTATACGTTATAGGGAAATGCTATAGTCCGTTTCACGTTATAACGTAATACTATATAAAGTTATACGTTATAACGTAATCCCATATGACGTTATACGTTATAACGTAATACCATATAACGTTACACGTTTTAACGTAATACTATATAACGTAATACGTTACAACGAAATACCATATAACGTTACACTTTATAACGATATACCATATGACGTTATACGTTATAACGTAATACCATATGACGTTATACGTTATTGGGAAATGCTATAGTACGTTACACGTTATAAAGTAATACTGTATAACGTTATACATTATAACGTAATGCCATATGACGTTATAAGTTATAACGTAATACCATATGACGCTATACGTTATAGGGAAATGCTATAGTACGTTTCACGTTATAACGTAATACTATATAACGTTATACGTTATAACGTAATACCATATGACGTTATACGTTATAAGGATATGCTATAGTTCGTACACGTTATAACGTAATACTGTAAAACGTTATACGTTATAACGTAATACCATATGACGTTATACGTTATAACGTAATACCATATAACGTTATATATTATAACGTAATACTATATAACGTTATACGTTATAACGTAATACCATATGCTGTTATACGTTATAAGGAAATGCTATAGTACGTTACACGTTATAACGCAATACTGTATAACGTTATACGTTATAACGTAATACCATATGACGTTATACGTTATAAGGATATGCTATAGTTCGTACACGTTATAACGTAATACTGTAAAACGTTATACGTTATAACGTAATACCATATGACCTTATACGTTATAACGTAATACCATATAACGTTATACGTTATAACGTAATACCATATGACGTTATACGTTATTGGGAAATGCTATAGTACGTTACACGTTATAAAGTAATACTGTATAACGTTATACATTATAACGTAATGCCATATGACGTTATAAGTTATAACGTAATACCATATGACGCTATACGTTATAGGGAAATGCTATAGTACGTTTCACGTTATAACGTAATACTATATAACGTTATACGTTATAACGTAATACCATATGACGTTATACGTTATAAGGATATGCTATAGTTCGTACACGTTATAACGTAATACTGTAAAACGTTATACGTTATAACGTAATACCATATGACCTTATACGTTATAACGTAATACCATATAACGTTATACGTTATAACGGAATACTGTATGACGTTATACGTTCTAACGTAATACCATATGACGTTATACGTTATAACGTAATACCATATAACGTTACACGTTATAGCGTAATACTATATAACGTTATACGTTATAACGTAATACCATATGACGTTATACGTTATAAGGATATGCTATAGTTCGTACACGTTATAACGTAATACTGTAAAACGTTATACGTTATAACGTAATACCATATGACGTTATACGTTATAACGTAATACCATATAACGTTATATATTATAACGTAATACTATATAACGTTATACGATATAACGTAATACCATATGCTGTTATACGTTATAAGGAAATGCTATAGTACGTTACACGTTATAACGCAATACTGTATAACGTTATGCGTTATAACGTAATACCATATGACATTATACGTTATAATGTAATACCATATAACGTTATACGTTATAACGGAATACTGTATGACGTTATACGTTCTAACGTAATACCATATGACGTTATACGTTATAACGTAATACCATATAACGTTATATATTATAACGTAATACTATATAACGTTATACGTTATAACGTAATACCATATGCTGTTATACGTTACAAGGAAATGCTATAGTACGTTACACGTTATAACGTAATACTGTATAACGTTATGCGTTATAACGTAATACCATATGACCTTATACGTAATAACGTAACACCATATAACGTTATACGTTATAACGGAATACTGTATGACGTTATACGTTCTAACGTAATACCATATGACGTTATACGTTATAAGGAAATGCTAAAGTACGTTACACGTTATAACGTAATACTATATAACGTTATACGTTACATGGTAATACTAAATAACGTTATACGTTATAACGTAATGCTACAGAACGTTATACGTTATATCGTAATACCATATGACGTTATACGTTATAACGTAATACTATATATCGTTATACGTTATAACGTAATACCATATGACGCTATACGTTATAGGGGAATGCTATAGTCCGTTTCACGCTATAACGTAATACTATATAAAGTTATACGTTATAACGTAATCCCATATGACGTTATACGTTATAACGTAATACCATATAACGTTACACGTTATAACGTAATACCATATGACGTTATACGTTATATCGTAATACCATATGACGTTATACGTTATTGGGAAATGCTATAGTACGTTACACGTTATAAAGTAATACTGTATAACGTTATACATTATAACGTAATACCATATGACGTTATACGTTATAAGGATATGCTATAGTTCGTACACGTTATAACGTAATACTGTAAAACGTTATACGTTATAACGTAATACTATATGACGTTATACGTTATAACGTAATACCATATAACGTTATACGTTATAACGTAATACCATATAACGTTATATGTTATAACGTAATACTATATAACGTTATATGTTATAACGTAATACCATATGCTGTTATACGTTATAATGAAATGCTATAGTACGTTACACGTTATAACGTAATACTGTATAACGTTATGTTTTATAACGTAATACCATATGACCTTATACGTTATAACGTAATACCATTTAACGTTATACGTTATAACGGAATACTGTATGACGTTATACGTTATAACGTAATACCATATGACGATATACTTTATAACGTAATACCATATGACGTTATACGTTATAACGTAATACCATATGACGTTATACGTTATTGGGAAATGCTATAGTACGTTACACGTTATAAAGTAATACTGTATAACGTTATACATTATAACGTAATGCCATATGACGTTATACGTTATAGCGTAATACCATATGACGCTATACGTTATAGGGAAATGCTATAGTACGTATCACGTTATAACGTAATACTATATAATGTTATACGTTATAACGTAATACCATATGACGTTATACGTTATAACGTAATACCATATAACGTTACACGTTATAACGTAATACTATATAACGTTATACGTTACATGGTAATAGTAAATAACGTTATACGTTATAACGTAATGCTACAGAACGTTATACGTTATATCGTAATACCATATGACGTTATACGTTATAACGTAATACTATATATCGTTATACGTTATAACGTAATACCATATGACGCTATACGTTATAGGGGAATGCTATAGTCCGTTTCACGCTATAACGTAATACTATATAAAGTTATACGTTATAACGTAATCCCATATGACGTTATACGTTATAACGTAATACCATATAACGTTACACGTTATAACGTAATACCATATGACGTTATACGTTATAACGTAATACCATATGACGTTATACGTTATTGGGAAATGCTATAGTACGTTACACGTTATAAAGTAATACTGTATAACGTTATACATTATAACGTAATACCATATGACGTTATACGTTTAAAGGATATGCTATAGTTCGTACACGTTATAACGAAATACTGTAAAACGTTATACGTTATAACGTAATACTATATGACGTTATACGTTATAACGTAATACCATATAACGTTATACGTTATAACGTAATACCATATAACGTTATATGTTATAACGTAATACTATATAACGTTATATGTTATAACGTAATACCATATGCTGTTATACGTTATAATGAAATGCTATAGTACGTTACACGTTATAACGTAATACTGTATATCGTTATGCTTTATAACGTAATACCATATGACCTTATACGTTATAACGTAATACCATTTAACGTTATACGTTATAACGGAATACTGTATGACGTTATACGTTATAACGTAATACCATATGACGACATACTTTATAACGTAATACCATATGACGTTATACGTTATAACGTAATACCATATGACGTTATACGTTATAACGTAATACCATATGACGTTATACGTTATTGGGAAATGCTATAGTACGTTACACGTTATAAAGTAATACTGTATAACGTTATACATTATAACGTAATGCCATATGACGTTATACGTTATAACGTAATACCATATGACGTTATACGTTATTGGGAAATGCTATAGTACGTTACACGTTATAAAGTAATACTGTATAACGTTATACATTATAACGTAATGCCATATGACGTTATACGTTATAACGTAATACCATATGACGTTATACGTTATTGGGAAATGCTATAGTACGTTACACGTTATAAAGTAATACTGTATAACGTTATACATTATAACGTAATGCCATATGACGTTATACGTTATAACGTAATACCATATGTCGCTATACGTTATAGGGAAATGCTATAGTACGTTTCACGTTTTAACGTAATACTATATAAAGTTATACGTTATAACGTAATACCATATGACGTTATACGTTATAACGTAATACCATATAACGTTACACGTTATAACGTAATACTATATAACGTTATACGTTATAGCGTAATACCATATGACGTTATACGTTATAAGGATATGCTATAGTTCGTACACGTTATAACGTAATACTGTAAAACGTTATACGTTATAACGTAATACCATATGACGTGATACGTTATAACGTAATACCATATGACGATATACTTTATAACGTAATACCATATGACGTTATACGTTATAACGTAATACCATATGACGTTATACGTTATTGGGAAATGCTATAGTACGTTACACGTTATAAAGTAATACTGTATAACGGTATACATTATAACGTAATGCCATATGACGTTATACGTTATAACGTAATACCATATGACGCTATACGTTATAGGGAAATGCTATAGTACGTTTCACGTTATAACGTAATACTATATAAAGTTATACGTTATAACGCAATACCATATGACGTTATACGTTATAACGTAATACCATATAACGTTACACGTTATAACGTAATACTATATAACGTTATACGTTATAGCGTAATACTATATGACGTTATACGTTATAAGGATATGCTATAGTTCGTACACGTTATAACGTAATACTGTAAAACGTTATACGTTATAACGTAATACCATATGACGTTATACGTTATAAAGTAATACCATATAACGTTATATGTTATAACGTAAGACTATATAACGTAATACGTTATAACGTAATACCATATAACGTTACACGTTTTAACGTAATACCATATGACGTTATACGTTATAACGTAATACCATATAACGTTATACTTTATAACGTAATGCCATATAACGTTACACGTTATAACGTAATACTATATAACGTTATACGTTACATGGTAATAGTAAATAACGTTATACGTTATAACGTAATGCTACAGAACGTTATACGTTATATCGTAATACCATATAACGTTATACGTTATAACGTAATACCATATGACGTGATACGTTATAACGTAATACCATATAACGTTACACGTTATAACGTAATACCATATGACGTTATACGTTATAAGGAAATGCTATAGTACGATACACGTTATAGCGTAATACTATATAACGTTATTCGTTATAACGTAATAACATATAACGTTATACGTTATGACGTAATACTATATAACGTTATACGTTATAACGTGATACCATATAACGTTACACGTTATAACGTAATAATATATAACGTTATACGTTATAACGTAATACCATATGACGTTATACGTTATAAGGATATGCTATAGTTCCTACACATTATAACGTAGTACTGTAAAACGTTATACGTTATAACGTAATACCATATGACGTTATACGTTACATGGTAATAGTAAATAACGTTATACGTTATAACGTAATGCTACAGAACGTTATACGTTATATCGTAATACCATATAACGTTTACGTTATAACGTAATACCATATGACGTGATACGTTATAACGTAATACCATATAACGTTACACGTTATAACGTAATACCATATGACGTTATACGTTATAAGGAAATGCTATGGTACGATACACGTTATAGCGTAATACGATATAACGTTATTCGTTATAACGTAATAACATATAACGTTATACGTTATGACGTAATACTATATAACGTTATACGTTATAACGTGATACCATATAACGTTACACGTTATAACGTAATAATATATAACGTTATACGTTATAACGTAATACCATATGACGTTATACGTTATAATGATATGCTATAGTTCGTACACGTTATAACGTAATACTGTAAAACGTTATACGTTATAATGTAATACCATATGACGTTATACGTTATAACGTAATACCATATAACGTTATATGTTATAACGTAATACTATATAACGTTATACGTTATAACGTAATACCATATGCTGTTATACGTTATAATGAAATGCTATAGTACGTTACACGTTATAACGTAATACTATATAACGTTATACGTTATAACGTAATACCATATGCTGTTATACGTTATAATGAAATGCTATAGTACGTTACACGTTATAACGTAATACTCTATAACGTTATGCTTTATAACGTAATACCATATGACCTTATACGTTATAACGTAATACCATATAACGTTATACGTTATAACGGAATACTGTATGACGTTATACGTTATAACGTAATACCATATGACGATATACTTTATAACGTAATACCATATGACGTTATACGTTATAACGTAATACCATATGACGTTATACGTTATTGGGAAATGCTATAGTACGTTACACGTTATAAAGTAATATTGTATAACGTTATACATTATAACGTAATGCCATATGACGTTATACGTTATAACGTAATACCATATGACGCTATACGTTATAGGGAAATGCTATAGTACGTTTCACGTTATAACGTAATACTATATAAAGTTATACGTTATAACGTAATACCATATGACCTTATACGTTATAACGTAATACCATATAACATTACACGTTATAACGTAATACTATATAACGTTATACGTTATAACGTAATACCATATGACGTTATACGTTATAAGGATATGCTATAGTTCGTGCACGTTATAACGTAATACTGTAAAACGTTATACGTTATAACGTAATACCATATGACGTTATACGTTATAACGTAATACCATATAACGTTATATGTTATAACGTAATACTATATAACGTTATACGTTATAACGTAATACCATACGCTGTTATACGTTTTAAGGAAATGCTATAGTACGTTACACGTTATAACGTAATACTGTATAACGTTATGCGTTATAACGTAATACCATATAACGTTATACGTTATAACGTAATACCATATGACGTTATACGTCATAACGTAATTCCATATAACGTTATACGTTATAACGTAATACCATATAACGTTACACGTTATAACGTAATACCATATGACGTTATACGTTATAAGGAAATGCTATAGTACGATACACGTTATAGCGTAATACTTTATAACATTATTCGTTATAACGTAATAACATATAACGTTATACGTTATGACGTAATACTATATAACGTAATACGACATTACGAACTACCATAAAACGTTACACGTTATAACGTAATACCATATGACGTTATACGTTATAACGTAATACTATATATCGTTATACGTTATAACGTAATACCATATGACGCTATACGTTATAGGGAAATGCTATAGTCCGTTTCACGTTATAACGTAATACTATATAAAGTTATACGTTATAACGTAATCCCATATGACGTTATACGTTATAACGTAATACCATATAACGTTACACGTTATAACGTAATACCATATAACGTTACACGTTATAACGTAATACCATATGACGTTATACGTTATAACGTAATACCATATGACGTTATACATTATAGGGAAATGCTATAGTACGTTACACGATATATCGTAATACTGTATAACGTTATACGTTATAACGTAATACCATATGACGTTGTCCGTTATAACGTAATACGATATGACGCTATACGTTATAGGGAATGCTATAGTACGTTACACGTTATAACGTAATACTGTATAACGTTATACGTTATAACGTAATAGCATATAACGTTACACGTTATAACGTAATACCATATGACGGTGTACGTTATAACGTAATACCATATAACGTTACACGTTATAACGTACTACCATATGACGTTATACGTTGTAAGGAAATGCTATAGTACGTTACACGTCATAACGTAATACCATATAACGTTCTACGTTATAACGTAATACCATATGACGTTGTACGTTATAACGTAATACGATATGACGTTATACGTTGTAAGGACATGCTATAGTACGTTACACGTCATAACGTAATACCATATAACGTTCTACGTTATAACGTAATACCATATGACGTTGTACGTTATAACGTAATACGATATGACGTTATACGTGATAGGGAAATGCTATAGTACGTTTCACGTTATCACGTAATACTGTATAACGTTATACGTCATAACGTAATACTGTGTAACGTTCTACATTATAACGTAATACCACATGACGTTATACGTTATAACGTAATACCATATGACGTTATACGTTATAACGTAATACTATATAACGTTATACGTCACATGGTAGTAGTAAATAACGTTATACGTTATACGGTAATGCTACATAACGTTGTACGTTATAACGGAATACGATATGACGTTATACGTTATAGGGAAATGCTATAGTACGTTACACGTTATAACGTAATAACATATAACGTTATACGTTATAACGTAATACTATATAACGTAATACGTCATAACGAACTACCATAAAACGTTACACGTTATAACGTAATACCATATGACGTTATACGTTATAACGTAATACGATATGACGTGATACGTTATAACGTATTACCATATGACGTTATACGTTAGAAGGAAATGCTAAAGTACGTTACACGTTATAACGTAATACTATATAACGTTATACGTCACATGGTAGTAGTAAATAACGTTATACGTTAAAAGGTAATGCTACATAACGTTGTACGTTATAACGGAATACGATATGACGTTATACGTTATAGGGAAATGCTATAGTACGTTACACGTTATAACGTAATAACATATAACGTTATACGATATGACGTAATACTATATAACGTTATACGTTATAACGTGCTACCATATAACGTTACACGTTATAACGTAATAATATATAACGTTATACGTTATAACGTAATACCATATGACGTTATACGTTATAAGGATATGCTATAGTTCGTACACGTTATAACGTAATACTGTAAAACGTTATACGTTATAACGTAATACCATATGCTGTTATACGTTATAATGAAATGCGATAGTACGTTACACGTTATAACGTAATACCATATGACGTTATACGTTATAAGGATATGCTATAGTTCGTACACGTTATAACGTAATACTGTAAAACGTTATACGTTATAACGTAATACCATATGCTGTTATACGTTATAATGAAATGCGATAGTACGTTACACGTTATAACGTAATACTCTATAACGTTATACGTTATAACGTAATACCATATAACGTTATACGTTATAGCGGAATACTGTATGACGTTATACGTTATAACGTAATACCATATGACGATATACTTTATAACGTAATACCATATGACGTTATACGTTATAACGTAATACCATATGACGTTATACGTTATTGGGAAATGCTATAGTACGTTACACGTTATAAAGTAATATTGTATAACGTTCTACATTATAACGTAATACCACATGACGTTATACGTTATAACGTAATACCATATGACGTTATACGTTATAACGTAATACTATATAACGTTATACGTCACATGGTAGTAGTAAATAACGTTATACGTTATACGGTAATGCTACATAACGTTGTACGTTATAACGGAATACGATATGACGTTATACGTTATAGGGAAATGCTATAGTACGTTACACGTTATAACGTAATAACATATAACGTTATACGTTATAACGTAATACTATATAACGTTATATGTTATAACGTAATACTATATAACGTTATACGTTATAACGTAATACCATATGCTGTTATACGTTATAAGGATATGCTATAGTTCGTGCACGTTATAACGTAATACTGTAAAACGTTATACGTTATAACGTAATACCATATGACGTTATACGTTATAACGTAATACCATATAACGTTATATGTTATAACGTAATACTATATAACGTTATACGTTATAACGTAATACCATACGCTGTTATACGTTTTAAGGAAATGCTATAGTACGTTACACGTTATAACGTAATACTGTATAACGTTATGCGTTATAACGTAATACCATATAACGTTATACGTTATAACGTAATACCATATGACGTTATACGTCATAACGTAATTCCATATAACGTTATACGTTATAACGTAATACCATATAACGTTACACGTTATAACGTAATACCATATGACGTTATACGTTATAAGGAAATGCTATAGTACGATACACGTTATAGCGTAATACTTTATAACATTATTCGTTATAACGTAATAACATATAACGTTATACGTTATGACGTAATACTATATAACGTAATACGACATTACGAACTACCATAAAACGTTACACGTTATAACGTAATACCATATGACGTTATACGTTATAACGTAATACTATATATCGTTATACGTTATAACGTAATACCATATGACGCTATACGTTATAGGGAAATGCTATAGTCCGTTTCACGTTATAACGTAATACTATATAAAGTTATACGTTATAACGTAATCCCATATGACGTTATACGTTATAACGTAATACCATATAACGTTACACGTTATAACGTAATACCATATAACGTTACACGTTATAACGTAATACCATATGACGTTATACGTTATAACCTAATACCATATGACGTTATACATTATAGGGAAATGCTATAGTACGTTACACGATATATCGTAATACTGTATAACGTTATACGTTATAACGTAATACCATATGACGTTGTCCGTTATAACGTAATACGATATGACGCTATACGTTATAGGGAATGCTATAGTACGTTACACGTTATAACGTAATACTGTATAACGTTATACGTTATAACGTAATAGCATATAACGTTACACGTTATAACGTAATACCATATGACGGTGTACGTTATAACGTAATACCATATAACGTTACACGTTATAACGTACTACCATATGAGGTTATACGTTGTAAGGAAATGCTATAGTACGTTACACGTCATAACGTAATACCATATAACGTTCTACGTTATAACGTAATACCATATGACGTTGTACGTTATAACGTAATACGATATGACGTTATACGTTGTAAGGACATGCTATAGTACGTTACACGTCATAACGTAATACCATATAACGTTCTACGTTATAACGTAATACCATATGACGTTGTACGTTATAACGTAATACGATATGACGTTATACGTGATAGGGAAATGCTATAGTACGTTTCACGTTATCACGTAATACTGTATAACGTTATACGTCATAACGTAATACTGTGTAACGTTCTACATTATAACGTAATACCACATGACGTTATACGTTATAACGTAATACCATATGACGTTATACGTTATAACGTAATACTATATAACGTTATACGTCACATGGTAGTAGTAAATAACGTTATACGTTATACGGTAATGCTACATAACGTTGTACGTTATAACGGAATACGATATGACGTTATACGTTATAGGGAAATGCTATAGTACGTTACACGTTATAACGTAATAACATATAACGTTATACGTTATAACGTAATACTATATAACGTAATACGTCATAACGAACTACCATAAAACGTTACACGTTATAACGTAATACCATATGACGTTATACGTTATAACGTAATACGATATGACGTGATACGTTATAACGTATTACCATATGACGTTATACGTTATAAGGAAATGCTAAAGTACGTTACACGTTATAACGTAATACTATATAACGTTATACGTCACATGGTAGTAGTAAATAACGTTATACGTTAAAAGGTAATGCTACATAACGTTGTACGTTATAACGGAATACGATATGACGTTATACGTTATAGGGAAATGCTATAGTACGTTACACGTTATAACGTAATAACATATAACGTTATAGGATATGACGTAATACTATATAACGTTATACGTTATAACGTGCTACCATATAACGTTACACGTTCTAACGTAATAATATATAACGTTATACGTTATAACGTAATACCATATGACGTTATACGTTATAAGGATATGCTATAGTTCGTACACGTTATAACGTAATACTGTAAAACGTTATACGTTATAACGTAATACCATATGCTGTTATACGTTATAATGAAATGCGATAGTACGTTACACGTTATAACGTAATACCATATGACGTTATACGTTATAAGGATATGCTATAGTTCGTACACGTTATAACGTAATACTGTAAAACGTTATACGTTATAACGTAATACCATATGCTGTTATACGTTATAATGAAATGCGATAGTACGTTACACGTTATAACGTAATACTCTATAACGTTATACGTTATAACGTAATACCATATAACGTTATACGTTATAGCGGAATACTGTATGACGTTATACGTTATAACGTAATACCATATGACGATATACTTTATAACGTAATACCATATGACGTTATACGTTATAACGTAATACCATATGACGTTATACGTTATTGGGAAATGCTATAGTACGTTACACGTTATAAAGTAATATTGTATAACGTTCTACATTATAACGTAATACCACATGACGTTATACGTTATAACGTAATACCATATGACGTTATACGTTATAACGTAATACTATATAACGTTATACGTCACATGGTAGTAGTAAATAACGTTATACGTTATACGGTAATGCTACATAACGTTGTACGTTATAACGGAATACGATATGACGTTATACGTTATAGGGAAATGCTATAGTACGTTACACGTTATAACGTAATAACATATAACGTTATACGTTATAACGTAATACTATATAACGTTATATGTTATAACGTAATACTATATAACGTTATACGTTATAACGTAATACCATATGCTGTTATACGTTATAATGAAATGCGATAGTACGTTACACGTTATAACGTAATACTCTATAACGTTATACGTTATAACGTAATACCATATAACGTTATACGTTATAGCGGAATACTGTATGACGTTATACGTTATAACGTAATACCATATGACGATATACTTTATAACGTAATACCATATGACGTTATACGTTATAACGTAATACCATATGACGCTATACGTTATTGGGAAATGCTATAGTACGTTACACGTTATAAAGTAATATTGTATAACGTTATACATTATAACGTAATGCCATATGACGTTATACGTTATAACGTAATACCATATGACGCTATACGTTATAGGGAAATGCTATAGTACGTTTCACGTTATAACGTAATACTATATAAAGTTATACGTTATAACGTAATACCATATGACGTTATACGTTGTAAGGAAATGCTATAGTACGTTACACGTCATAACGTAATACCATATAACGTTCTACGTTATAACGTAATACCATATGACGTTGTACGTTATAACGTAATACTATATAACGTAATACGTTATAACGAAATACCATATAACGTTACACGTTATGACGTAATACCATATGACGTTATACGTTATAACGTAATACCATATAACGTTACACGTTATAACGTAATACCATATGACGTTATACGTTGTAAGGAAATGCTATAGTACGTTACACGTCATAACGTAATACTATATAACGTTATTCGTTAGAACGTAATAACATATAACGTTACACGTTATAACATAATACTATATAACGTTATACGTTATAACGTAATACCATATAACGTTATACGTTATAACGTAATACCATATGACGTTATACGTTATAACGTAATTCCATATAACGTTATACGTTATAACGTAATACCATATATCGTTACACGTTATAACGTAATACCATATGACGTTATACGTTATAAGGAAATGCTACAGTACGATACACGTTATAGCGTAATACTATATAACGTTATTCGTTATAACGTAATACCATATGACGTTATACGTTATAACGTAATACTATATATCGTTATACGTTATAACGTAATACCATATGACGCTATACGTTATAGGGAAATGCTATAGTCCGTTTCACGTTATAACGTAATACTATATAAAGTTATACGTTATAACGTAATCCCATATGACGTTATACGTTATAACGTAATACCATATAACGTTATACGTTATAACGTAATACCATATGACGTTATACGTTATAACGTAATACCATATGACGTTATACTTTATAACGTAATACCATATGACGATATACTTTATAACGTAATACCATATGACGTTATATGTTATAAGGAAATGCTCTAGTACGATACACGTTATAACGTAATACTATATAACGTTATTCGTTAGAACGTAATAACATATAACGTTACACGTTATAACATAATACTATATAACGTTATACGTTATAACGTAATACCATATAACGTTATACGTTATAACGTAATACCATATGACGTTATACGTTATAAGGAAATGCTATGGTACGATACACGTTATAGCGTAAAACGATATAACGTTATTCGTTATAACGTAATAACATATAACGTTATACGTTATGACGTAATACTATATAACGTTATACGTTATAACGTGATACCATATAACGTTACACGTTATAACGTAATAATATATAACGTTATACGTTATAACGTAATACCATATGACGTTATACGTTATAATGATATGCTATAGTTCGTACATGTTATAACGTAATACTGTAAAACGTTATACGTTATAACGTAATACCATATGACGTTATACGTTATAACGTAATACCATATAACGTTATATGTTATAACGTAATACTATATAACGTTATACGTTATAACGTAATAAAATATGCTGTTATACGTTATAATGAAATGCTATAGTACGTTACACGTTATAACGTAATACTATATAACGTTATACGTTATAACGTAATACCATATGCTGTTATACGTTATAATGAAATGCTATAGTACGTTACACGTTATAACGTAATACTCTATAACGTTATGCTTTATAACGTAATACCATATGACCTTATACGTTATAACGTAATACCATATAACGTTATACGTTATAACGGAATACTGTATGACGTTATACGTTATAACGTAATACCATATGACGATATACTTTATAACGTAATACCATATGACGTTATACGTTATAACGTAATACCATATGACGTTATACGTTATTGGGAAATGCTATAGTACGTTACACGTTATAAAGTAATATTGTATAACGTTATACATTATAACGTAATGCCATATGACGTTATACGTTATAACGTAATACCATATGACGCTATACGTTATAGGGAAATGCTATAGTACGTTTCACGTTATAACGTAATACTATATAAAGTTATACGTTATAACGTAATACCATATGACCTTATACGTTATAACGTAATACCATATAACATTACACGTTATAACGTAATACTATATAACGTTATACGTTATAACGGAATACCATATGACGTTATACGTTATAAGGATATGCTATAGTTCGTGCACGTTATAACGTAATACTGTAAAACGTTATACGTTATAACGTAATACCATATGACGTTATACGTTATAACGTAATACCATATAACGTTATATGTTATAACGTAATACTATATAACGTTATACGTTATAACGTAATACCATACGCTGTTATACGTTTTAAGGAAATGCTATAGTACGTTACACGTTATAACGTAATACTGTATAACGTTATGCGTTATAACGTAATACCATATGACGTTATACGTTATAAGGATATGCTATAGTTCGTACACGTTATAACGTAATACTGTAAAACGTTATACGTTATAACGTAATACCATATGCTGTTATACGTTATAATGAAATGCGATAGTACGTTACACGTTATAACGTAATACTCTATAACGTTATACGTTATAACGTAATACCATATAACGTTATACGTTATAGGGGATACTGTATGACGTTATACGTTATAACGTAATACCATATGACGATATACTTTATAACGTAATACCATATGACGTTATACGTTATAACGTAATACCATATGACGTTATACGTTATTGGGAAATGCTATAGTACGTTACACGTTATAAAGTAATATTGTATAACGTTCTACATTATAACGTAATACCACATGACGTTATACGTTATAACGTAATACCATATGACGTTATACGTTATAACGTAATACTATATAACGTTATACGTCACATGGTAGTAGTAAATAACGTTATACGTTATACGGTAATGCTACATAACGTTGTACGTTATAACGGAATACGATATGACGTTATACGTTATTGGGAAATGCTATAGTACGTTACACGTTATAACGTAATAACATATAACGTTATACGTTATAACGTAATACTATATAACGTTATATGTTATAACGTAATACTATATAACGTTATACGTTATAACGTAATACCATATGCTGTTATACGTTATAATGAAATGCGATAGTACGTTACACGTTATAACGTAATACTCTATAACGTTATACGTTATAACGTAATACCATATAACGTTATACGTTATAGCGGAATACTGTATGACGTTATACGTTATAACGTAATACCATATGACGATATAATTTATAACGTAATACCATATGACGTTATACGTTATAACGTAATACCATATGACGTTATACGTTATTGGGAAATGCTATAGTACGTTACACGTTATAAAGTAATATTGTATAACGTTATACATTATAACGTAATGCCATATGACGTTATACGTTATAACGTAATACCATATGACGCTATACGTTATAGGGAAATGCTATAGTACGTTTCACGTTATAACGTAATACTATATAAAGTTATACGTTATAACGTAATACCATATGACGTTATACGTTGTAAGGAAATGCTATAGTACGTTACACGTCATAACGTAATACCATATAACGTTCTACGTTATAACGTAATACCATATGACGTTGTACGTTATAACGTAATACTATATAACGTAATACGTTATAACGAAATACCATATAACGTTACACGTTATGACGTAATACCATATGACGTTATACGTTATAACGTAATACCATATAACGTTACACGTTATAACGTAATACCATATGACGTTATACGTTGTAAGGAAATGCTATAGTACGTTACACGTCATAACGTAATACTATATAACGTTATTCGTTAGAACGTAATAACATATAACGTTACACGTTATAACATAATACTATATAACGTTATACGTTATAACGTAATACCATATAACGTTATACGTTATAACGTAATACCATATGACGTTATACGTTATAACGTAATTCCATATAACGTTATACGTTATAACGTAATACCATATATCGTTACACGTTATAACGTAATACCATATGACGTTATACGTTATAAGGAAATGCTACAGTACGATACACGTTATAGCGTAATACTATATAACGTTATTCGTTATAACGTAATACCATATGACGTTATACGTTATAACGTAATACTATATATCGTTATACGTTATAACGTAATACCATATGACGCTATACGTTATAGGGAAATGCTATAGTCCGTTTCACGTTATAACGTAATACTATATAAAGTTATACGTTATAACGTAATCCCATATGACGTTATACGTTATAACGTAATACCATATAACGTTATACGTTATAACGTAATACCATATGACGTTATACGTTATAACGTAATACCATATGACGTTATACTTTATAACGTAATACCATATGACGATATACTTTATAACGTAATACCATATGACGTTATATGTTATAAGGAAATGCTCTAGTACGATACACGTTATAACGTAATACTATATAACGTTATTCGTTAGAACGTAATAACATATAACGTTACACGTTATAACATAATACTATATAACGTTATACGTTATAACGTAATACCATATAACGTTATACGTTATAACGTAATACCATATGACGTTATACGTTATAAGGAAATGCTATGGTACGATACACGTTATAGCGTAATACGATATAACGTTATTCGTTATAACGTAATAACATATAACGTTATACGTTATGACGTAATACTATATAACGTTATACGTTATAACGTGATACCATATAACGTTACACGTTATAACGTAATAATATATAACGTTATACGTTATAACGTAATACCATATGACGTTATACGTTATAATGATATGCTATAGTTCGTACATGTTATAACGTAATACTGTAAAACGTTATACGTTATAACGTAATACCATATGACGTTATACGTTATAACGTAATACCATATAACGTTATATGTTATAACGTAATACTATATAACGTTATACGTTATAACGTAATACCATATGCTGTTATACGTTATAATGAAATGCTATAGTACGTTACACGTTATAACGTAATACTATATAACGTTATACGTTATAACGTAATACCATATGCTGTTATACGTTATAATGAAATGCTATAGTACGTTACACGTTATAACGTAATACTCTATAACGTTATGCTTTATAACGTAATACCATATGACCTTATACGTTATAACGTAATACCATATAACGTTATACGTTATAACGGAATACTGTATGACGTTATACGTTATAACGTAATACCATATGACGATATACTTTATAACGTAATACCATATGACGTTATACGTTATAACGTAATACCATATGACGTTATACGTTATTGGGAAATGCTATAGTACGTTACACGTTATAAAGTAATATTGTATAACGTTATACATTATAACGTAATGCCATATGACGTTATACGTTATAACGTAATACCATATGACGCTATACGTTATAGGGAAATGCTATAGTACGTTTCACGTTATAACGTAATACTATATAAAGTTATACGTTATAACGTAATACCATATGACCTTATACGTTATAACGTAATACCATATAACATTACACGTTATAACGTAATACTATATAACGTTATACGTTATAACGTAATACCATATGACGTTATACGTTATAAGGATATGCTATAGTTCGTGCACGTTATAACGTAATACTGTAAAACGTTATACGTTATAACGTAATACCATATGACGTTATACGTTATAACGTAATACCATATAACGTTATATGTTATAACGTAATACTATATAACGTTATGCGTTATAACGTAATACCATATAACGTTATACGTTATAACGTAATACCATATGACGTTATACGTCATAACGTAATTCCATATAACGTTATACGTTATAACGTAATACCATATAACGTTACACGTTATAACGTAATACCATATGACGTTATACGTTATAAGGAAATGCTATAGTACGATACACGTTATAGCGTAATACTTTATAACATTATTCGTTATAACGTAATAACATATAACGTTATACGTTATGACGTAATACTATATAACGTAATACGACATAACGAACTACCATAAAACGTTACACGTTATAACGTAATACCATATGACGTTATACGTTATAACGTAATACTATATATCGTTATACGTTATAACGTAATACCATATGACGCTATACGTTATAGGGAAATGCTATAGTCCGTTTCACGTTATAACGTAATACTATATAAAGTTATACGTTATAACGTAATCCCATATGACGTTATACGTTATAACGTAATACCATATAACGTTACACGTTATAACGTAATACCATATAACGTTACACGTTATAACGTAATACCATATGACGTTATACGTTATAACGTAATACCATATGACGTTATACATTATAGGGAAATGCTATAGTACGTTACACGATATATCGTAATACTGTATAACGTTATACGTTATAACGTAATACCATATGACGTTGTCCGTTATAACGTAATACGATATGACGCTATACGTTATAGGGAATGCTATAGTACGTTACACGTTATAACGTAATACTGTATAACGTTATACGTTATAACGTAATAGCATATAACGTTACACGTTATAACGTAATACCATATGACGGTGTACGTTATAACGTGATACCATATAACGTTACACGTTATAACGTACTACCATATGACGTTATACGTTGTAAGGAAATGCTATAGTACGTTACACGTCATAACGTAATACCATATAACGTTCTACGTTATAACGTAATACCATATGACGTTGTACGTTATAACGTAATACGATATGACGTTATACGTTGTAAGGACATGCTATAGTACGTTACACGTCATAACGTAATACCATATAACGTTCTACGTTATAACGTAATACCATATGACGTTGTACGTTATAACGTAATACGATATGACGTTATACGTGATAGGGAAATGCTATAGTACGTTTCACGTTATAACGTAATACTGTATAACGTTATACGTCATAACGTAATACTGTGTAACGTTCTACATTATAACGTAATACCACATGACGTTATAAGTTATAACGTAATACCATATGACGTTATACGTTATAACGTAATACTATATAACGTTATACGTCACATGGTAGTAGTAAATAACGTTATACGTTAAAAGGTAATGCTACATAACGTTGTACGTTATAACGGAATACGATATGACGTTATACGTTATAGGGAAATGCTATAGTACGTTACACGTTATAACGTAATAACATATAACGTTATACGATATGACGTAATACTATATAACGTTATACGTTATAACGTGCTACCATATAACGTTACACGTTATAACGTAATAATATATAACGTTATACGTTATAACGTAATACCATATGACGTTATACGTTATAAGGATATGCTATAGTTCGTACACGTTATAACGTAATACTGTAAAACGTTATACGTTATAACGTAATACCATATGACGTTATACGTTATAACGTAATACCATATAACGTTATATGTTATAACGTAATACTATATAACGTTATACGTTATAACGTAATACCATATGCTGTTATACGTTATAATGAAATGCGATAGTACGTTACACGTTATAACGTAATACTCTATAACGTTATACGTTATAACGTAATACCATATAACGTTATACGTTATAGCGGAATACTGTATGACGTTATACGTTATAACGTAATACCATATGACGATATACTTTATAACGTAATACCATATGACGTTATACGTTATAACGTAATACCATATGACGTTATACGTTATTGGGAAATGCTATAGTACGTTACACGTTATAAAGTAATATTGTATAACGTTATACATTTTAACGTAATGCCATATGACGTTATACGTTATAACGTAATACCATATGACGCTATACGTTATAGGGAAATGCTATAGTACGTTTCACGTTATAACGTAATACTATATAAAGTTATACGTTATAACGTAATACCATATGACGTTATACGTTGTAAGGAAATGCTATAGTACGTTACACGTCATAACGTAATACCATATAACGTTCTACGTTATAACGTAATACCATATGACGTTGTACGTTATAACGTAATACTATATAACGTAATACGTTATAACGAAATACCATATAACGTTACACGTTATGACGTAATACCATATGACGTTATACGTTATAACGTAATACCATATAACGTTACACGTTATAACGTAATACCATATGACGTTATACGTTGTAAGGAAATGCTATAGTACGTTACACGTCATAACGTAATACTATATAACGTTATTCGTTAGAACGTAATAACATATAACGTTACACGTTATAACATAATACTATATAACGTTATACGTTATAACGTAATACCATATAACGTTATACGTTATAACGTAATACCATATGACGTTATACGTTATAACGTAATTCCATATAACGTTATACGTTATAACGTAATACCATATATCGTTACACGTTATAACGTAATACCATATGACGTTATACGTTATAAGGAAATGCTACAGTACGATACACGTTATAGCGTAATACTATATAACGTTATTCGTTATAACGTAATACCATATGACGTTATACGTTATAACGTAATACTATATATCGTTATACGTTATAACGTAATACCATATGACGCTATACGTTATAGGGAAATGCTATAGTCCGTTTCACGTTATAACGTAATACTATATAAAGTTATACGTTATAACGTAATCCCATATGACGTTATACGTTATAACGTAATACCATATAACGTTATACGTTATAACGTAATACCATATGACGTTATACGTTATAACGTAATACCATATGACGTTATACTTTATAACGTAATACCATATGACGATATACTTTATAACGTAATACCATATGACGTTATATGTTATAAGGAAATGCTCTAGTACGATACACGTTATAACGTAATACTATATAACGTTATTCGTTAGAACGTAATAACATATAACGTTACACGTTATAACATAATACTATATAACGTTATACGTTATAACGTAATACCATATAACGTTATACGTTATAACGTAATACCATATGACGTTATACGTTATAAGGAAATGCTATGGTACGATACACGTTATAGCGTAATACGATATAACGTTATTCGTTATAACGTAATAACATATAACGTTATACGTTATGACGTAATACTATATAACGTTATACGTTATAACGTGATACCATATAACGTTACACGTTATAACGTAATAATATATAACGTTATACGTTATAACGTAATACCATATGACGTTATACGTTATAATGATATGCTATAGTTCGTACACGTTATAACGTAATACTGTAAAACGTTATACGTTATAACGTAATACCATATGACGTTATACGTTATAACGTAATACCATATAACGTTATATGTTATAACGTAATACTATATAACGTTATACGTTATAACGTAATACCATATGCTGTTATACGTTATAATGAAATGCTATAGTACGTTACACGTTATAACGTAATACTATATAACGTTATACGTTATAACGTAATACCATATGCTGTTATACGTTATAATGAAATGCTATAGTACGTTACACGTTATAACGTAATACTCTATAACGTTATGCTTTATAACGTAATACCATATGACCTTATACGTTATAACGTAATACCATATAACGTTATACGTTATAACGGAATACTGTATGACGTTATACGTTATAACGTAATACCATATGACGATATACTTTATAACGTAATACCATATGACGTTATACGTTATAACGTAATACCATATGACGTTATACGTTATTGGGAAATGCTATAGTACGTTACACGTTATAAAGTAATATTGTATAACGTTATACATTATAACGTAATGCCATATGACGTTATACGTTATAACGTAATACCATATGACGCTATACGTTATAGGGAAATGCTATAGTACGTTTCACGTTATAACGTAATACTATATAAAGTTATACGTTATAACGTAATACCATATGACCTTATACGTTATAACGTAATACCATATAACATTACACGTTATAACGTAATACTATATAACGTTATACGTTATAACGTAATACCATATGACGTTATACGTTATAAGGATATGCTATAGTTCGTGCACGTTATAACGTAATACTGTAAAACGTTATACGTTATAACGTAATACCATATGACGTTATACGTTATAACGTAATACCATATAACGTTATATGTTATAACGTAATACTATATAACGTTATACGTTATAACGTAATACCATACGCTGTTATACGTTTTAAGGAAATGCTATAGTACGTTACACGTTATAACGTAATACTGTATAACGTTATGCGTTATAACGTAATACCATATAACGTTATACGTTATAACGTAATACCATATGACGTTATACGTCATAACGTAATTCCATATAACGTTATACGTTATAACGTAATACCATATAACGTTACACGTTATAACGTAATACCATATGACGTTATACGTTATAAGGAAATGCTATAGTACGATACACGTTATAGCGTAATACTTTATAACATTATTCGTTATAACGTAATAACATATAACGTTATACGTTATGACGTAATACTATATAACGTAATACGACATAACGAACTACCATAAAACGTTACACGTTATAACGTAATACCATATGACGTTATACGTTATAACGTAATACTATATATCGTTATACGTTATAACGTAATACCATATGACGCTATACGTTATAGGGAAATGCTATAGTCCGTTTCACGTTATAACGTAATACTATATAAAGTTATACGTTATAACGTAATCCCATATGACGTTATACGTTATAACGTAATACCATATAACGTTACCCGTTATAACGTAATACCATATAACGTTACACGTTATAACGTAATACCATATGACGTTATACGTTATAACGTAATACCATATGACGTTATACATTATAGGGAAATGCTATAGTACGTTACACGATATATCGTAATACTGTATAACGTTATACGTTATAACGTAATACCATATGACGTTGTCCGTTATAACGTAATACGATATGACGCTATACGTTATAGGGAATGCTATAGTACGTTACACGTTATAACGTAATACTGTATAACGTTATACGTTATAACGTAATAGCATATAACGTTACACGTTATAACGTAATACCATATGACGGTGTACGTTATAACGTAATACCATATAACGTTACACGTTATAACGTACTACCATATGACGTTATACGTTGTAAGGAAATGCTATAGTACGTTACACGTCATAACGTAATACCATATAACGTTCTACGTTATAACGTAATACCATATGACGTTGTACGTTATAACGTAATACGATATGACGTTATACGTTGTAAGGACATGCTATAGTACGTTATACGTCATAACGTAATAGCATATAACGTTACACGTTATAACGTAATACCATATGACGGTGTACGTTATAACGTAATACCATATAACGTTACACGTTATAACGTACTACGATATGACGTTATACGTTATAACGTAATACTATATAACGTTATACGTCACATGGTAGTAGTAAATAACGTTATACGTTATACGGTAATGCTACATAACGTTGTACGTTATAACGGAATACGATATGACGTTATACGTTATAGGGAAATGCTATAGTACGTTACACGTTATAACGTAATAACATATAACGTTATACGTTATAACGTAATACTATATAACGTAATACGTCATAACGAACTACCATAAAACGTTACACGTTATAACGTAATACCATATGACGTTATACGTTATAACGTAATACGATATGACGTGATACGTTATAACGTAATACCATATGACGTTATACGTTATAAGGAAATGCTAAAGTACGTTACACGTTATAACGTAATACTATATAACGTTATACGTCACATGGTAGTAGTAAATAACGTTATACGTTAAAAGGTAATGCTACATAACGTTGTACGTTATAACGGAATACGATATGACGTTATACGTTATAGGGAAATGCTATAGTACGTTACACGTTATAACGTAATAACATATAACGTTATACGATATGACGTAATACTATATAACGTTATACGTTATAACGTGCTACCATATAACGTTACACGTTATAACGTAATAATATATAACGTTATACGTTATAACGTAATACCATATGACGTTATACGTTATAAGGATATGCTATAGTTCGTACACGTTATAACGTAATACTGTAAAACGTTATACGTTATAACGTAATACCATATGACGTTATACGTTATAACGTAATACCATATAACGTTATATGTTATAACGTAATACTATATAACGTTATACGTTATAACGTAATACCATATGCTGTTATACGTTATAATGAAATGCGATAGTACGTTACACGTTATAACGTAATACTCTATAACGTTATACGTTATAACGTAATACCATATAACGTTATACGTTATAGCGGAATACTGTATGACGTTATACGTTATAACGTAATACCATATGACGATATACTTTATAACGTAATACCATATGACGTTATACGTTATAACGTAATACCATATGACGTTATACGTTATTGGGAAATGCTATAGTACGTTACACGTTATAAAGTAATATTGAATAACGTTATACATTATAACGTAATGCCATATGACGTTATACGTTATAACGTAATACCATATGACGCTATACGTTATAGGGAAATGCTATAGTACGTTTCACGTTATAACGTAATACTATATAAAGTTATACGTTATAACGTAATACCATATGACGTTATACGTTGTAAGGAAATGCTATAGTACGTTACACGTCATAACGTAATACCATATAACGTTCTACGTTATAACGTAATACCATATGACGTTGTACGTTATAACGTAATACTATATAACGTAATACGTTATAACGAAATACCATATAACGTTACACGTTATGACGTAATACCATATGACGTTATACGTTATAACGTAATACCATATAACGTTACACGTTATAACGTAATACCATATGACGTTATACGTTGTAAGGAAATGCTATAGTACGTTACACGTCATAACGTAATACTATATAACGTTATTCGTTAGAACATAATAACATATAACGTTACACGTTATAACATAATACTATATAACGTTATACGTTATAACGTAATACCATATAACGTTATACGTTATAACGTAATACCATATGACGTTATACGTTATAACGTAATTCCATATAACGTTATACGTTATAACGTAATACCATATATCGTTACACGTTATAACGTAATACCATATGACGTTATACGTTATAAGGAAATGCTACAGTACGATACACGTTATAGCGTAATACTATATAACGTTATTCGTTATAACGTAATACCATATGACGTTATACGTTATAACGTAATACTATATATCGTTATACGTTATAACGTAATACCATATGACGCTATACGTTATAGGGAAATGCTATAGTCCGTTTCACGTTATAACGTAATACTATATAAAGTTATACGTTATAACGTAATCCCATATGACGTTATACGTTATAACGTAATACCATATAACGTTATACGTTATAACGTAATACCATATGACGTTATACGTTATAACGTAATACCATATGACGTTATACTTTATAACGTAATACCATATGACGATATACTTTATAACGTAATACCATATGACGTTATATGTTATAAGGAAATGCTCTAGTACGATACACGTTATAACGTAATACTATATAACGTTATTCGTTAGAACGTAATAACATATAACGTTACACGTTATAACATAATACTATATAACGTTATACGTTATAACGTAATACCATATAACGTTATACGTTATAACGTAATACCATATGACGTTATACGTCTTAACGTATTTCCATATAACGTTATACGTTATAACGTAATACCATATAACGTTACACGTTATAACGTAATACCATATGACGTTATACGTTATAAGGAAATGCTATAGTACGTTATACGTCATAACGTAATACTGTATAACGTTATACGTTATAACGTAATACCATATGTCGTTATACGTTATAACGTAATACCATTTGACGTTATACGTTATAACGGAATACTGTATGACGTTATACGTTATAACGTAATACCATATGACGATATACTTTCAACGTAATACCATATGACGTTATACGTTATAACGTAATACCATATGACGTTATACGTTATTGGGAAATGCTATAGTACGTTACACGTTATAAAGTAATACTGTATAACGTTATACATTATAACGTAATGCCATATGACGTTATACGTTATAACGTAATACCATATGACGCTATACGTTATAGGGAAATGCTATAGTACGTTTCACGTTATAACGTAATACTATATAAAGTTATACGTTATAACGTAATACCATATGACGTTATACGTTATTGGGAAATGCTATAGTCCGTTACACGTTAAAACGTAATACTGTATAACGTTATACGTTATAACGTGATACCATATAACGTTACACGTTATAACGTAATACTATATAACGTTATACGTTATAACGTATTACCATATGCTGTTATACGTTATAATGAAATGCTATAGTACGTTACACGTTATAACGTAATACTGTATAACGTTATGCGTTATAACGTAATACCATATAACCTTATACGTTATAACGTAATACCATATAACGTTATACGTTATAACGGAATACTGTAAGACGTTATACGTTATAACGTAATACCATATGACGATATACTTTATAACGTAATACCATGTGACGTTATACGTTATAAGGAAATGCTCTAGTACGAATCACGTTATAACGTAATACCATATAACGTTATACGTTATAACGGAATACTGTATGACGTTATACGTTCTAACGTAATACCATATGACGTTATACGTTAAAAGGAAATGCTAAAGTACGTTACACGTTATAACGTAATACTATATAACGTTATACGTTACATGGTAATAGTAAATAACGTTATACGTTATAACGTAATGCTACAGAACGTTATACGTTATATCGTAATACCATATGACGTTATACGTTATAACGTAATACTATATATCGTTATACGTTATAACGTAATACCATATGACGCTATACGTTATAGGGGAATGCTATAGTCCGTTTCACGCTATAACGTAATACTATATAAAGTTATACGTTATAACGTAATCCCATATGACGTTATACGTTATAACGTAATACCATATAACGTTACACGTTATAACGTAATACCATATGACGTTATACGTTATAACGTAATACCATATGACGTTATACGTTATTGGGAAATGCTATAGTACGTTACACGTTATAAAGTAATACTGTATAACGTTATACATTATGACGTAATACCATATGACGTTATACGTTATAAGGATATGCTATAGTTCGTACACGTTATAACGTAATACTGTAAAACGTTATACGTTATAACGTAATACTATATGACGTTATACGTTATAACGTAATACCATATAACGTTATACGTTATAACGTAATACCATATAACGTTATATGTTATAACGTAATACTATATAACGTTATATGTTATAACGTAATACCATATGCTGTTATACGTTATAATGAAATGCTATAGTACGTTACACGTTATAACGTAATACTGTATAACGTTATGCTTTATAACGTAATACCATATGACCTTATACGTTATAACGTAATACCATTTAACGTTATACGTTATAACGGAATACTGTATGACGTTATACGTTATAACGTAATACCATATGACGATATACTTTATAACGTAATACCATATGACGTTATACGTTATAACGTAATACCATATGACGCTATACGTTATAGGGAAATGCTATAGTACGTTTCACGTTATAACGTAATACTATATAAAGTTATACGTTATAACGTAATACCATATGACGTTATACGTTATAACGTAATACCATATAACGTTACACGTTATAACGTAATACTATATAACGTTATACGTTACATGGTAATAGTAAATAACGTTATACGTTATAACGTAATGCTACAGAACGTTATACGTTATATCGTAGTACCATATGACGTTATACGTTATAACGTAATACTATATATCGTTATACGTTATAACGTAACACCATATGACGCTATACGTTATAGGGGAATGCTATAGTCTGTTTCACGCTATAACGTAATACTATATAAAGTTATACGTTATAACGTAATCCCATATGACGTTATACGTTATAACGTAATACCATATAACGTTACACGTTATAACGTAATACCATATGACGTTATACGTTATAACGTAATACCATATGACGTTATACGTTATTGGGAAATGCTATAGTACGTTACACGTTATAAAGTAATACTGTATAACGTTATACATTATAACGTAATACCATATGACGTTATACGTTTAAAGGATATGCTATAGTTCGTACACGTTATAACGTAATACTGTAAAACGTTATACGTTATAACGTAATACTATATGACGTTATACGTTATAACGTAATACCATTTAACGTTATACGTTATAACGTAATACCATATAACGTTATATGTTATAACGTAATACTATATAACGTTATATGTTATAACGTAATACCATATGCTGTTATACGTTATAATGAAATGCTATAGTACGTTACACGTTATAACGTAATACTGTATATCGTCATGCTTTATAACGTAATACCATATGACCTTATACGTTATAACGTAATACCATTTAACGTTATACGTTATAACGGAATACTGTATGACGTTATACGTTATAACGTAATACCATATGACGACATACTTTATAACGTAATACCATATGACGTTATACGTTATAACGTAATACCATATGACGTTATACGTTATTGGGAAATGCTATAGTACGTTACACGTTATAAAGTAATACTGTATAACTTTATACATTATAACGTAATGCCATATGACGTTATACGTTATAACGTAATACCATATGACGTTATACGTTATTGGGAAATGCTATAGTACGTTACACGTTATAAAGTAATACTGTATAACGTTATACATTATAACGTAATGCCATATGACGTTATACGTTATAACGTAATACCATATGACGCTATACGTTATAGGGAAATGCTATAGTACGTTTCACGTTATAACGTAATACTATATAAAGTTATACGTTATAACGTAATACCATATGACGTTATACGTTATAACGTAATACCATATAACGTTACACGTTATAACGTAATACTATATAACGTTATACGTTATAGCGTAATCCCATATGACGTTATACGTTATAAGGATATGCTATATTTCGTACACGTTATAACGTAATACTGTAAAACGTTATACGTTATAACGTAATACCATATGACGTTATACGTTATAAAGTAATACCATATAACGTTATATGTTATAACGTAAGACTATATAACGTAATACGTTATAACGTAATACCATATGACGTGATACGTTATAACGTAATACCATATAACGTTACACGTTATAACGTAATTCCATATGACGTTATACGTTACATGGTAATAGTAAATAACGTTATACGTTATAACGTAATGCTACAGAACGTTATACGTTATATCGTAATACCATATAACGTTATACGTTATAACGTAATACCATATGACGTGATACGTTATAACGTAATACCATATAACGTTACACGTTATAACGTAATACCATATGACGTTATACGTTATAAGAAAATGCTATGGTACGATACACGTTATAGCGTAATACTATATAACGTTATTCGTTATAACGTAATAACATATAACGTTATACGTTATGACGTAATACTGTATAACGTTATACGTTATAACGTGATACCATATAACGTTACGCGTTATAACGTAATAATATATAACGTTATACGTTATAACGTAATACCATATGACGTTATACGTTATAAGGATATGCTATAGTTCGTACACGTTATAACGTAATACTGTAAACCGTTATACGTTATAACGTAATACTGTAAAACGTTATACGTTATAACGTAATACCATATGACGTTATACGTTATAACGTAATACCATATAACGTTATATGTTATAACGTAATACTATATAACGTTATACGTTATAACGTAATACCATATGCTGTTATACGTTATAATGAAATGCTATAGTACGTTACACGTTATAACGTAATACTCTATAACGTTATGCTTTATAACGTAATACCATATGACCTTATACGTTATAACGTAATACCATATAACGTTATACGTTATAACGGAATACTGTATGACGTTATACGTTCTAACGTAATACCATATGACGTTATACGTTACAAGGAAATGCTAAAGTACGTTACACGTTATAACGTAATACTATATAACGTTATACGTTACATGGTAATAGTAAATAACGTTATACGTTATAACGTAATGCTACAGAACGTTATACGTTATATCGTAATACCATATGACGTTATACGTTATAACGTAATACTATATATCGTTATACGTTATAACGTAATACCATATGACGTTATACGTTATAAGGATATGCTATAGTTCGTGCACGTTATAACGTAATACTGTAAAACGTTATACGTTATAACGTAATACCATATGACGTTATACGTTATAACGTAATACCATATAACGTTATATGTTATAACGTAATACTATATAACGTTATACGTTATAACGTAATACCATATGCCGTTATACGTTTTAAGGAAATGCTATAGTACGTTACACGTTATAACGTAATACTGTATAACGTTATGCGTTATAACGTAATACCATATGACCTTATACGTTATAATGTAATACCATATAACGTTATACGTTATAACGGAATACTGTATGACGTTATACGTTCTAACGTAATACCATATGACGTTATACGTTATAAGGAAATGCTAAAGTACGTTACACGTTATAACGTAATACTATATAACGTTATACGTTACATGGTAATAGTAAATAACGTTATACGTTATAACGTAATGCTACAGAACGTTATACGTTATATCGTAATACCATATAACGTTATACGTTATAACGTAATACCATATGACGTGATACGTTATAACGTAATACCATATGACGTTATACGTTATAAGGAAATGCTAAAGTACGTTACACGTTATAACGTAATACTATATAACGTTATACTTTATAACGTACTACCATATGACGTTATACGTTATAACGTAATACCATATGACGTTATACTTTATAACGTAATACCATATGACGATATACTTTATAACGTAATACCATATGACGTTATACGTTATAAGGAAATGCTCTAGTACGATACACGTTATAACGTAATACTATATAACGTTATTCGTTAGAACGTAATAACATATAACATTACACGTTATAACATAATACTATATAACGTTATACGTTATAACGTAATACCATATAACGTTATACGTTATAACGTAATACCATATGACGTTATACGTCATAACGTAATTCCATATAACGTTATACGTTATAACGTAATACCATATAACGTTACACGTTATAACGTAATACCATATGACGTTATACATTATTGGGAAATGCTATAGTACGTTACACGTTATAAAGTAATATTGTATAACGTTATACATTATAACGTAATGCCATATGACGTTATACGTTATAACGTAATACCATATGACGCTATACGTTATAGGGAAATGCTATAGTACGTTACACGTTATAACGTAATACTCTATAACGTTATGCTTTATAACGTAATACCATATGACCTTATACGTTATAACGTAATACCATATAACGTTATACGTTATAACGGAATACTGTATGACGTTATACGTTATAACGTAATACCATTTGACGATATACTTTATAACGTAATCCCATATGACGTTATACGTTATAACGTAATACCATATGACGTTATACGTTATAACGTAATACCATATAACGTTACACATTATAACGTAATACTATATAACGTTATACGATATAACGTAATACCATATGTCGTTATACGTTATAAGGATATGCTATAGTTCGTGCACGTTATAACGTAATACTGTAAAACGTTATACGTTATAACGTAATACCATATGACGTTATACGTTATAACGTAATACCATATAACGTTATATGTTATAACGTAATACTATATAACGTTATACGTTATAACGTAATACCATATGCTGTTATACGTTTTAAGGAAATGCTATAGTACGTTACACGTTATAACGTAATACTGTATAACGTTATGCGTTATAACGTAATACCATATGACCTTATACGTTATAACGTAATACCATATAACGTTATACGTTATAACGGAATACTGTATGACGTTATACGTTCTAACGTAATACCATATGACGTTATACGTTATAAGGAAATGCTAAAGTACGTTACACGTTATAACGTAATACTATATAACGTTATACGTTACATGGTAATAGTAAATAACGTTATACGTTATAACGTAATGCTACAGAACGTTATAGGTTATATCGTAATACCATATAACGTTATACGTTATAACGTAATACCATATGACGTGATACGTTATAACGTAATACCATATGACGTTATACGTTATAAGGAAATGCTAAAGTACGTTACACGTTATAACGTAATACTATATAACGTTATACTTTATAACGTACTACCATATGACGTTATACGTTATAACGTAATACCATATGACGTTATACTTTATAACGTCATACCATATGACGATATACTTTATAACGTAATACCATATGACGTTATACGTTATAAGGAAATGCTCTAGTACGATACACGTTATAACGTAATACTATATAACGTTATTCGTTAGAACGTAATAACATATAACGTTACACGTTATAACATAATACTATATAACGTTATACGTTATAACGTAATACCATATAACGTTATACGTTATAACGTAATACCATATGACGTTATACGTCATAACGTAATTCCATATAACGTTATACGTTATAACGTAATACCATATAACGTTACAGGTTATAACGTAATACCATATGACGTTATACGTCATAACGTAATTCCATATAACGTTATACGTTATAACGTAATACCATATAACGTTACACGTTATAACGTAATACCATATGACGTTATACGTTATAACGTAATACTATATATCGTTATACGTTATAACGTAATACCATATGACGCTATACGTTATAGGGAAATGCTATAGTCCGTTTCACGTTATAACGTAATACTATATAAAGTTATACGTTATAACGTAATCCCATATGACGTTATACGTTATAACGTAATACCATATAACGTTACACGTTATAACGTAATACCATATAACGTTACACGTTATAACGTAATACCATATGACGTTATACGTTATAACGTAATACCATATGACGTTATACATTATAGGGAAATGCTATAGTACGTTACACGATATATCGTAATACTGTATAACGTTATACGTTATAACGTAATACCATATGACGTTGTCCGTTATAACGTAATACGATATGACGTTATACGTTATAGGGAATGCTATAGTACGTTACACGTTATAACGTAATACTGTATAACGTTATACGTTATAACGTAATACCATATAACGTTACACGTTATAACGTAATACCATATGACGGTGTACGTTATAACGTAATACCATATAACGTTACACGTTATAACGTACTACCATATGACGTTATACGTTGTAAGGAAATGCTATAGTACGTTACACGTCATAACGTAATACCATATAACGTTCTACGTTATAACGTAATACCATATGACGTCGTACGTTATAACGTAATACGATATGACGTTATACGTTGTAAGGACATGCTATAGTACGTTACACGTCATAACGTAATACCATATAACGTTCTACGTTATAACGTAATACCATATGACGTTGTACGTTATAACGTAATACGATATGACGTTATACGTGATAGGGAAATGCTATAGTACGTTTCACGTTATAACGTAATACTGTATAACGTTATACGTCATAACGTAATACTGTATAACGTTATACATTATAACGTAATACCACATGACGTTATACGTTATAACGTAATACCATATGACGTTATACGTTATAACGTAATACCATATGACCTTATACGTTATAACGTAATACCATATAACGTTATACGTTATAACGGAATACTGTATGACGTTACACGTTCTAACGTAATACCATATGACGTTATACGTTATAAGGAAATGCTAAAGTACGTTACACGTTATAACGTAATACTATATAACGTTATACGTTACATGGTAATAGTAAATAACGTTATACGTTATAACGTAATGCTACAGAACGTTATACGTTATATCGTAATACCATATAACGTTATACGTTATAACGTAATACCATATTACGTGATACGTTATAACGTAATACCATATGACGTTATACGTTATAAGGAAATGCTAAAGTACGTTACACGTTATAACGTAATACTATATAACGTTATACTTTATAACGTACTACCATATGACGTTATACGTTATAACGTAATACCATATGACGTTATACTTTATAACGTAATACCATATGACGATATACGTTATAACGTAATACCATATGACGTTATACGTCATAACGTAATTCCATATAACGTTATACGTTATAACGTAATACCATATAACGTTACACGTTATAACGTAATACCATATGACGTTATACGTTATAAGGAAATGCTATAGTACGATACACGTTATAGCGTAATACTATATAACATTATTCGTTATAACGTAATAACATATAACGTTATACGTTATGACGTAATACTATATAACGTAATATGTCATAACGAACTACCATAAAACGTTACACGTTATAACGTAATACCATATGACGTTATACGTTATAACGTAATACTATATCTCGTTACACGTTATAACGTAATACCATATGACGCTATACGTTATAGGGAAATGCTATAGTCCGTTTCACGTTATAACGTAATACTATATAAAGTTATACGTTATAACGTAATCCCATATGACGTTATACGTTATAACGTAATACCATATAACGTTACACGTTATAACGTAATACCATATAACGTTACACGTTATAACGTAATACCATATGACGTTATACGTTATAACGTAATACCATATGACGTTATACATTATAGGGAAATGCTATAGTACGTTACACGATATAACGTAATACTGTATAACGTTATACGTTATAACGTAATACCATATGACGTTGTCCGTTATAACGTAATACGATATGACGTTATACGTTATAGGGAAATGCTATAGTACGTTACACGTTATAACGTAATACTGTATAACGTTATACGTTATAACGTAATACCATATAACGTTACACGTTATAACGTAATACCATATGACGGTGTACGTTATAACGTAATACCATATAACGTTATACATTATAGAGAAATGCTATAGTACGTTACACGATATAACGTAATACTGTATAACGTTATACGTTATAACGTAATACCATATGACGTTGTCCGTTATAACGTAATACGATATGACGTTTTACATTATAGGGAAATGCTATAGTCCGTTTCACGTTATAACGTAATACTATATAAAGTTATACGTTATAACGTAATCCCATATGACGTTATACGTTATAACGTAATACCATATAACGTTACACGTTATAACGTAATACCATATAACGTTACACGTTATACCGTAATACCATATGACGTTATACGTTATAACGTAATACCATATGACGTTATACATTATAGGGAAATGCTATAGTACGTTACACGATATAACGTAATACTGTATAACGTTATACGTTATAACGTAATACCATATGACGTTGTCCGTTATAACGTACTACCATATGACGTTATACGTTGTAAGGAAATGCTATAGTACGTTTCACGTCATAACGTAATACCATATAACGTTCTACGTTATAACGTAATACCATATGACGTTGTACGTTATAACGTAATACGATATGACGTTATACGTTGTAAGGAAATGCTATAGTACGTTACACGTCATAACGTAATACCATATAACGTTCTACGTTATAACGTAATACCATATGACGTTGTACGTTATAACGTAATACGATATGACGTTATACGTGATAGGGAAATGCTATAGTTCGTTTCACGTTATAACGTAATACTGTACAGCGTTATACGTCATAACGTAATACTGTATAACGTTATACATTATAACGTAATACCACATGACGTTATACGTTATAACGTAATACCATATGACGTTATACGTTATAACGTAATACTATATAACGTTATACGCCACATGGTAGTAGTAAATAACGTTATACGTTATACGGTAATGCTACATAACGTTGTACGTTATAACGGAATACGATATGACGTTATACGTTATAGGGAAATGCTATAGTACGTTACACGTTATAACGTAATAACATTTAACGTTATACGTTATAACGTAATACTATATAACGTAATACGTCATAACGAACTACCATAAAACGTTATACGTTATAACGTAATACCATATGACGTTATACTTTATATCGTAATACCATATGACGATATACGTTATAAGGAAATGCTATAGTACGATACACATTATAGCGTAATACTATATAACGTTATTCGTTATAACGTAATAACATATAACGTTACACGTTATAACATAATACTATATAACGTTATAACGTAATACCATATAACGTTATACGTTATAACGTAATACCATATGACGTTATACGTCATAACGTAATTCCATATAACGTCATACGTTATAACGTAATACCATATAACGTTACACGTTATAACGTAATACCATATGACGTTATACGTTATAAGGAAATGCTATAGTACGATACACATTATAGCGTAATACTATATAACGTTATTCGTTATAACGTAATAACATATAACGTTATACGTTATGACGTAATACTATATAACGTAATACGTCATAACGAACTACCATAAAACGTTACACGTTATAACGTAATACCATATAACGTTACACGTTATAACGTAATACCATATGACGTTATACGTTATAACGTAATACCATATGACGTTATACGTTATTGGGAAATGCTATAGTACGTTACACGTTATAAAGTAATACTGTATAACGTTATACATTATAACGTAATACCATATGACGTTATACGTTATAACGTAATACCATATGACGTTATACGCTATTGGGAAATGCTATAGTTCGTACACGTTACAACGCAATACTGTATAACGTTATACGTTATAACGTGATACCATATAACGTTACACGTTATAACGTAATAATATATAACGTTATACGTTATAACGTAATACCATATGACGTTATACGTTATAAGTATATGCTATAGTTCGTACACGTTATGACGTAATACTGTAAAACGTTATACGTTATAACGTAATATCATATGGCGTTATACGTTATAACGTAATACCACATAACGTTATATGTTATAACGTAATACTATATAACGTTATACGTTATAACGTAATACCATATGCTGTTATACGTTATAACGTAATACCATATGACGTGATACGTTATAACGTAATACCATATGACGTGATACGTTATAACGTAATACCATATGACGTTATACGTCATAACGTAATACTATATAACGTAATACGTTATAACGAAATACCATATAACGTTACACGTTATGACGTAATACCATATGACGTTATACGTTATAACGTAATACCATATAACGTTACACGTTATAACGTAATACCATATGACGTTATACGTTATAAGGAAATGCTATAGTACGTTACACGTTATAACGCAATACTGTATAACGTTATGCGTTATAACGTAATACCATATGACATTATACGTTATAACGTAATACCATATGACCTTATACGTAATAACGTAACACCATATAACGTTATACGTTATAACGGAATACTGTATGACGTTATACGTTCTAACGTAATACCATATGACGTTATACGTTATAAGGAAATGCTAAAGTACGTTACACGTTATAACGTAATACTATATAACGTTATACGTTACATGGTAATACTAAATAACGTTATACGTTATAACGTAATGCTACAGAACGTTATACGTTATATCGTAATACCATATGACGTTATACGTTATAACGTAATACTATATATCGTTATACGTTATAACGTAATACCATATGACGCTATACGTTATAGGGGAATGCTATAGTCCGTTTCACGCTATAACGTAATACTATATAAAGTTATACGTTATAACGTAATCCCATATGACGTTATACGTTATAACGTAATACCATATAACGTTACACGTTATAACGTAATACCATATGACGTTATACGTTATATCGTAATACCATATGACGTTATACGTTATTGGGAAATGCTATAGTACGTTACACGTTATAAAGTAATACTGTATAACGTTATACATTATAACGTAATACCATATGACGTTATACGTTATAAGGATATGCTATAGTTCGTACACGTTATAACGTAATACTGTAAAACGTTATACGTTATAACGTAATACTATATGACGTTATACGTTATAACGTAATACCATATAACGTTATACGTTATAACGTAATACCATATAACGTTATATGTTATAACGTAATACTATATAACGTTATATGTTATAACGTAATACCATATGCTGTTATACGTTATAATGAAATGCTATAGTACGTTACACGTTATAACGTAATACTGTATAACGTTATGTTTTATAACGTAATACCATATGACCT
Organism: Bombus sonorus; assembly: GCA_029958995.1. Taxonomy (NCBI): domain Eukaryota; kingdom Metazoa; phylum Arthropoda; class Insecta; order Hymenoptera; family Apidae; genus Bombus; species Bombus sonorus. The sequence goes on from JARWAU010000044.1 coordinate 325,745, forward strand.
TATACGTTATGACGTAATACCATTTAACGTTATACGTTATAACGGAATACTGTATGACGTTATACGTTATAACGTAATACCATATGACGATATACTTTATAACGTAATACCATATGACGTTATACGTTATAACGTAATACCATATGACGTTATACGTTATTGGGAAATGCTATAGTACGTTACACGTTATAAAGTAATACTGTATAACGTTATACATTATAACGTAATGCCATATGACGTTATACGTTATAGCGTAATACCATATGACGCTATACGTTATAGGGAAATGCTATAGTACGTATCACGTTATAACGTAATACTATATAATGTTATACGTTATAACGTAATACCATATGACGTTATACGTTATAACGTAATACCATATAACGTTACACGTTATAACGTAATACTATATAACGTTATACGTTACATGGTAATAGTAAATAACGTTATACGTTATAACGTAATGCTACAGAACGTTATACGTTATATCGTAATACCATATGACGTTATACGTTATAACGTAATACTATATATCGTTATACGTTATAACGTAATACCATATGACGCTATACGTTATAGGGGAATGCTATAGTCCGTTTCACGCTATAACGTAATACTATATAAAGTTATACGTTATAACGTAATCCCATATGACGTTATACGTTATAACGTAATACCATATAACGTTACACGTTATAACGTAATACCATATGACGTTATACGTTATAACGTAATACCATATGACGTTATACGTTATTGGGAAATGCTATAGTACGTTACACGTTATAAAGTAATACTGTATAACGTTATACATTATAACGTAATACCATATGACGTTATACGTTTAAAGGATATGCTATAGTTCGTACACGTTATAACGAAATACTGTAAAACGTTATACGTTATAACGTAATACTATATGACGTTATACGTTATAACGTAATACCATATAACGTTATACGTTATAACGTAATACCATATAACGTTATATGTTATAACGTAATACTATATAACGTTATATGTTATAACGTAATACCATATGCTGTTATACGTTATAATGAAATGCTATAGTACGTTACACGTTATAACGTAATACTGTATATCGTTATGCTTTATAACGTAATACCATATGACCTTATACGTTATAACGTAATACCATTTAACGTTATACGTTATAACGGAATACTGTATGACGTTATACGTTATAACGTAATACCATATGACGACATACTTTATAACGTAATACCATATGACGTTATACGTTATAACGTAATACCATATGACGTTATACGTTATAACGTAATACCATATGACGTTATACGTTATTGGGAAATGCTATAGTACGTTACACGTTATAAAGTAATACTGTATAACGTTATACATTATAACGTAATGCCATATGACGTTATACGTTATAACGTAATACCATATGACGTTATACGTTATTGGGAAATGCTATAGTACGTTACACGTTATAAAGTAATACTGTATAACGTTATACATTATAACGTAATGCCATATGACGTTATACGTTATAACGTAATACCATATGACGTTATACGTTATTGGGAAATGCTATAGTACGTTACACGTTATAAAGTAATACTGTATAACGTTATACATTATAACGTAATGCCATATGACGTTATACGTTATAACGTAATACCATATGTCGCTATACGTTATAGGGAAATGCTATAGTACGTTTCACGTTTTAACGTAATACTATATAAAGTTATACGTTATAACGTAATACCATATGACGTTATACGTTATAACGTAATACCATATAACGTTACACGTTATAACGTAATACTATATAACGTTATACGTTATAGCGTAATACCATATGACGTTATACGTTATAAGGATATGCTATAGTTCGTACACGTTATAACGTAATACTGTAAAACGTTATACGTTATAACGTAATACCATATGACGTGATACGTTATAACGTAATACCATATGACGATATACTTTATAACGTAATACCATATGACGTTATACGTTATAACGTAATACCATATGACGTTATACGTTATTGGGAAATGCTATAGTACGTTACACGTTATAAAGTAATACTGTATAACGGTATACATTATAACGTAATGCCATATGACGTTATACGTTATAACGTAATACCATATGACGCTATACGTTATAGGGAAATGCTATAGTACGTTTCACGTTATAACGTAATACTATATAAAGTTATACGTTATAACGCAATACCATATGACGTTATACGTTATAACGTAATACCATATAACGTTACACGTTATAACGTAATACTATATAACGTTATACGTTATAGCGTAATACTATATGACGTTATACGTTATAAGGATATGCTATAGTTCGTACACGTTATAACGTAATACTGTAAAACGTTATACGTTATAACGTAATACCATATGACGTTATACGTTATAAAGTAATACCATATAACGTTATATGTTATAACGTAAGACTATATAACGTAATACGTTATAACGTAATACCATATAACGTTACACGTTTTAACGTAATACCATATGACGTTATACGTTATAACGTAATACCATATAACGTTATACTTTATAACGTAATGCCATATAACGTTACACGTTATAACGTAATACTATATAACGTTATACGTTACATGGTAATAGTAAATAACGTTATACGTTATAACGTAATGCTACAGAACGTTATACGTTATATCGTAATACCATATAACGTTATACGTTATAACGTAATACCATATGACGTGATACGTTATAACGTAATACCATATAACGTTACACGTTATAACGTAATACCATATGACGTTATACGTTATAAGGAAATGCTATAGTACGATACACGTTATAGCGTAATACTATATAACGTTATTCGTTATAACGTAATAACATATAACGTTATACGTTATGACGTAATACTATATAACGTTATACGTTATAACGTGATACCATATAACGTTACACGTTATAACGTAATAATATATAACGTTATACGTTATAACGTAATACCATATGACGTTATACGTTATAAGGATATGCTATAGTTCCTACACATTATAACGTAGTACTGTAAAACGTTATACGTTATAACGTAATACCATATGACGTTATACGTTACATGGTAATAGTAAATAACGTTATACGTTATAACGTAATGCTACAGAACGTTATACGTTATATCGTAATACCATATAACGTTTACGTTATAACGTAATACCATATGACGTGATACGTTATAACGTAATACCATATAACGTTACACGTTATAACGTAATACCATATGACGTTATACGTTATAAGGAAATGCTATGGTACGATACACGTTATAGCGTAATACGATATAACGTTATTCGTTATAACGTAATAACATATAACGTTATACGTTATGACGTAATACTATATAACGTTATACGTTATAACGTGATACCATATAACGTTACACGTTATAACGTAATAATATATAACGTTATACGTTATAACGTAATACCATATGACGTTATACGTTATAATGATATGCTATAGTTCGTACACGTTATAACGTAATACTGTAAAACGTTATACGTTATAACGTAATACCATATGACGTTATACGTTATAACGTAATACCATATAACGTTATATGTTATAACGTAATACTATATAACGTTATACGTTATAACGTAATACCATATGCTGTTATACGTTATAATGAAATGCTATAGTACGTTACACGTTATAACGTAATACTATATAACGTTATACGTTATAACGTAATACCATATGCTGTTATACGTTATAATGAAATGCTATAGTACGTTACACGTTATAACGTAATACTCTATAACGTTATGCTTTATAACGTAATACCATATGACCTTATACGTTATAACGTAATACCATATAACGTTATACGTTATAACGGAATACTGTATGACGTTATACGTTATAACGTAATACCATATGACGATATACTTTATAACGTAATACCATATGACGTTATACGTTATAACGTAATACCATATGACGTTATACGTTATTGGGAAATGCTATAGTACGTTACACGTTATAAAGTAATATTGTATAACGTTATACATTATAACGTAATGCCATATGACGTTATACGTTATAACGTAATACCATATGACGCTATACGTTATAGGGAAATGCTATAGTACGTTTCACGTTATAACGTAATACTATATAAAGTTATACGTTATAACGTAATACCATATGACCTTATACGTTATAACGTAATTCCATATAACATTACACGTTATAACGTAATACTATATAACGTTATACGTTATAACGTAATACCATATGACGTTATACGTTATAAGGATATGCTATAGTTCGTGCACGTTATAACGTAATACTGTAAAACGTTATACGTTATAACGTAATACCATATGACGTTATACGTTATAACGTAATACCATATAACGTTATATGTTATAACGTAATACTATATAACGTTATACGTTATAACGTAATACCATACGCTGTTATACGTTTTAAGGAAATGCTATAGTACGTTACACGTTATAACGTAATACTGTATAACGTTATGCGTTATAACGTAATACCATATAACGTTATACGTTATAACGTAATACCATATGACGTTATACGTCATAACGTAATTCCATATAACGTTATACGTTATAACGTAATACCATATAACGTTACACGTTATAACGTAATACCATATGACGTTATACGTTATAAGGAAATGCTATAGTACGATACACGTTATAGCGTAATACTTTATAACATTATTCGTTATAACGTAATAACATATAACGTTATACGTTATGACGTAATACTATATAACGTAATACGACATTACGAACTACCATAAAACGTTACACGTTATAACGTAATACCATATGACGTTATACGTTATAACGTAATACTATATATCGTTATACGTTATAACGTAATACCATATGACGCTATACGTTATAGGGAAATGCTATAGTCCGTTTCACGTTATAACGTAATACTATATAAAGTTATACGTTATAACGTAATCCCATATGACGTTATACGTTATAACGTAATACCATATAACGTTACACGTTATAACGTAATACCATATAACGTTACACGTTATAACGTAATACCATATGACGTTATACGTTATAACGTAATACCATATGACGTTATACATTATAGGGAAATGCTATAGTACGTTACACGATATATCGTAATACTGTATAACGTTATACGTTATAACGTAATACCATATGACGTTGTCCGTTATAACGTAATACGATATGACGCTATACGTTATAGGGAATGCTATAGTACGTTACACGTTATAACGTAATACTGTATAACGTTATACGTTATAACGTAATAGCATATAACGTTACACGTTATAACGTAATACCATATGACGGTGTACGTTATAACGTAATACCATATAACGTTACACGTTATAACGTACTACCATATGACGTTATACGTTGTAAGGAAATGCTATAGTACGTTACACGTCATAACGTAATACCATATAACGTTCTACGTTATAACGTAATACCATATGACGTTGTACGTTATAACGTAATACGATATGACGTTATACGTTGTAAGGACATGCTATAGTACGTTACACGTCATAACGTAATACCATATAACGTTCTACGTTATAACGTAATACCATATGACGTTGTACGTTATAACGTAATACGATATGACGTTATACGTGATAGGGAAATGCTATAGTACGTTTCACGTTATCACGTAATACTGTATAACGTTATACGTCATAACGTAATACTGTGTAACGTTCTACATTATAACGTAATACCACATGACGTTATACGTTATAACGTAATACCATATGACGTTATACGTTATAACGTAATACTATATAACGTTATACGTCACATGGTAGTAGTAAATAACGTTATACGTTATACGGTAATGCTACATAACGTTGTACGTTATAACGGAATACGATATGACGTTATACGTTATAGGGAAATGCTATAGTACGTTACACGTTATAACGTAATAACATATAACGTTATACGTTATAACGTAATACTATATAACGTAATACGTCATAACGAACTACCATAAAACGTTACACGTTATAACGTAATACCATATGACGTTATACGTTATAACGTAATACGATATGACGTGATACGTTATAACGTATTACCATATGACGTTATACGTTATAAGGAAATGCTAAAGTACGTTACACGTTATAACGTAATACTATATAACGTTATACGTCACATGGTAGTAGTAAATAACGTTATACGTTAAAAGGTAATGCTACATAACGTTGTACGTTATAACGGAATACGATATGACGTTATACGTTATAGGGAAATGCTATAGTACGTTACACGTTATAACGTAATAACATATAACGTTATACGATATGACGTAATACTATATAACGTTATACGTTATAACGTGCTACCATATAACGTTACACGTTATAACGTAATAATATATAACGTTATACGTTATAACGTAATACCATATGACGTTATACGTTATAAGGATATGCTATAGTTCGTACACGTTATAACGTAATACTGTAAAACGTTATACGTTATAACGTAATACCATATGCTGTTATACGTTATAATGAAATGCGATAGTACGTTACACGTTATAACGTAATACCATATGACGTTATACGTTATAAGGATATGCTATAGTTCGTACACGTTATAACGTAATACTGTAAAACGTTATACGTTATAACGTAATACCATATGCTGTTATACGTTATAATGAAATGCGATAGTACGTTACACGTTATAACGTAATACTCTATAACGTTATACGTTATAACGTAATACCATATAACGTTATACGTTATAGCGGAATACTGTATGACGTTATACGTTATAACGTAATACCATATGACGATATACTTTATAACGTAATACCATATGACGTTATACGTTATAACGTAATACCATATGACGTTATACGTTATTGGGAAATGCTATAGTACGTTACACGTTATAAAGTAATATTGTATAACGTTCTACATTATAACGTAATACCACATGACGTTATACGTTATAACGTAATACCATATGACGTTATACGTTATAACGTAATACTATATAACGTTATACGTCACATGGTAGTAGTAAATAACGTTATACGTTATACGGTAATGCTACATAACGTTGTACGTTATAACGGAATACGATATGACGTTATACGTTATAGGGAAATGCTATAGTACGTTACACGTTATAACGTAATAACATATAACGTTATACGTTATAACGTAATACTATATAACGTTATATGTTATAACGTAATACTATATAACGTTATACGTTATAACGTAATACCATATGCTGTTATACGTTATAAGGATATGCTATAGTTCGTGCACGTTATAACGTAATACTGTAAAACGTTATACGTTATAACGTAATACCATATGACGTTATACGTTATAACGTAATACCATATAACGTTATATGTTATAACGTAATACTATATAACGTTATACGTTATAACGTAATACCATACGCTGTTATACGTTTTAAGGAAATGCTATAGTACGTTACACGTTATAACGTAATACTGTATAACGTTATGCGTTATAACGTAATACCATATAACGTTATACGTTATAACGTAATACCATATGACGTTATACGTCATAACGTAATTCCATATAACGTTATACGTTATAACGTAATACCATATAACGTTACACGTTATAACGTAATACCATATGACGTTATACGTTATAAGGAAATGCTATAGTACGATACACGTTATAGCGTAATACTTTATAACATTATTCGTTATAACGTAATAACATATAACGTTATACGTTATGACGTAATACTATATAACGTAATACGACATTACGAACTACCATAAAACGTTACACGTTATAACGTAATACCATATGACGTTATACGTTATAACGTAATACTATATATCGTTATACGTTATAACGTAATACCATATGACGCTATACGTTATAGGGAAATGCTATAGTCCGTTTCACGTTATAACGTAATACTATATAAAGTTATACGTTATAACGTAATCCCATATGACGTTATACGTTATAACGTAATACCATATAACGTTACACGTTATAACGTAATACCATATAACGTTACACGTTATAACGTAATACCATATGACGTTATACGTTATAACCTAATACCATATGACGTTATACATTATAGGGAAATGCTATAGTACGTTACACGATATATCGTAATACTGTATAACGTTATACGTTATAACGTAATACCATATGACGTTGTCCGTTATAACGTAATACGATATGACGCTATACGTTATAGGGAATGCTATAGTACGTTACACGTTATAACGTAATACTGTATAACGTTATACGTTATAACGTAATAGCATATAACGTTACACGTTATAACGTAATACCATATGACGGTGTACGTTATAACGTAATACCATATAACGTTACACGTTATAACGTACTACCATATGACGTTATACGTTGTAAGGAAATGCTATAGTACGTTACACGTCATAACGTAATACCATATAACGTTCTACGTTATAACGTAATACCATATGACGTTGTACGTTATAACGTAATACGATATGACGTTATACGTTGTAAGGACATGCTATAGTACGTTACACGTCATAACGTAATACCATATAACGTTCTACGTTATAACGTAATACCATATGACGTTGTACGTTATAACGTAATACGATATGACGTTATACGTGATAGGGAAATGCTATAGTACGTTTCACGTTATCACGTAATACTGTATAACGTTATACGTCATAACGTAATACTGTGTAACGTTCTACATTATAACGTAATACCACATGACGTTATACGTTATAACGTAATACCATATGACGTTATACGTTATAACGTAATACTATATAACGTTATACGTCACATGGTAGTAGTAAATAACGTTATACGTTATACGGTAATGCTACATAACGTTGTACGTTATAACGGAATACGATATGACGTTATACGTTATAGGGAAATGCTATAGTACGTTACACGTTATAACGTAATAACATATAACGTTATACGTTATAACGTAATACTATATAACGTAATACGTCATAACGAACTACCATAAAACGTTACACGTTATAACGTAATACCATATGACGTTATACGTTATAACGTAATACGATATGACGTGATACGTTATAACGTATTACCATATGACGTTATACGTTATAAGGAAATGCTAAAGTACGTTACACGTTATAACGTAATACTATATAACGTTATACGTCACATGGTAGTAGTAAATAACGTTATACGTTAAAAGGTAATGCTACATAACGTTGTACGTTATAACGGAATACGATATGACGTTATACGTTATAGGGAAATGCTATAGTACGTTACACGTTATAACGTAATAACATATAACGTTATACGATATGACGTAATACTATATAACGTTATACGTTATAACGTGCTACCATATAACGTTACACGTTCTAACGTAATAATATATAACGTTATACGTTATAACGTAATACCATATGACGTTATACGTTATAAGGATATGCTATAGTTCGTACACGTTATAACGTAATACTGTAAAACGTTATACGTTATAACGTAATACCATATGCTGTTATACGTTATAATGAAATGCGATAGTACGTTACACGTTATAACGTAATACCATATGACGTTATACGTTATAAGGATATGCTATAGTTCGTACACGTTATAACGTAATACTGTAAAACGTTATACGTTATAACGTAATACCATATGCTGTTATACGTTATAATGAAATGCGATAGTACGTTACACGTTATAACGTAATACTCTATAACGTTATACGTTATAACGTAATACCATATAACGTTATACGTTATAGCGGAATACTGTATGACGTTATACGTTATAACGTAATACCATATGACGATATACTTTATAACGTAATACCATATGACGTTATACGTTATAACGTAATACCATATGACGTTATACGTTATTGGGAAATGCTATAGTACGTTACACGTTATAAAGTAATATTGTATAACGTTCTACATTATAACGTAATACCACATGACGTTATACGTTATAACGTAATACCATATGACGTTATACGTTATAACGTAATACTATATAACGTTATACGTCACATGGTAGTAGTAAATAACGTTATACGTTATACGGTAATGCTACATAACGTTGTACGTTATAACGGAATACGATATGACGTTATACGTTATAGGGAAATGCTATAGTACGTTACACGTTATAACGTAATAACATATAACGTTATACGTTATAACGTAATACTATATAACGTTATATGTTATAACGTAATACTATATAACGTTATACGTTATAACGTAATACCATATGCTGTTATACGTTATAATGAAATGCGATAGTACGTTACACGTTATAACGTAATACTCTATAACGTTATACGTTATAACGTAATACCATATAACGTTATACGTTATAGCGGAATACTGTATGACGTTATACGTTATAACGTAATACCATATGACGATATACTTTATAACGTAATACCATATGACGTTATACGTTATAACGTAATACCATATGACGTTATACGTTATTGGGAAATGCTATAGTACGTTACACGTTATAAAGTAATATTGTATAACGTTATACATTATAACGTAATGCCATATGACGTTATACGTTATAACGTAATACCATATGACGCTATACGTTATAGGGAAATGCTATAGTACGTTTCACGTTATAACGTAATACTATATAAAGTTATACGTTATAACGTAATACCATATGACGTTATACGTTGTAAGGAAATGCTATAGTACGTTACACGTCATAACGTAATACCATATAACGTTCTACGTTATAACGTAATACCATATGACGTTGTACGTTATAACGTAATACTATATAACGTAATACGTTATAACGAAATACCATATAACGTTACACGTTATGACGTAATACCATATGACGTTATACGTTATAACGTAATACCATATAACGTTACACGTTATAACGTAATACCATATGACGTTATACGTTGTAAGGAAATGCTATAGTACGTTACACGTCATAACGTAATACTATATAACGTTATTCGTTAGAACGTAATAACATATAACGTTACACGTTATAACATAATACTATATAACGTTATACGTTATAACGTAATACCATATAACGTTATACGTTATAACGTAATACCATATGACGTTATACGTTATAACGTAATTCCATATAACGTTATACGTTATAACGTAATACCATATATCGTTACACGTTATAACGTAATACCATATGACGTTATACGTTATAAGGAAATGCTACAGTACGATACACGTTATAGCGTAATACTATATAACGTTATTCGTTATAACGTAATACCATATGACGTTATACGTTATAACGTAATACTATATATCGTTATACGTTATAACGTAATACCATATGACGCTATACGTTATAGGGAAATGCTATAGTCCGTTTCACGTTATAACGTAATACTATATAAAGTTATACGTTATAACGTAATCCCATATGACGTTATACGTTATAACGTAATACCATATAACGTTATACGTTATAACGTAATACCATATGACGTTATACGTTATAACGTAATACCATATGACGTTATACTTTATAACGTAATACCATATGACGATATACTTTATAACGTAATACCATATGACGTTATATGTTATAAGGAAATGCTCTAGTACGATACACGTTATAACGTAATACTATATAACGTTATTCGTTAGAACGTAATAACATATAACGTTACACGTTATAACATAATACTATATAACGTTATACGTTATAACGTAATACCATATAACGTTATACGTTATAACGTAATACCATATGACGTTATACGTTATAAGGAAATGCTATGGTACGATACACGTTATAGCGTAATACGATATAACGTTATTCGTTATAACGTAATAACATATAACGTTATACGTTATGACGTAATACTATATAACGTTATACGTTATAACGTGATACCATATAACGTTACACGTTATAACGTAATAATATATAACGTTATACGTTATAACGTAATACCATATGACGTTATACGTTATAATGATATGCTATAGTTCGTACATGTTATAACGTAATACTGTAAAACGTTATACGTTATAACGTAATACCATATGACGTTATACGTTATAACGTAATACCATATAACGTTATATGTTATAACGTAATACTATATAACGTTATACGTTATAACGTAATACCATATGCTGTTATACGTTATAATGAAATGCTATAGTACGTTACACGTTATAACGTAATACTATATAACGTTATACGTTATAACGTAATACCATATGCTGTTATACGTTATAATGAAATGCTATAGTACGTTACACGTTATAACGTAATACTCTATAACGTTATGCTTTATAACGTAATACCATATGACCTTATACGTTATAACGTAATACCATATAACGTTATACGTTATAACGGAATACTGTATGACGTTATACGTTATAACGTAATACCATATGACGATATACTTTATAACGTAATACCATATGACGTTATACGTTATAACGTAATACCATATGACGTTATACGTTATTGGGAAATGCTATAGTACGTTACACGTTATAAAGTAATATTGTATAACGTTATACATTATAACGTAATGCCATATGACGTTATACGTTATAACGTAATACCATATGACGCTATACGTTATAGGGAAATGCTATAGTACGTTTCACGTTATAACGTAATACTATATAAAGTTATACGTTATAACGTAATACCATATGACCTTATACGTTATAACGTAATACCATATAACATTACACGTTATAACGTAATACTATATAACGTTATACGTTATAACGTAATACCATATGACGTTATACGTTATAAGGATATGCTATAGTTCGTGCACGTTATAACGTAATACTGTAAAACGTTATACGTTATAACGTAATACCATATGACGTTATACGTTATAACGTAATACCATATAACGTTATATGTTATAACGTAATACTATATAACGTTATACGTTATAACGTAATACCATACGCTGTTATACGTTTTAAGGAAATGCTATAGTACGTTACACGTTATAACGTAATACTGTATAACGTTATGCGTTATAACGTAATACCATATGACGTTATACGTTATAAGGATATGCTATAGTTCGTACACGTTATAACGTAATACTGTAAAACGTTATACGTTATAACGTAATACCATATGCTGTTATACGTTATAATGAAATGCGATAGTACGTTACACGTTATAACGTAATACTCTATAACGTTATACGTTATAACGTAATACCATATAACGTTATACGTTATAGGGGATACTGTATGACGTTATACGTTATAACGTAATACCATATGACGATATACTTTATAACGTAATACCATATGACGTTATACGTTATAACGTAATACCATATGACGTTATACGTTATTGGGAAATGCTATAGTACGTTACACGTTATAAAGTAATATTGTATAACGTTCTACATTATAACGTAATACCACATGACGTTATACGTTATAACGTAATACCATATGACGTTATACGTTATAACGTAATACTATATAACGTTATACGTCACATGGTAGTAGTAAATAACGTTATACGTTATACGGTAATGCTACATAACGTTGTACGTTATAACGGAATACGATATGACGTTATACGTTATTGGGAAATGCTATAGTACGTTACACGTTATAACGTAATAACATATAACGTTATACGTTATAACGTAATACTATATAACGTTATATGTTATAACGTAATACTATATAACGTTATACGTTATAACGTAATACCATATGCTGTTATACGTTATAATGAAATGCGATAGTACGTTACACGTTATAACGTAATACTCTATAACGTTATACGTTATAACGTAATACCATATAACGTTATACGTTATAGCGGAATACTGTATGACGTTATACGTTATAACGTAATACCATATGACGATATAATTTATAACGTAATACCATATGACGTTATACGTTATAACGTAATACCATATGACGTTATACGTTATTGGGAAATGCTATAGTACGTTACACGTTATAAAGTAATATTGTATAACGTTATACATTATAACGTAATGCCATATGACGTTATACGTTATAACGTAATACCATATGACGCTATACGTTATAGGGAAATGCTATAGTACGTTTCACGTTATAACGTAATACTATATAAAGTTATACGTTATAACGTAATACCATATGACGTTATACGTTGTAAGGAAATGCTATAGTACGTTACACGTCATAACGTAATACCATATAACGTTCTACGTTATAACGTAATACCATATGACGTTGTACGTTATAACGTAATACTATATAACGTAATACGTTATAACGAAATACCATATAACGTTACACGTTATGACGTAATACCATATGACGTTATACGTTATAACGTAATACCATATAACGTTACACGTTATAACGTAATACCATATGACGTTATACGTTGTAAGGAAATGCTATAGTACGTTACACGTCATAACGTAATACTATATAACGTTATTCGTTAGAACGTAATAACATATAACGTTACACGTTATAACATAATACTATATAACGTTATACGTTATAACGTAATACCATATAACGTTATACGTTATAACGTAATACCATATGACGTTATACGTTATAACGTAATTCCATATAACGTTATACGTTATAACGTAATACCATATATCGTTACACGTTATAACGTAATACCATATGACGTTATACGTTATAAGGAAATGCTACAGTACGATACACGTTATAGCGTAATACTATATAACGTTATTCGTTATAACGTAATACCATATGACGTTATACGTTATAACGTAATACTATATATCGTTATACGTTATAACGTAATACCATATGACGCTATACGTTATAGGGAAATGCTATAGTCCGTTTCACGTTATAACGTAATACTATATAAAGTTATACGTTATAACGTAATCCCATATGACGTTATACGTTATAACGTAATACCATATAACGTTATACGTTATAACGTAATACCATATGACGTTATACGTTATAACGTAATACCATATGACGTTATACTTTATAACGTAATACCATATGACGATATACTTTATAACGTAATACCATATGACGTTATATGTTATAAGGAAATGCTCTAGTACGATACACGTTATAACGTAATACTATATAACGTTATTCGTTAGAACGTAATAACATATAACGTTACACGTTATAACATAATACTATATAACGTTATACGTTATAACGTAATACCATATAACGTTATACGTTATAACGTAATACCATATGACGTTATACGTTATAAGGAAATGCTATGGTACGATACACGTTATAGCGTAATACGATATAACGTTATTCGTTATAACGTAATAACATATAACGTTATACGTTATGACGTAATACTATATAACGTTATACGTTATAACGTGATACCATATAACGTTACACGTTATAACGTAATAATATATAACGTTATACGTTATAACGTAATACCATATGACGTTATACGTTATAATGATATGCTATAGTTCGTACATGTTATAACGTAATACTGTAAAACGTTATACGTTATAACGTAATACCATATGACGTTATACGTTATAACGTAATACCATATAACGTTATATGTTATAACGTAATACTATATAACGTTATACGTTATAACGTAATACCATATGCTGTTATACGTTATAATGAAATGCTATAGTACGTTACACGTTATAACGTAATACTATATAACGTTATACGTTATAACGTAATACCATATGCTGTTATACGTTATAATGAAATGCTATAGTACGTTACACGTTATAACGTAATACTCTATAACGTTATGCTTTATAACGTAATACCATATGACCTTATACGTTATAACGTAATACCATATAACGTTATACGTTATAACGGAATACTGTATGACGTTATACGTTATAACGTAATACCATATGACGATATACTTTATAACGTAATACCATATGACGTTATACGTTATAACGTAATACCATATGACGTTATACGTTATTGGGAAATGCTATAGTACGTTACACGTTATAAAGTAATATTGTATAACGTTATACATTATAACGTAATGCCATATGACGTTATACGTTATAACGTAGTACCATATGACGCTATACGTTATAGGGAAATGCTATAGTACGTTTCACGTTATAACGTAATACTATATAAAGTTATACGTTATAACGTAATACCATATGACCTTATACGTTATAACGTAATACCATATAACATTACACGTTATAACGTAATACTATATAACGTTATACGTTATAACGTAATACCATATGACGTTATACGTTATAAGGATATGCTATAGTTCGTGCACGTTATAACGTAATACTGTAAAACGTTATACGTTATAACGTAATACCATATGACGTTATACGTTATAACGTAATACCATATAACGTTATATGTTATAACGTAATACTATATAACGTTATGCGTTATAACGTAATACCATATAACGTTATACGTTATAACGTAATACCATATGACGTTATACGTCATAACGTAATTCCATATAACGTTATACGTTATAACGTAATACCATATAACGTTACACGTTATAACGTAATACCATATGACGTTATACGTTATAAGGAAATGCTATAGTACGATACACGTTATAGCGTAATACTTTATAACATTATTCGTTATAACGTAATAACATATAACGTTATACGTTATGACGTAATACTATATAACGTAATACGACATAACGAACTACCATAAAACGTTACACGTTATAACGTAATACCATATGACGTTATACGTTATAACGTAATACTATATATCGTTATACGTTATAACGTAATACCATATGACGCTATACGTTATAGGGAAATGCTATAGTCCGTTTCACGTTATAACGTAATACTATATAAAGTTATACGTTATAACGTAATCCCATATGACGTTATACGTTATAACGTAATACCATATAACGTTACACGTTATAACGTAATACCATATAACGTTACACGTTATAACGTAATACCATATGACGTTATACGTTATAACGTAATACCATATGACGTTATACATTATAGGGAAATGCTATAGTACGTTACACGATATATCGTAATACTGTATAACGTTATACGTTATAACGTAATACCATATGACGTTGTCCGTTATAACGTAATACGATATGACGCTATACGTTATAGGGAATGCTATAGTACGTTACACGTTATAACGTAATACTGTATAACGTTATACGTTATAACGTAATAGCATATAACGTTACACGTTATAACGTAATACCATATGACGGTGTACGTTATAACGTGATACCATATAACGTTACACGTTATAACGTACTACCATATGACG
Source organism: Bombus sonorus (assembly GCA_029958995.1). Classification (NCBI taxonomy): domain Eukaryota; kingdom Metazoa; phylum Arthropoda; class Insecta; order Hymenoptera; family Apidae; genus Bombus; species Bombus sonorus. The sequence continues at coordinate 343,153 of JARWAU010000044.1, forward strand.
TTATACGTTGTAAGGAAATGCTATAGTACGTTACACGTCATAACGTAATACCATATAACGTTCTACGTTATAACGTAATACCATATGACGTTGTACGTTATAACGTAATACGATATGACGTTATACGTTGTAAGGACATGCTATAGTACGTTACACGTCATAACGTAATACCATATAACGTTCTACGTTATAACGTAATACCATATGACGTTGTACGTTATAACGTAATACGATATGACGTTATACGTGATAGGGAAATGCTATAGTACGTTTCACGTTATAACGTAATACTGTATAACGTTATACGTCATAACGTAATACTGTGTAACGTTCTACATTATAACGTAATACCACATGACGTTATACGTTATAACGTAATACCATATGACGTTATACGTTATAACGTAATACTATATAACGTTATACGTCACATGGTAGTAGTAAATAACGTTATACGTTAAAAGGTAATGCTACATAACGTTGTACGTTATAACGGAATACGATATGACGTTATACGTTATAGGGAAATGCTATAGTACGTTACACGTTATAACGTAATAACATATAACGTTATACGATATGACGTAATACTATATAACGTTATACGTTATAACGTGCTACCATATAACGTTACACGTTATAACGTAATAATATATAACGTTATACGTTATAACGTAATACCATATGACGTTATACGTTATAAGGATATGCTATAGTTCGTACACGTTATAACGTAATACTGTAAAACGTTATACGTTATAACGTAATACCATATGACGTTATACGTTATAACGTAATACCATATAACGTTATATGTTATAACGTAATACTATATAACGTTATACGTTATAACGTAATACCATATGCTGTTATACGTTATAATGAAATGCGATAGTACGTTACACGTTATAACGTAATACTCTATAACGTTATACGTTATAACGTAATACCATATAACGTTATACGTTATAGCGGAATACTGTATGACGTTATACGTTATAACGTAATACCATATGACGATATACTTTATAACGTAATACCATATGACGTTATACGTTATAACGTAATACCATATGACGTTATACGTTATTGGGAAATGCTATAGTACGTTACACGTTATAAAGTAATATTGTATAACGTTATACATTTTAACGTAATGCCATATGACGTTATACGTTATAACGTAATACCATATGACGCTATACGTTATAGGGAAATGCTATAGTACGTTTCACGTTATAACGTAATACTATATAAAGTTATACGTTATAACGTAATACCATATGACGTTATACGTTGTAAGGAAATGCTATAGTACGTTACACGTCATAACGTAATACCATATAACGTTCTACGTTATAACGTAATACCATATGACGTTGTACGTTATAACGTAATACTATATAACGTAATACGTTATAACGAAATACCATATAACGTTACACGTTATGACGTAATACCATATGACGTTATACGTTATAACGTAATACCATATAACGTTACACGTTATAACGTAATACCATATGACGTTATACGTTGTAAGGAAATGCTATAGTACGTTACACGTCATAACGTAATACTATATAACGTTATTCGTTAGAACGTAATAACATATAACGTTACACGTTATAACATAATACTATATAACGTTATACGTTATAACGTAATACCATATAACGTTATACGTTATAACGTAATACCATATGACGTTATACGTTATAACGTAATTCCATATAACGTTATACGTTATAACGTAATACCATATATCGTTACACGTTATAACGTAATACCATATGACGTTATACGTTATAAGGAAATGCTACAGTACGATACACGTTATAGCGTAATACTATATAACGTTATTCGTTATAACGTAATACCATATGACGTTATACGTTATAACGTAATACTATATATCGTTATACGTTATAACGTAATACCATATGACGCTATACGTTATAGGGAAATGCTATAGTCCGTTTCACGTTATAACGTAATACTATATAAAGTTATACGTTATAACGTAATCCCATATGACGTTATACGTTATAACGTAATACCATATAACGTTATACGTTATAACGTAATACCATATGACGTTATACGTTATAACGTAATACCATATGACGTTATACTTTATAACGTAATACCATATGACGATATACTTTATAACGTAATACCATATGACGTTATATGTTATAAGGAAATGCTCTAGTACGATACACGTTATAACGTAATACTATATAACGTTATTCGTTAGAACGTAATAACATATAACGTTACACGTTATAACATAATACTATATAACGTTATACGTTATAACGTAATACCATATAACGTTATACGTTATAACGTAATACCATATGACGTTATACGTTATAAGGAAATGCTATGGTACGATACACGTTATAGCGTAATACGATATAACGTTATTCGTTATAACGTAATAACATATAACGTTATACGTTATGACGTAATACTATATAACGTTATACGTTATAACGTGATACCATATAACGTTACACGTTATAACGTAATAATATATAACGTTATACGTTATAACGTAATACCATATGACGTTATACGTTATAACGTAATACCATATAACGTTATATGTTATAACGTAATACTATATAACGTTATACGTTATAACGTAATACCATATGCTGTTATACGTTATAATGAAATGCTATAGTACGTTACACGTTATAACGTAATACTATATAACGTTATACGTTATAACGTAATACCATATGCTGTTATACGTTATAATGAAATGCTATAGTACGTTACACGTTATAACGTAATACTCTATAACGTTATGCTTTATAACGTAATACCATATGACCTTATACGTTATAACGTAATACCATATAACGTTATACGTTATAACGGAATACTGTATGACGTTATACGTTATAACGTAATACCATATGACGATATACTTTATAACGTAATACCATATGACGTTATACGTTATAACGTAATACCATATGACGTTATACGTTATTGGGAAATGCTATAGTACGTTACACGTTATAAAGTAATATTGTATAACGTTATACATTATAACGTAATGCCATATGACGTTATACGTTATAACGTAATACCATATGACGCTATACGTTATAGGGAAATGCTATAGTACGTTTCACGTTATAACGTAATACTATATAAAGTTATACGTTATAACGTAATACCATATGACCTTATACGTTATAACGTAATACCATATAACATTACACGTTATAACGTAATACTATATAACGTTATACGTTATAACGTAATACCATATGACGTTATACGTTATAAGGATATGCTATAGTTCGTGCACGTTATAACGTAATACTGTAAAACGTTATACGTTATAACGTAATACCATATGACGTTATACGTTATAACGTAATACCATATAACGTTATATGTTATAACGTAATACTATATAACGTTATACGTTATAACGTAATACCATACGCTGTTATACGTTTTAAGGAAATGCTATAGTACGTTACACGTTATAACGTAATACTGTATAACGTTATGCGTTATAACGTAATACCATATAACGTTATACGTTATAACGTAATACCATATGACGTTATACGTCATAACGTAATTCCATATAACGTTATACGTTATAACGTAATACCATATAACGTTACACGTTATAACGTAATACCATATGACGTTATACGTTATAAGGAAATGCTATAGTACGATACACGTTATAGCGTAATACTTTATAACATTATTCGTTATAACGTAATAACATATAACGTTATACGTTATGACGTAATACTATATAACGTAATACGACATAACGAACTACCATAAAACGTTACACGTTATAACGTAATACCATATGACGTTATACGTTATAACGTAATACTATATATCGTTATACGTTATAACGTAATACCATATGACGCTATACGTTATAGGGAAATGCTATAGTCCGTTTCACGTTATAACGTAATACTATATAAAGTTATACGTTATAACGTAATCCCATATGACGTTATACGTTATAACGTAATACCATATAACGTTACCCGTTATAACGTAATACCATATAACGTTACACGTTATAACGTAATACCATATGACGTTATACGTTATAACGTAATACCATATGACGTTATACATTATAGGGAAATGCTATAGTACGTTACACGATATATCGTAATACTGTATAACGTTATACGTTATAACGTAATACCATATGACGTTGTCCGTTATAACGTAATACGATATGACGCTATACGTTATAGGGAATGCTATAGTACGTTACACGTTATAACGTAATACTGTATAACGTTATACGTTATAACGTAATAGCATATAACGTTACACGTTATAACGTAATACCATATGACGGTGTACGTTATAACGTAATACCATATAACGTTACACGTTATAACGTACTACCATATGACGTTATACGTTGTAAGGAAATGCTATAGTACGTTACACGTCATAACGTAATACCATATAACGTTCTACGTTATAACGTAATACCATATGACGTTGTACGTTATAACGTAATACGATATGACGTGATACGTTATAACGTAATACCATATGACGTTATACGTTATAAGGAAATGCTAAAGTACGTTACACGTTATAACGTAATACTATATAACGTTATACGTCACATGGTAGTAGTAAATAACGTTATACGTTAAAAGGTAATGCTACATAACGTTGTACGTTATAACGGAATACGATATGACGTTATACGTTATAGGGAAATGCTATAGTACGTTACACGTTATAACGTAATAACATATAACGTTATACGATATGACGTAATACTATATAACGTTATACGTTATAACGTGCTACCATATAACGTTACACGTTATAACGTAATAATATATAACGTTATACGTTATAACGTAATACCATATGACGTTATACGTTATAAGGATATGCTACAGTTCGTACACGTTATAACGTAATACTGTAAAACGTTGTACGTTATAACGTAATACCATATGACGTTATACGTTATAACGTAATACCATATAACGTTATATGTTATAACGTAATACTATATAACGTTATACGTTATAACGTAATACCATATGCTGTTATACGTTATAATGAAATGCGATAGTACGTTACACGTTATAACGTAATACTCTATAACGTTATACGTTATAACGTAATACCATATAACGTTATACGTTATAGCGGAATACTGTATGACGTTATACGTTATAACGTAATACCATATGACGATATACTTTATAACGTAATACCATATGACGTTATACGTTATAACGTAATACCATATGACGTTATACGTTATTGGGAAATGCTATAGTACGTTACACGTTATAAAGTAATATTGTATAACGTTATACATTATAACGTAATGCCATATGACGTTATACGTTATAACGTAATACCATATGACGCTATACGTTATAGGGAAATGCTATAGTACGTTTCACGTTATAACGTAATACTATATAAAGTTATACGTTATAACGTAATACCATATGACGTTATACGTTGTAAGGAAATGCTATAGTACGTTACACGTCATAACGTAATACCATATAACGTTCTACGTTATAACGTAATACCATATGACGTTGTACGTTATAACGTAATACTATATAACGTAATACGTTATAACGAAATACCATATAACGTTACACGTTATGACGTAATACCATATGACGTTATACGTTATAACGTAATACCATATAACGTTACACGTTATAACGTAATACCATATGACGTTATACGTTGTAAGGAAATGCTATAGTACGTTACACGTCATAACGTAATACTATATAACGTTATTCGTTAGAACATAATAACATATAACGTTACACGTTATAACATAATACTATATAACGTTATACGTTATAACGTAATACCATATAACGTTATACGTTATAACGTAATACCATATGACGTTATACGTTATAACGTAATTCCATATAACGTTATACGTTATAACGTAATACCATATATCGTTACACGTTATAACGTAATACCATATGACGTTATACGTTATAAGGAAATGCTACAGTACGATACACGTTATAGCGTAATACTATATAACGTTATTCGTTATAACGTAATACCATATGACGTTATACGTTATAACGTAATACTATATATCGTTATACGTTATAACGTAATACCATATGACGCTATACGTTATAGGGAAATGCTATAGTCCGTTTCACGTTATAACGTAATACTATATAAAGTTATACGTTATAACGTAATCCCATATGACGTTATACGTTATAACGTAATACCATATAACGTTATACGTTATAACGTAATACCATATGACGTTATACGTTATAACGTAATACCATATGACGTTATACTTTATAACGTAATACCATATGACGATATACTTTATAACGTAATACCATATGACGTTATATGTTATAAGGAAATGCTCTAGTACGATACACGTTATAACGTAATACTATATAACGTTATTCGTTAGAACGTAATAACATATAACGTTACACGTTATAACATAATACTATATAACGTTATACGTTATAACGTAATACCATATAACGTTATACGTTATAACGTAATACCATATGACGTTATACGTCTTAACGTATTTCCATATAACGTTATACGTTATAACGTAATACCATATAACGTTACACGTTATAACGTAATACCATATGACGTTATACGTTATAAGGAAATGCTATAGTACGTTATACGTCATAACGTAATACTGTATAACGTTATACGTTATAACGTAATACCATATGTCGTTATACGTTATAACGTAATACCATTTGACGTTATACGTTATAACGGAATACTGTATGACGTTATACGTTATAACGTAATACCATATGACGATATACTTTCAACGTAATACCATATGACGTTATACGTTATAACGTAATACCATATGACGTTATACGTTATTGGGAAATGCTATAGTACGTTACACGTTATAAAGTAATACTGTATAACGTTATACATTATAACGTAATGCCATATGACGTTATACGTTATAACGTAATACCATATGACGCTATACGTTATAGGGAAATGCTATAGTACGTTTCACGTTATAACGTAATACTATATAAAGTTATACGTTATAACGTAATACCATATGACGTTATACGTTATTGGGAAATGCTATAGTCCGTTACACGTTAAAACGTAATACTGTATAACGTTATACGTTATAACGTGATACCATATAACGTTACACGTTATAACGTAATACTATATAACGTTATACGTTATAACGTATTACCATATGCTGTTATACGTTATAATGAAATGCTATAGTACGTTACACGTTATAACGTAATACTGTATAACGTTATGCGTTATAACGTAATACCATATAACCTTATACGTTATAACGTAATACCATATAACGTTATACGTTATAACGGAATACTGTAAGACGTTATACGTTATAACGTAATACCATATGACGATATACTTTATAACGTAATACCATGTGACGTTATACGTTATAAGGAAATGCTCTAGTACGAATCACGTTATAACGTAATACCATATAACGTTATACGTTATAACGGAATACTGTATGACGTTATACGTTCTAACGTAATACCATATGACGTTATACGTTAAAAGGAAATGCTAAAGTACGTTACACGTTATAACGTAATACTATATAACGTTATACGTTACATGGTAATAGTAAATAACGTTATACGTTATAACGTAATGCTACAGAACGTTATACGTTATATCGTAATACCATATGACGTTATACGTTATAACGTAATACTATATATCGTTATACGTTATAACGTAATACCATATGACGCTATACGTTATAGGGGAATGCTATAGTCCGTTTCACGCTATAACGTAATACTATATAAAGTTATACGTTATAACGTAATCCCATATGACGTTATACGTTATAACGTAATACCATATAACGTTACACGTTATAACGTAATACCATATGACGTTATACGTTATAACGTAATACCATATGACGTTATACGTTATTGGGAAATGCTATAGTACGTTACACGTTATAAAGTAATACTGTATAACGTTATACATTATGACGTAATACCATATGACGTTATACGTTATAAGGATATGCTATAGTTCGTACACGTTATAACGTAATACTGTAAAACGTTATACGTTATAACGTAATACTATATGACGTTATACGTTATAACGTAATACCATATAACGTTATACGTTATAACGTAATACCATATAACGTTATATGTTATAACGTAATACTATATAACGTTATATGTTATAACGTAATACCATATGCTGTTATACGTTATAATGAAATGCTATAGTACGTTACACGTTATAACGTAATACTGTATAACGTTATGCTTTATAACGTAATACCATATGACCTTATACGTTATAACGTAATACCATTTAACGTTATACGTTATAACGGAATACTGTATGACGTTATACGTTATAACGTAATACCATATGACGATATACTTTATAACGTAATACCATATGACGTTATACGTTATAACGTAATACCATATGACGCTATACGTTATAGGGAAATGCTATAGTACGTTTCACGTTATAACGTAATACTATATAAAGTTATACGTTATAACGTAATACCATATGACGTTATACGTTATAACGTAATACCATATAACGTTACACGTTATAACGTAATACTATATAACGTTATACGTTACATGGTAATAGTAAATAACGTTATACGTTATAACGTAATGCTACAGAACGTTATACGTTATATCGTAGTACCATATGACGTTATACGTTATAACGTAATACTATATATCGTTATACGTTATAACGTAACACCATATGACGCTATACGTTATAGGGGAATGCTATAGTCTGTTTCACGCTATAACGTAATACTATATAAAGTTATACGTTATAACGTAATCCCATATGACGTTATACGTTATAACGTAATACCATATAACGTTACACGTTATAACGTAATACCATATGACGTTATACGTTATAACGTAATACCATATGACGTTATACGTTATTGGGAAATGCTATAGTACGTTACACGTTATAAAGTAATACTGTATAACGTTATACATTATAACGTAATACCATATGACGTTATACGTTTAAAGGATATGCTATAGTTCGTACACGTTATAACGTAATACTGTAAAACGTTATACGTTATAACGTAATACTATATGACGTTATACGTTATAACGTAATACCATTTAACGTTATACGTTATAACGTAATACCATATAACGTTATATGTTATAACGTAATACTATATAACGTTATATGTTATAACGTAATACCATATGCTGTTATACGTTATAATGAAATGCTATAGTACGTTACACGTTATAACGTAATACTGTATATCGTCATGCTTTATAACGTAATACCATATGACCTTATACGTTATAACGTAATACCATTTAACGTTATACGTTATAACGGAATACTGTATGACGTTATACGTTATAACGTAATACCATATGACGACATACTTTATAACGTAATACCATATGACGTTATACGTTATAACGTAATACCATATGACGTTATACGTTATTGGGAAATGCTATAGTACGTTACACGTTATAAAGTAATACTGTATAACTTTATACATTATAACGTAATGCCATATGACGTTATACGTTATAACGTAATACCATATGACGTTATACGTTATTGGGAAATGCTATAGTACGTTACACGTTATAAAGTAATACTGTATAACGTTATACATTATAACGTAATGCCATATGACGTTATACGTTATAACGTAATACCATATGACGCTATACGTTATAGGGAAATGCTATAGTACGTTTCACGTTATAACGTAATACTATATAAAGTTATACGTTATAACGTAATACCATATGACGTTATACGTTATAACGTAATACCATATAACGTTACACGTTATAACGTAATACTATATAACGTTATACGTTATAGCGTAATCCCATATGACGTTATACGTTATAAGGATATGCTATATTTCGTACACGTTATAACGTAATACTGTAAAACGTTATACGTTATAACGTAATACCATATGACGTTATACGTTATAAAGTAATACCATATAACGTTATATGTTATAACGTAAGACTATATAACGTAATACGTTATAACGTAATACCATATGACGTGATACGTTATAACGTAATACCATATAACGTTACACGTTATAACGTAATTCCATATGACGTTATACGTTACATGGTAATAGTAAATAACGTTATACGTTATAACGTAATGCTACAGAACGTTATACGTTATATCGTAATACCATATAACGTTATACGTTATAACGTAATACCATATGACGTGATACGTTATAACGTAATACCATATAACGTTACACGTTATAACGTAATACCATATGACGTTATACGTTATAAGAAAATGCTATGGTACGATACACGTTATAGCGTAATACTATATAACGTTATTCGTTATAACGTAATAACATATAACGTTATACGTTATGACGTAATACTGTATAACGTTATACGTTATAACGTGATACCATATAACGTTACGCGTTATAACGTAATAATATATAACGTTATACGTTATAACGTAATACCATATGACGTTATACGTTATAAGGATATGCTATAGTTCGTACACGTTATAACGTAATACTGTAAACCGTTATACGTTATAACGTAATACTGTAAAACGTTATACGTTATAACGTAATACCATATGACGTTATACGTTATAACGTAATACCATATAACGTTATATGTTATAACGTAATACTATATAACGTTATACGTTATAACGTAATACCATATGCTGTTATACGTTATAATGAAATGCTATAGTACGTTACACGTTATAACGTAATACTCTATAACGTTATGCTTTATAACGTAATACCATATGACCTTATACGTTATAACGTAATACCATATAACGTTATACGTTATAACGGAATACTGTATGACGTTATACGTTCTAACGTAATACCATATGACGTTATACGTTACAAGGAAATGCTAAAGTACGTTACACGTTATAACGTAATACTATATAACGTTATACGTTACATGGTAATAGTAAATAACGTTATACGTTATAACGTAATGCTACAGAACGTTATACGTTATATCGTAATACCATATGACGTTATACGTTATAACGTAATACTATATATCGTTATACGTTATAACGTAATACCATATGACGTTATACGTTATAAGGATATGCTATAGTTCGTGCGCGTTATAACGTAATACTGTAAAACGTTATACGTTATAACGTAATACCATATGACGTTATACGTTATAACGTAATACCATATAACGTTATATGTTATAACGTAATACTATATAACGTTATACGTTATAACGTAATACCATATGCCGTTATACGTTTTAAGGAAATGCTATAGTACGTTACACGTTATAACGTAATACTGTATAACGTTATGCGTTATAACGTAATACCATATGACCTTATACGTTATAATGTAATACCATATAACGTTATACGTTATAACGGAATACTGTATGACGTTATACGTTCTAACGTAATACCATATGACGTTATACGTTATAAGGAAATGCTAAAGTACGTTACACGTTATAACGTAATACTATATAACGTTATACGTTACATGGTAATAGTAAATAACGTTATACGTTATAACGTAATGCTACAGAACGTTATACGTTATATCGTAATACCATATAACGTTATACGTTATAACGTAATACCATATGACGTGATACGTTATAACGTAATACCATATGACGTTATACGTTATAAGGAAATGCTAAAGTACGTTACACGTTATAACGTAATACTATATAACGTTATACTTTATAACGTACTACCATATGACGTTATACGTTATAACGTAATACCATATGACGATATACTTTATAACGTAATACCATATGACGTTATACGTTATAAGGAAATGCTCTAGTACGATACACGTTATAACGTAATACTATATAACGTTATTCGTTAGAACGTAATAACATATAACATTACACGTTATAACATAATACTATATAACGTTATACGTTATAACGTAATACCATATAACGTTATACGTTATAACGTAATACCATATGACGTTATACATCATAACGTAATTCCATATAACGTTATACGTTATAACGTAATACCATATAACGTTACACGTTATAACGTAATACCATATGACGTTATACATTATTGGGAAATGCTATAGTACGTTACACGTTATAAAGTAATATTGTATAACGTTATACATTATAACGTAATGCCATATGACGTTATACGTTATAACGTAATACCATATGACGCTATACGTTATAGGGAAATGCTATAGTACGTTACACGTTATAACGTAATACTCTATAACGTTATGCTTTATAACGTAATACCATATGACCTTATACGTTATAACGTAATACCATATAACGTTATACGTTATAACGGAATACTGTATGACGTTATACGTTATAACGTAATACCATTTGACGATATACTTTATAACGTAATCCCATATGACGTTATACGTTATAACGTAATACCATATGACGTTATACGTTATTGGGAAATGCTATAGTACGTTACACGTTATAAAGTAATATTGTATAACGTTATACATTATAACGTAATGCCATATGACGTTATACGTTATAACGTAATACCATATGACGCTATACGTTATAGGGAAATGCTATAGTACGTTTCACGTTATAACGTAATACTATATAAAGTTATACGTTATAACGTAATACCATATGACGTTATACGTTATAACGTAATACCATATAACGTTACACATTATAACGTAATACTATATAACGTTATACGATATAACGTAATACCATATGTCGTTATACGTTATAAGGATATGCTATAGTTCGTGCACGTTATAACGTAATACTGTAAAACGTTATACGTTATAACGTAATACCATATGACGTTATACGTTATAACGTAATACCATATAACGTTATATGTTATAACGTAATACTATATAACGTTATACGTTATAACGTAATACCATATGCTGTTATACGTTTTAAGGAAATGCTATAGTACGTTACACGTTATAACGTAATACTGTATAACGTTATGCGTTATAACGTAATACCATATGACCTTATACGTTATAACGTAATACCATATAACGTTATACGTTATAACGGAATACTGTATGACGTTATACGTTCTAACGTAATACCATATGACGTTATACGTTATAAGGAAATGCTAAAGTACGTTACACGTTATAACGTAATACTATATAACGTTATACGTTACATGGTAATAGTAAATAACGTTATACGTTATAACGTAATGCTACAGAACGTTATAGGTTATATCGTAATACCATATAACGTTATACGTTATAACGTAATACCATATGACGTGATACGTTATAACGTAATACCATATGACGTTATACGTTATAAGGAAATGCTAAAGTACGTTACACGTTATAACGTAATACTATATAACGTTATACTTTATAACGTACTACCATATGACGTTATACGTTATAACGTAATACCATATGACGTTATACTTTATAACGTCATACCATATGACGATATACTTTATAACGTAATACCATATGACGTTATACGTTATAAGGAAATGCTCTAGTACGATACACGTTATAACGTAATACTATATAACGTTATTCGTTAGAACGTAATAACATATAACGTTACACGTTATAACATAATACTATATAACGTTATACGTTATAACGTAATACCATATAACGTTATACGTTATAACGTAATACCATATGACGTTATACGTCATAACGTAATTCCATATAACGTTATACGTTATAACGTAATACCATATAACGTTACAGGTTATAACGTAATACCATATGACGTTATACGTCATAACGTAATTCCATATAACGTTATACGTTATAACGTAATACCATATAACGTTACACGTTATAACGTAATACCATATGACGTTATACGTTATAACGTAATACTATATATCGTTATACGTTATAACGTAATACCATATGACGCTATACGTTATAGGGAAATGCTATAGTCCGTTTCACGTTATAACGTAATACTATATAAAGTTATACGTTATAACGTAATCCCATATGACGTTATACGTTATAACGTAATACCATATAACGTTACACGTTATAACGTAATACCATATAACGTTACACGTTATAACGTAATACCATATGACGTTATACGTTATAACGTAATACCATATGACGTTATACATTATAGGGAAATGCTATAGTACGTTACACGATATATCGTAATACTGTATAACGTTATACGTTATAACGTAATACCATATGACGTTGTCCGTTATAACGTAATACGATATGACGTTATACGTTATAGGGAATGCTATAGTACGTTACACGTTATAACGTAATACTGTATAACGTTATACGTTATAACGTAATACCATATAACGTTACACGTTATAACGTAATACCATATGACGGTGTACGTTATAACGTAATACCATATAACGTTACACGTTATAACGTACTACCATATGACGTTATACGTTGTAAGGAAATGCTATAGTACGTTACACGTCATAACGTAATACCATATAACGTTCTACGTTATAACGTAATACCATATGACGTCGTACGTTATAACGTAATACGATATGACGTTATACGTTGTAAGGACATGCTATAGTACGTTACACGTCATAACGTAATACCATATAACGTTCTACGTTATAACGTAATACCATATGACGTTGTACGTTATAACGTAATACGATATGACGTTATACGTGATAGGGAAATGCTATAGTACGTTTCACGTTATAACGTAATACTGTATAACGTTATACGTCATAACGTAATACTGTATAACGTTATACATTATAACGTAATACCACATGACGTTATACGTTATAACGTAATACCATATGACGTTATACGTTATAACGTAATACCATATGACCTTATACGTTATAACGTAATACCATATAACGTTATACGTTATAACGGAATACTGTATGACGTTACACGTTCTAACGTAATACCATATGACGTTATACGTTATAAGGAAATGCTAAAGTACGTTACACGTTATAACGTAATACTATATAACGTTATACGTTACATGGTAATAGTAAATAACGTTATACGTTATAACGTAATGCTACAGAACGTTATACGTTATATCGTAATACCATATAACGTTATACGTTATAACGTAATACCATATTACGTGATACGTTATAACGTAATACCATATGACGTTATACGTTATAAGGAAATGCTAAAGTACGTTACACGTTATAACGTAATACTATATAACGTTATACTTTATAACGTACTACCATATGACGTTATACGTTATAACGTAATACCATATGACGTTATACTTTATAACGTAATACCATATGACGATATACGTTATAACGTAATACCATATGACGTTATACGTCATAACGTAATTCCATATAACGTTATACGTTATAACGTAATACCATATAACGTTACACGTTATAACGTAATACCATATGACGTTATACGTTATAAGGAAATGCTATAGTACGATACACGTTATAGCGTAATACTATATAACATTATTCGTTATAACGTAATAACATATAACGTTATACGTTATGACGTAATACTATATAACGTAATATGTCATAACGAACTACCATAAAACGTTACACGTTATAACGTAATACCATATGACGTTATACGTTATAACGTAATACTATATCTCGTTACACGTTATAACGTAATACCATATGACGCTATACGTTATAGGGAAATGCTATAGTCCGTTTCACGTTATAACGTAATACTATATAAAGTTATACGTTATAACGTAATCCCATATGACGTTATACGTTATAACGTAATACCATATAACGTTACACGTTATAACGTAATACCATATAACGTTACACGTTATAACGTAATACCATATGACGTTATACGTTATAACGTAATACCATATGACGTTATACATTATAGGGAAATGCTATAGTACGTTACACGATATAACGTAATACTGTATAACGTTATACGTTATAACGTAATACCATATGACGTTGTCCGTTATAACGTAATACGATATGACGTTATACGTTATAGGGAAATGCTATAGTACGTTACACGTTATAACGTAATACTGTATAACGTTATACGTTATAACGTAATACCATATAACGTTACACGTTATAACGTAATACCATATGACGGTGTACGTTATAACGTAATACCATATAACGTTATACATTATAGAGAAATGCTATAGTACGTTACACGATATAACGTAATACTGTATAACGTTATACGTTATAACGTAATACCATATGACGTTGTCCGTTATAACGTAATACGATATGACGTTTTACATTATAGGGAAATGCTATAGTCCGTTTCACGTTATAACGTAATACTATATAAAGTTATACGTTATAACGTAATCCCATATGACGTTATACGTTATAACGTAATACCATATAACGTTACACGTTATAACGTAATACCATATAACGTTACACGTTATACCGTAATACCATATGACGTTATACGTTATAACGTAATACCATATGACGTTATACATTATAGGGAAATGCTATAGTACGTTACACGATATAACGTAATACTGTATAACGTTATACGTTATAACGTAATACCATATGACGTTGTCCGTTATAACGTACTACCATATGACGTTATACGTTGTAAGGAAATGCTATAGTACGTTTCACGTCATAACGTAATACCATATAACGTTCTACGTTATAACGTAATACCATATGACGTTGTACGTTATAACGTAATACGATATGACGTTATACGTGATAGGGAAATGCTATAGTTCGTTTCACGTTATAACGTAATACTGTACAGCGTTATACGTCATAACGTAATACTGTATAACGTTATACATTATAACGTAATACCACATGACGTTATACGTTATAACGTAATACCATATGACGTTATACGTTATAACGTAATACTATATAACGTTATACGCCACATGGTAGTAGTAAATAACGTTATACGTTATACGGTAATGCTACATAACGTTGTACGTTATAACGGAATACGATATGACGTTATACGTTATAGGGAAATGCTATAGTACGTTACACGTTATAACGTAATAACATTTAACGTTATACGTTATAACGTAATACTATATAACGTAATACGTCATAACGAACTACCATAAAACGTTATACGTTATAACGTAATACCATATGACGTTATACTTTATATCGTAATACCATATGACGATATACGTTATAAGGAAATGCTATAGTACGATACACATTATAGCGTAATACTATATAACGTTATTCGTTATAACGTAATAACATATAACGTTACACGTTATAACATAATACTATATAACGTTATAACGTAATACCATATAACGTTATACGTTATAACGTAATACCATATGACGTTATACGTCATAACGTAATTCCATATAACGTTATACGTTATAACGTAATACCATATAACGTTACACGTTATAACGTAATACCATATGACGTTATACGTTATAAGGAAATGCTATAGTACGATACACATTATAGCGTAATACTATATAACGTTATTCGTTATAACGTAATAACATATAACGTTATACGTTATGACGTAATACTATATAACGTAATACGTCATAACGAACTACCATAAAACGTTACACGTTATAACGTAATACCATATAACGTTACACGTTATAACGTAATACCATATGACGTTATACGTTATAACGTAATACCATATGACGTTATACGTTATTGGGAAATGCTATAGTACGTTACACGTTATAAAGTAATACTGTATAACGTTATACATTATAACGTAATACCATATGACGTTATACGTTATAACGTAATACCATATGACGTTATACGCTATTGGGAAATGCTATAGTTCGTACACGTTACAACGCAATACTGTATAACGTTATACGTTATAACGTGATACCATATAACGTTACACGTTATAACGTAATAATATATAACGTTATACGTTATAACGTAATACCATATGACGTTATACGTTATAAGTATATGCTATAGTTCGTACACGTTATGACGTAATACTGTAAAACGTTATACGTTATAACGTAATATCATATGGCGTTATACGTTATAACGTAATACCACATAACGTTATATGTTATAACGTAATACTATATAACGTTATACGTTATAACGTAATACCATATGCTGTTATACGTTATAACGTAATACCATATGACGTGATACGTTATAACGTAATACCATATGACGTGATACGTTATAACGTAATACCATATGACGTTATACGTCATAACGTAATACTATATAACGTAATACGTTATAACGAAATACCATATAACGTTACACGTTATGACGTAATACCATATGACGTTATACGTTATAACGTAATACCATATAACGTTACACGTTATAACGTAATACCATATGACGTTATACGTTGTAAGGAAATGCTATAGTACGTTACACGTCATAACGTAATACTGTATAACGTTATACGTTATAACGTAATACCATACGTCGTTATACGTTATAATGTAATACCATATAACGTTATACGCTATGACGTAAGACTATATAACGTAATACGTTATAACGTAATACCATATAACGTTACACGTTATAACGTAATACCATATGACGTTATTCGTTATAACGTAATACTATATAACGTTATACTTTATAACGTACTACCATATGACGTTATACGTTATAACGTAATACCATATGACGTTATACTTTATAACGTAATACCATATGACGATATACTTTATAACGTAATACCATATGACGTTATACGTTATAAGGAAATGCTCTAGTACGATACACGTTATAACGTAATACCATATGACGTTATACGTTATAACGTAATACTATATAACGTTATACTTTATAACGTACTACCATATGACGTTATACGTTATAACGTAATACCATATGACGTTATACTTTATAACGTAATACTATATAACGTTATACTTTATAACGTACTACCATATGACGTTATACGTTATAACGTAATACCATATGACGTTATACTTTATAACGTAATACCATATGACGATATACTTTATAACGTAATACCATATGAAGTTATACGTTATAAGGAAATGCTCTAGTACGATACACGTTATAACGTAATACTATATAACGTTATTCGTTAGAACGTAATAACATATAACGTTACACGTTATAACATAATACTATATAACGTTATACGTTATAACGTAATACCATATAACGTTATACGTTATAACGTAATACCATATGACGTTATACGTCATAACGTAATTCCATATAACGTTACACGTCATAACGTAATACCATATAACGTTCTACGTTATAACGTAATACCATATGACGTTGTACGTTATAACGTAATACGATATGACGTTATACGTTGTAAGGAAATGCTATAGTACGTTACACGTCATAACGTAATACCATATAACGTTCTACGTTATAACGTAATACCATATGACGTTGTACGTTATAACGTAATACGATATGACGTTATACGTGATAGGGAAATGCTATAGTACGTTTCACGTTATAACGTAATACTGTATAACGTTATACGTCATAACGTAATACTGTATAACGTTATACATTATAACGTAATACCACATGACGTTATACGTTATAACGTAATACCATATGACGTTATACGTTATAACGTAATACTATATAACGTTATACGCCACATGGTAGTAGTAAATAACGTTATACGTTATACGGTAATGCTACATAACGTTGTACGTTATAACGGAATACGATATGACGTTATACGTTATAGGGAAATGCTATAGTACGTTACACGTTATAACGTAATAACATATAACGTTATACGTTATAACGTAATACTATATAACGTAATACGTCATAACGAACTACCATAAAACGTTATACGTTATAACGTAATACCATATGACGTTATACTTTATATCGTAATACCATATGACGATATACGTTATAAGGAAATGCTATAGTACGATACACATTATAGCGTAATACTATATAACGTTATTCGTTATAACGTAATAACATATAACGTTACACGTTATAACATAATACTATATAACGTTATACGTTATAACGTAATACCATATAACGTTATACGTTATAACGTAATACCATATGACGTTATACGTCATAACGCAATTCCATATAACGTTATACGTTATAACGTAATACCATATAACGTTACACGTTATAACGTAATACCATATGACGTTATACGTTATAAGGAAATGCTATAGTACGATACACATTATAGCGTAATACTATATAACGTTATTCGTTATAACGTAATAACATATAACGTTATACGTTATGACGTAATACTATATAACGTAATACGTCATAACGAACTACCATAAAACGTTACACGTTATAACGTAATACCATATAACGTTACACGTTATAACGTAATACCATATGACGTTATACGTTATAACGTAATACCATATGACGTTATACGTTATTGGGAAATGCTATAGTACGTTACACGTTATAAAGTAATACTGTATAACGTTATACATTATAACGTAATACCATATGACGTTATACGTTATAACGTAATACCATATGACGTTATACGCTATTGGGAAATGCTATAGTTCGTACACGTTACAACGCAATACTGTATAACGTTTTACGTTATAACGTGATACCATATAACGTTACACGTTATAACGTAATAATATATAACGTTATACGTTATAACGTAATACCATATGACGCTATACGTTATAAGTATATGCTATAGTTCCTACACGTTATGACGTAATACTGTAAAACGTTATACGTTATAACGTAATATCATATGGCGTTATACGTTATAACGTAATACCATATAACGTTATATGTTATAACGTAATACTATATAACGTTATACGTTATAACGTAATACCATATGCTGTTATACGTTATAACGTAATACCATATGACGTGATACGTTATAACGTAATACCATATGACGTGATACGTTATAACGTAATACCATATGACGTTATACGTCATAACGTAATACTATATAACGTAATACGTTATAACGAAATACCATATAACGTTACACATTATGACGTAATACCATATGACGTTATACGTTATAACGTAATACCATATAACGTTACACGTTATAACGTAATACCATATGACGTTATACGTTGTAAGGAAATGCTATAGTACGTTACACGTCATAACGTAATACTGTATAACGTTATACGTTATAACGTAATACCATACGTCGTTATACGTTATAATGTAATACCATATAACGTTATACGCTATGACGTAAGACTATATAACGTAATACGTTATAACGTAATACCATATAACGTTACACGTTATAACGTAATACCATATGACGTTATACGTTATAACGTAATACTATATAACGTTATACGTTATAACGTAATACTATATATCGTTATACGTTATAACCTAATACCATATGACGCTATACGTTATAGGGGAATGCTATAGTGCGTTTCACGCTATAACGTAATACTATATAAAGTTATACGTTATAACGTAATCCCATATGACGTTATACGTTATAACGTAATACCATATAACGTTACACGTTATAACGTAATACCATATGACGTTATACGTTATAACGTAATACCATATGACGTTATACGTTATTGGGAAATGCTATAGTACGTTACACGTTATAAAGTAATACTGTATAACGTTATACATTATAACGTAATACCATATGACGTTATACGTTTAAAGGATATGCTATAGTTCGTACACGTTATAACGTAATACTGTAAAACGTTATACGTTATAACGTAATACTATATGACGTTATACGTTATAACGTAATACCATATAACGTTATACGTTATAACGTAATACCATATAACGTTATATGTTATAACGTAATACTATATAACGTTATATGTTATAACGTAATACCATATGCTGTTATACGTTATAATGAAATGCTATAGTACGTTACACGTTATAACGTAATACTGTATATCGTCATGCTTTATAACGTAATACCATATGACCTTATACGTTATAACGTAATACCATTTAACGTTATACGTTATAACGGAATACTGTATGACGTTATACGTTATAACGTAATACCATATGACGACATACTTTATAACGTAATACCATATGACGTTATACGTTATAACGTAATACCATATGACGTTATACGTTATTGGGAAATGCTATAGTACGTTACACGTTATAAAGTAATACTGTATAACTTTATACATTATAACGTAATGCCATATGACGTTATACGTTATAACGTAATACCATATGACGTTATACGTTATTGGGAAATGCTATAGTACGTTACACGTTATAAAGTAATACTGTATAACGTTATACATTATAACGTAATGCCATATGACGTTATACGTTATAACGTAATACCATATGACGCTATACGTTATAGGGAAATGCTATAGTACGTTTCACGTTATAACGTAATACTATATAAAGTTATACGTTATAACGTAATACCATATGACGTTATACGTTATAACGTAATACCATATAACGTTACACGTTATAACGTAATACTATATAACGTTATACGTTATAGCGTAATCCCATATGACGTTATACGTTATAAGGATATGCTATAGTTCGTACACGTTATAACGTAATACTGTAAAACGTTATACGTTATAACGTAATACCATATGACGTTATACGTTATAAAGTAATACCATATAACGTTATATGTTATAACGTAAGACTATATAACGTAATACGTTATAACGTAATACCATATGACGTGATACGTTATAACGTAATACCATATAACGTTACACGTTATAACGTAATTCCATATGACGTTATACGTTATAAGGAAATGCTATAGTACGATACACGTTATAGCGTAATACTATATAACGTTATTCGTTATAACGTAATAACATATAACGTTATACGTTATGACGTAATACTATATAACGTTATACGTTATAACGTGATACCATATAACGTTACACGTTATAACGTAATAATATATAACGTTATACGTTATAACGTAATACCATATGACGTTATACGTTATAAGGATATGCTATAGTTCCTACACGTTATAACGTAATACTGTAAAACGTTATACGTTATAACGTAATACCATATGACGTTATACGTTACATGGTAATAGTAAATAACGTTATACGTTATAACGTAATGCTACAGAACGTTATACGTTATATCGTAATACCATATAACGTTATACGTTATAACGTAATACCATATGACGTGATACGTTATAACGTAATACCATATAACGTTACACGTTATAACGTAATACCATATGACGTTATACGTTATAAGAAAATGCTATGGTACGATACACGTTATAGCGTAATACTATATAACGTTATTCGTTATAACGTAATAACATATAACGTTATACGTTATGACGTAATACTGTATAACGTTATACGTTATAACGTGATACCATATAACGTTACACGTTATAACGTAATAATATATAACGTTATACGTTATAACGTAATACCATATGACGTTATACGTTATAAGGATATGCTATAGTTCGTACACGTTATAACGTAATACTGTAAACCGTTATACGTTATAACGTAATACTGTAAAACGTTATACGTTATAACGTAATACCATATGACGTTATACGTTATAACGTAATACCATATAACGTTATATGTTATAACGTAATACTATATAACGTTATACGTTATAACGTAATACCATATGCTGTTATACGTTATAATGAAATGCTATAGTACGTTACACGTTATAACGTAATACTCTATAACGTTATGCTTTATAACGTAATACCATATGACCTTATACGTTATAACGTAATACCATATAACGTTATACGTTATAACGGAATACTGTATGACGTTATACGTTCTAACGTAATACCATATGACGTTATACGTTATAAGGAAATGCTAAAGTACGTTACACGTTATAACGTAATTCTATATAACGTTATACGTTACATGGTAATAGTAAATAACGTTATACGTTATAACGTAATGCTACAGAACGTTATACGTTATATCGTAATACCATATGACGTTATACGTTATAACGTAATACTATATATCGTTATACGTTATAACGTAATACCATATGACGTTATACGTTATAAGGATATGCTATAGTTCGTGCACGTTATAACGTAATACTGTAAAACGTTATACGTTATAACGTAATACCATATGACGTTATACGTTATAACGTAATACCATATAACGTTATATGTTATAACGTAATACTATATAACGTTATACGTTATAACGTAATACCATATGCTGTTATACGTTTTAAGGAAATGCTATAGTACGTTACACGTTATAACGTAATACTGTATAACGTTATGCGTTATAACGTAATACCATATGACCTTATACGTTATAATGTAATACCATATAACGTTATACGTTATAACGGAATACTGTATGACGTTATACGTTCTAACGTAATACCATATGACGTTATACGTTATAAGGAAATGCTAAAGTACGTTACACGTTATAACGTAATACTATATAACGTTATACGTTACATGGTAATAGTAAATATCGTTATACGTTATAACGTAATGCTACAGAACGTTATACGTTATATCGTAATACCATATAACGTTATACGTTATAACGTAATACCATATGACGTGATACGTTATAACGTAATACCATATGACGTTATACGTTATAAGGAAATGCTAAAGTACGTTACACGTTATAACGTAATACTATATAACGTTATACTTTATAACGTACTACCATATGACGTTATACGTTATAACGTAATACCATATGACGTTATACTTTATAACGTAATACCATATGACGATATACTTTGTAACGTAATACCATATGACGTTATACGTTATAAGGAAATGCTCTAGTACGATACACGTTATAACGTAATACTATATAACGTTATTCGTTAGAACGTAATAACATATAACATTACACGTTATAACATAATACTATATAACGTTATACGTTATAACGTAATACCATATAACGTTATACGTTATAACGTAATACCATATGACGTTATACGTCATAACGTAATTCCATATAACGTTATACGTTATAACGTAATACCATATAACGTTACACGTTATAACGTAATACCATATGACGTTATACGTTATTGGGAAATGCTATAGTACGTTACACGTTATAAAGTAATATTGTATAACGTTATACATTATAACGTAATGCCATATGACGTTATACGTTATAACGTAATACCATATGACGCTATACGTTATAGGGAAATGCTATAGTACGTTTCACGTTATAACGTAATACTATATAAAGTTATACGTTATAACGTAATACCATATGACGTTATACGTTATAACGTAATACCATATAACGTTACACATTATAACGTAATACTATATAACGTTATACGTTATAACGTAATACCATATGTCGTTATACGTTATAAGGATATGCTATAGTTCGTGCACGTTATAACGTAATACTGTAAAACGTTATACGTTATAACGTAATACCATATGACGTTATACGTTATAACGTAATACCATATAACGTTATATGTTATAACGTAATACTATATAACGTTATACGTTATAACGTAATACCATATGCTGTTATACGTTTTAAGGAAATGCTATAGTACGTTACACGTTATAACGTAATACTGTATAACGTTATGCGTTATAACGTAATACCATATGACCTTATACGTTATAACGTAATACCATATAACGTTATACGTTATAACGGAATTCTGTATGACGTTATACGTTCTAACGTAATACCATATGACGTTATACGTTATAAGGAAATGCTAAAGTACGTTACACGTTATAACGTAATACTATATAACGTTATACGTTACATGGTAATAGTAAATAACGTTATACGTTATAACGTAATGCTACAGAACGTTATAGGTTATATCGTAATACCATATAACGTTATACGTTATAACGTAATACCATATGACGTGATACGTTATAACGTAATACCATATGACGTTATACGTTATAAGGAAATGCTAAAGTACGTTACACGTTATAACGTAATACTATATAACGTTATACTTTATAACGTACTACCATATGACGTTATACGTTATAACGTAATACCATATGACGTTATACTTTATAACGTAATACCATATGACGATATACTTTATAACGTAATACCATATGACGTTATACGTTATAAGGAAATGCTCTAGTACGATACACGTTATAACGTAATACTATATAACGTTATTCGTTAGAACGTAATAACATATAACGTTACACGTTATAACATAATACTATATAACGTTATACGTTATAACGTAATACCATATAACGTTATACGTTATAACGTAATACCATATGACGTTATACGTCATAACGTAATTCCATATAACGTTATACGTTATAACGTAATACCATATAACGTTACAGGTTATAACGTAATACCATATGACGTTATACGTCATAACGTAATTCCATATAACGTTATACGTTATAACGTAATACCATATAACGTTACACGTTATAACGTAATACCATATGACGTTATACGTTATAACGTAATACTATATATCGTTATACGTTATAACGTAATACCATATGACGCTATACGTTATAGGGAAATGCTATAGTCCGTTTCACGTTATAACGTAATACTATATAAAGTTATACGTTATAACGTAATCCCATATGACGTTATACGTTATAACGTAATACCATATAACGTTACACGTTATAACGTAATACCATATAACGTTACACGTTATAACGTAATACCATATGACGTTATACGTTATAACGTAATACCATATGACGTTATACATTATAGGGAAATGCTATAGTACGTTACACGATATATCGTAATACTGTATAACGTTATACGTTATAACGTAATACCATATGACGTTGTCCGTTATAACGTAATACGATATGACGTTATACGTTATAGGGAATGCTATAGTACGTTACACGTTATAACGTAATACTGTATAACGTTATACGTTATAACGTAATACCATATAACGTTACACGTTATAACGTAATACCATATGACGGTGTACGTTATAACGTAATACCATATAACGTTACACGTTATAACGTACTACCATATGACGTTATACGTTGTAAGGAAATGCTATAGTACGTTACACGTCATAACGTAATACCATATAACGTTCTACGTTATAACGTAATACCATATGACGTTGTACGTTATAACGTAATACGATATGACGTTATACGTTGTAAGGACATGCTATAGTACGTTACACGTCATAACGTAATACCATATAACGTTCTACGTTATAACGTAATACCATATGACGTTGTACGTTATAACGTAATACGATATGACGTTATACGTGATACGGAAATGCTATAGTACGTTTCACGTTATAACGTAATACTGTATAACGTTGTACGTCATAACGTAATACTGTATAACGTTATACATTATAACGTAATACCACATGACGTTATACGTTATAACGTAATACCATATGACGTTATACGTTATAACGTAATACCATATGACCTTATACGTTATAACGTAATACCATATAACGTTATACGTTATAACGGAATACTGTATGACGTTACACGTTCTAACGTAATACCATATGACGTTATACGTTATAAGGAAATGCTAAAGTACGTTACACGTTATAACGTAATACTATATAACGTTATACGTTACATGGTAATAGTAAATAACGTTATACGTTATAACGTAATGCTACAGAACGTTATACGTTATATCGTAATACCATATAACGTTATACGTTATAACGTAATACCATATTACGTGATACGTTATAACGTAATACCATATGACGTTATACGTCATAACGTAATTCCATATAACGTTATACGTTATAACGTACTACCATATGACGTTATACGTTATAACGTAATACCATATGACGTTATACTTTATAACGTAATACCATATGACGATATACGTTATAACGTAATACCATATGACGTTATACGTCATAACGTAATTCCATATAACGTTATACGTTATAACGTAATACCATATAACGTTACACGTTATAACGTAATACCATATGACGTTATACGTTATAAGGAAATGCTATAGTACGATACACGTTATAGCGTAATACTATATAACATTATTCGTTATAACGTAATAACATATAACGTTATACGTTATGACGTAATACTATATAACGTAATACGTCATAACGAACTACCATAAAACGTTACACGTTATAACGTAATACCATATGACGTTATACGTTATAACGTAATACTATATCTCGTTACACGTTATAACGTAATACCATATGACGCTATACGTTATAGGGAAATGCTATAGTCCGTTTCACGTTATAACGTAATACTATATAAAGTTATACGTTATAACGTAATCCCATATGACGTTATACGTTATAACGTAATACCATATAACGTTACACGTTATAACGTAATACCATATGACGTTATACGTTATAACGTAATACCATATGACGTTATACATTATAGGGAAATGCTATAGTACGTTACACGATATAACGTAATACTGTATAACGTTATAAGTTATAACGTAATACCATATGACGTTGTCCGTTATAACGTAATACGATATGACGTTATACGTTATAGGGAAATGCTATAGTACGTTACACGTTATAACGTAATACTGTATAACGTTATACGTTATAACGTAATACCATATAACGTTACACGTTATAACGTAATACCATATGACGGTGTACGTTATAACGTAATACCATATAACGTTATACGTTATAGAGAAATGCTATAGTACGTTACACGATATAACGTAATACTGTATAACGTTATACGTTATAACGTAATACCATATGACGTTGTCCGTTATAACGTAATACGATATGAAGTTATACATTATAGGGAAATGCTATAGTCCGTTTCACGTTATAACGTAATACTATATAAAGTTATACGTTATAACGTAATCCCATATGACGTTATACGTTATAACGTAATACCATATAACGTTACACGTTATAACGTAATACCATATAACGTTACACGTTATACCGTAATACCATATGACGTTATACGTTATAACGTAATACCATATGACGTTATACATTATAGGGAAATGCTATAGTACGTTACACGATATAACGTAATACTGTATAACGTTATACGTTATAACGTAATACCATATGACGTTGTCCGTTATAACGTACTACCATATGACGTTATACGTTGTAAGGAAATGCTATAGTACGTTTCACGTCATAACGTAATACCATATAACGTTCTACGTTATAACGTAATACCATATGACGTTGTACGTTATAACGTAATACGATATGACGTTATACGTTGTAAGGAAATGCTATAGTACGTTACACGTCATAACGTAATACCATATAACGTTCTACGTTATAACGTAATACCATATGACGTTGTACGTTATAACGTAATACGATATGACGTTATACGTGATAGGGAAATGCTATAGTACGTTTCACGTTATAACGTAATACTGTATAACGTTATACGTCATAACGTAATACTGTATAACGTTATACATTATAACGTAATACCACATGACGTTATACGTTATAACGTAATACCATATGACGTTATACGTTATAACGTAATACTATATAACGTTATACGCCACATGGTAGTAGTAAATAACGTTATACGTTATACGGTAATGCTACATAACGTTGTACGTTATAACGGAATACGATATGACGTTATACGTTATAGGGAAATGCTATAGTACGTTACACGTTATAACGTAATAACATTTAACGTTATACGTTATAACGTAATACTATATAACGTAATACGTCATAACGAACTACCATAAAACGTTATACGTTATAACGTAATACCATATGACGTTATACTTTATATCGTAATACCATATGACGATATACGTTATAAGGAAATGCTATAGTACGATACACATTATAGCGTAATACTATATAACGTTATTCGTTATAACGTAATAACATATAACGTTACACGTTATAACATAATACTATATAACGTTATACGTTATAACGTAATACCATATAACGTTATACGTTATAACGTAATACCATATGACGTTATACGTCATAACGTAATTCCATATAACGTTATACGTTATAACGTAATACCATATAACGTTACACGTTATAACGTAATACCATATGACGTTATACGTTATAAGGAAATGCTATAGTACGATACACATTATAGCGTAATACTATATAACGTTATTCGTTATAACGTAATAACATATAACGTTATACGTTATGACGTAATACTATATAACGTAATACGTCATAACGAACTACCATAAAACGTTACACGTTATAACGTAATACCATATAACGTTACACGTTATAACGTAATACCATATGACGTTATACGTTATAACGTAATACCATATGACGTTATACGTTATTGGGAAATGCTATAGTACGTTACACGTTATAAAGTAATACTGTATAACGTTATACATTATAACGTAATACCATATGACGTTATACGTTATAACGTAATACCATATGACGTTATACGCTATTGGGAAATGCTATAGTTCGTACACGTTACAACGCAATACTGTATAACGTTATACGTTATAACGTGATACCATATAACGTTACACGTTATAACGTAATAATATATAACGTTATACGTTATAACGTAATACCATATGACGTTATACGTTATAAGTATATGCTATAGTTCGTACACGTTATGACGTAATACTGTAAAACGTTATACGTTATAACGTAATATCATATGGCGTTATACGTTATAACGTAATACCACATAACGTTATATGTTATAACGTAATACTATATAACGTTATACGTTATAACGTAATACCATATGCTGTTATACGTTATAACGTAATACCATATGACGTGATACGTTATAACGTAATACCATATGACGTGATACGTTATAACGTAATACCATATGACGTTATACGTCATAACGTAATACTATATAACGTAATACGTTATAACGAAATACCATATAACGTTACACGTTATAACGTAATACCATATGACGTTATTCGTTATAACGTAATACTATATAACGTTATACTTTATAACGTACTACCATATGACGTTATACGTTATAACGTAATACCATATGACGTTATACTTTATAACGTAATACCATATGACGATATACTTTATAACGTAATACCATATGACGTTATACGTTATAAGGAAATGCTCTAGTACGATACACGTTATAACGTAATACCATATGACGTTATACGTTATAACGTAATACTATATAACGTTATACTTTATAACGTACTACCATATGACGTTATACGTTATAACGTAATACCATATGACGTTATACTTTATAACGTAATACCATATGACGATATACTTTATAACGTAATACCATATGACGTTATACGTTATAAGGAAATGCTCTAGTACGATACACGTTATAACGTAATACTATATAACGTTATTCGTTAGAACGTAATAATATATAACGTTACACGTTATAACATAATACTATATAACGTTATACGTTATAACGTAATACCATATAACGTTATACGTTATAACGTAATACCATATGACGTTATACGTCATAACGTAATTCCATATAACGTTACACGTCATAACGTAATACCATATAACGTTCTACGTTATAACGTAATACCATATGACGTTGTACGTTATAACGTAATACGATATGACGTTATACGTTGTAAGGAAATGCTATAGTACGTTACACGTCATAACGTAATACCATATAACGTTCTACGTTATAACGTAATACCATATGACGTTGTACGTTATAACGTAATACGATATGACGTTATACGTGATAGGGAAATGCTATAGTACGTTTCACGTTATAACGTAATACTGTATAACGTTATACGTCATAACGTAATACTGTATAACGTTATACATTATAACGTAATACCACATGACGTTATACGTTATAACGTAATACCATATGACGTTATACGTTATAACGTAATACTATATAACGTTATACGCCACATGGTAGTAGTAAATAACGTTATACGTTATACGGTAATGCTACATAACGTTGTACGTTATAACGGAATACGATATGACGTTATACGTTATAGGGAAATGCTATAGTACGTTACACGTTATAACGTAATAACATATAACGTTATACGTTATAACGTAATACTATATAACGTAATACGTCATAACGAACTACCATAAAACGTTATACGTTATAACGTAATACCATATGACGTTATACTTTATATCGTAATACCATATGACGATATACGTTATAAGGAAATGCTATAGTACGATACACATTATAGCGTAATACTATATAACGTTATTCGTTATAACGTAATAACATATAACGTTACACGTTATAACATAATACTATATAACGTTATACGTTATAACGTAATACCATATAACGTTATACGTTATAACGTAATACCATATGACGTTATACGTCATAACGTAATTCCATATAACGTTATACGTTATAACGTAATACCATATAACGTTACACGTTATAACGTAATACCATATGACGTTATTCGTTATAAGGAAATGCTATAGTACGATACACATTATAGCGTAATACTATATAACGTTATTCGTTATAACGTAATAACATATAACGTTATACGTTATGACGTAATACTATATAACGTAATACGTCATAACGAACTACCATAAAACGTTACACGTTATAACGTAATACCATATAACGTTACACGTTATAACGTAATACCATATGACGTTATACGTTATAACGTAATACCATATGACGTTATACGTTATAACGTAATACCATATGACGTTATACGCTATTGGGAAATGCTATAGTTCGTACACGTTACAACGCAATACTGTATAACGTTATACGTTATAACGTGATACCATATAACGTTACACGTTATAACGTAATAATATATAACGTTATACGTTATAACGTAATACCATATGACGTTATACGTTATAAGTATATGCTATAGTTCCTACACGTTATGACGTAATACTGTAAAACGTTATACGTTATAACGTAATATCATATGGCGTTATACGTTATAACGTAATACCATATAACGTTATATGTTATAACGTAATACTATATAACGTTATACGTTATAACGTAATACCATATGCTGTTATACGTTATAACGTAATACCATATGACGTGATACGTTATAACGTAATACCATATGACGTGATACGTTATAACGTAATACCATATGACGTTATACGTCATAACGTAATACTATATAACGTAATACGTTATAACGAAATACCATATAACGTTACACGTTATGACGTAATACCATATGACGTTATACGTTATAACGTAATACCATATAACGTTACACGTTATAACGTAATACCATATGACGTTATACGTTGTAAGGAAATGCTATAGTACGTTACACGTCATAACGTAATACTGTATAACGTTCTACGTTATAACGTAATACCATATGACGTTGTACGTTATAACGTAATACGATATGACGTTATACGTGATAGGGAAATGCTATAGTACGTTTCACGTTATAACGTAATACTGTATAACGTTATACGTCATAACGTAATACTGTATAACGTTATACATTATAAAGTAATACCACATGACGTTATACGTTATAACGTAATACCATATGACGTTATACGTTATAACGTAATACTATATAACGTTATACGCCACATGGTAGTAGTAAATAACGTTATACGTTATACGGTAATGCTACATAACGTTGTACGTTATAACGGAATACGATATGACGTTATACGTTATAGGGAAATGCTATAGTACGTTACACGTTATAACGTAATAACATATAACGTTATACGTTATAACGTAATACTATATAACGTAATACGTCATAACGAACTACCATAAAACGTTATACGTTATAACGTAATACCATATGACGTTATACTTTATATCGTAATACCATATGACGATATACGTTATAAGGAAATGCTATAGTACGATACACATTATAGCGTAATACTATATAACGTTATTCGTTATAACGTAATAACATATAACGTTACACGTTATAACATAATACTATATAACGTTATACGTTATAACGTAATACCATATAACGTTATACGTTATAACGTAATACCATATGACGTTATACGTCATAACGTAATTCCATATAACGTTATACGTTATAACGTAATACCATATAACGTTACACGTTATAACGTAATACCATATGACGTTATACGTTATAACGTAATACCATATGACGTTATACGTTATTGGGAAATGCTATAGTACGTTACACGTTATAAAGTAATACTGTATAACGTTATACATTATAACGTAATACCATATGACGTTATACGTTATAACGTAATACCATATGACGTTATACGCTATTGGAAAATGCTATAGTTCGTACACGTTACAACGCAATACTGTATAACGTTATACGTTATAACGTGATACCATATAACGTTACACGTTATAACGTAATAATATATAACGTTATACGTTATAACGTAATACCATATGACGTTATACGTTATAAGTATATGCTATAGTTCGTACACGTTATGACGTAATACTGTAAAACGTTATACGTTATAACGTAATATCATATGGCGTTATACGTTATAACGTAATACCATATAACGTTATATGTTATAACGTAATACTATATAACGTTATACGTTATAACGTAATACCATATGCTGTTATACGTTATAACGTAATACCATATGACGTGATACGTTATAACGTAATACCATATGACGTGATACGTTATAACGTAATACCATATGACGTTATACGTCATAACGTAATACTATATAACGTAATACGTTATAACGAAATACCATATAACGTTACACGTTATGACGTAATACCATATGACGTTATACGTTATAACGTAATACCATATAACGTTACACGTTATAACGTAATACCATATGACGTTATACGTTGTAAGGAAATGCTATAGTACGTTACACGTCATAACGTAATACTGTATAACGTTATACGTTATAACGTAATACCATACGTCGTTATACGTTATAATGTAATACCATATAACGTTATACGCTATGACGTAAGACTATATAACGTAATACGTTATAACGTAATACCATATAACGTTACACGTTATAACGTAATACCATATGACGTTATACGTTATAACGTAATACTATATAACGTTATACTTTATAACGTACTACCATATGACGTTATACGTTATAACGTAATACCATATGACGTTATACTTTATAACGTAATACCATATGACGATATACTTTATAACGTAATACCATATGACGTTATACGTTATAAGGAAATGCTCTAGTACGATACACGTTATAACGTAATACCATATAACGTTTCACGTTATAACATAATACTATATAACGTTATACGTTATAACGTAATACCATATAACGTTATACGTTATAACGTAATACCATATAACGTTACACGTTATAACGTAATACCATATGACGTTATACGTTATAAGGAAATGCTACAGTACGATACACGTTATAGCGTGATACTATATAACGTTATTCGTTATAACGTAATAACATATAACGTTATACGTTATGACGTAATACTATATAACGTAATACGTCATAACGAACTACCATAAAACGTTACACGTTATAATGTAATACCATATGACGTTATACGTTATAACGTAATACTATATATCGTTATACGTTATAACGTAATACCATATGACGCTATACGTTATAGGGAAATGCTATAGTCCGTTTCACGTTATAACGTAATACTATATAAAGTTATACGTTATAACGTAATCCCATATGACGTTATACGTTATAACGTAATACGATATAACGTTATACGTTATAACGTAATACCATATGACGTTATACGTTATAACGTAATACCATATGACGTTATACTTTATAACGTAATACCATATGACGATATACTTTATAACGTAATACCATATGACGTTATATGTTATAAGGAAATGCTCTAGTACGATACACGTTATAACGTAATACTATATAACGTTATTCGTTAGAACGTAATAACATATAACGTTACACGTTATAACATAATACTATATAACGTTATACGTTATAACGTAATACCATATAACGTTATACGTTATAACGTAATACCATATGACGTTATATGTCTTAACGTATTTCGATATAACGTTATACGTTATAACGTAATACCATATAACGTTACACGTTATAACGTAATACCATATGACGTTATACGTTATAAGGAAATGCTATAGTACGTTATACGTCATAACGTAATACTGTATAACGTTATACGTTATAACGTAATACCATATGTCCTTATACGTTATAACGTAATACCATTTGACGTTATACGTTATAAGGAAATGCTATAGTACGATACACGTTATAGCGTAATACTATATAACGTTATTCGTTATAACGTAATAACATATAACGTTATACGTTATGACGTAATACTATATAACGAAATACGTCATAACGAACTACCATAAAACGTTACACGTTATAACGTAATACCATATGACGTTATACGTTATAACGTAATACTATATATCGTTATACGTTATAACGTAATACCATATGACGCTATACGTTATAGGGAAATGCTATAGTCCGTTTCACGTTATAACGTAATACTATATAAAGTTATACGTTATAACGTAATCCCATATGACGTTATACGTTATAACGTAATACCACATAACGTTACACGTTATAACGTAATACCATATGACGTTATACGTTATAACGTAATACCATATGACGTTATACGTTATTGGGAAATGCTATAGTCCGTTACACGTTAAAACGTAATACTGTATAACGTTATACGTTATAACGTGATACCATATAACGTTACACGTTATAACGTAATACTGTATAACGTTATACGTTATAACGTATTACCATATGCTGTTATGCGTTATAATGAAATGCTATAGTACGTTACACGTTATAACGTAATACTGTATAACGTTATGCGTTATAACGTAATACCATATAACCTTATACGTTATAACGTAATACCATATAACGTTATACGTTATAACGGAATACTGTACGACGTTATACGTTATAACGTAATACCATATGACGATATACTTTATAACGTAATACCATGTGACGTTATACGTTATAAGGAAATGCTCTAGTACGATACACGTTATAACGTAATACCATATGACGTTATACGTTGTAAGGAAATGCTATAGTACGTTACACGTCATAACGTAATACTGTATAACGTTATACGTTATAACGTAATACCATATGTCGTTATACGTTATAACGTAATACCATATGACGTTATACGTTATAAGGAAATGCTATAGTACGATACACGTTATAGCGTAATACTATATAACGTTATTCGTTATAACGTAATAACATATAACGTTATACGTTATGACGTAATACTATATAACGTAATACGTCATAACGAACTACCATAAAACGTTACACGTTATAACGTAATACCATATGACGTTATACATTATAACGTAATACCATATGACGTTATACGTTATAACGTAATACCATATGACGTTTTACGCTATTGGGAAATGCTATAGTACGTTACACGTTATAACGTAATACTGTATAACGCTATACATAATAACGTAATACCATATGACGTTATACGTTATAACGTAATACCATATAACGTTACACGTTTTAACGTATTACTATATAACGTTATACGTTATAACGTAATACCATATGACGTTATACGTTATGACGAATTACTATATAACGTTATACGTCACATGGTAGTAGCAAATAACGTTATACGTTATAAGGTAATGCTACATAACGTTGTACGTTATAACGTAATACCATATGACGTTATACGTCATAACGTAATTCCATATAACGTTATACGTTATAACGTATTACCATATAACGTTACACGTTATAACGTAATACCATATGACATTATACGTTGTAAGGAAATGCTATAGCACGTTACACGTCATAACGTAATACTGTATAACGTTATACGTTATAACGTAATACCATATGTCGTTATACGTTATAACGTAATACAATATGACGTTATACGTTATTGGGAAATGCTATAGTACGTTACACGTTATAAAGTAATACTGTATAACGTTATACATTATAACGTAATACCATATGACGTTATACGTTATAACGTAATACCATATGACGTTATACGCTATTGGGAAATGCTATAGTTAGTTACACGTTAAAACGTAATACTGTATAACGTTATACGTTATAACGTGATACCATATAACGTTACACGTTATAACGTAATACTATATAACGTTATACGTTATAACGTAATACCATATGCTGTTATACGTTATAATGAAATGCTATAGTACGTTACACGTTATAACGTAATACTGTATAACGTTATGCGTTATAACGTAATACCATATGACCTTATACGTTATAACGTAATACCATATAACGTTATACGTTATAACGGAATACTGAATGACGTTATACGTTATAACGTAATACCATATGACGATATACTTTATAACGTAATACCATGTGACGTTATACGTTATAAGTAAATGCTCTAGTACGATACACGTTATAACGTAATACCATATGACGTTATACGTTGTAAGGAAATGCTATAGTACGTTACACGTCATAACGTAATACTGTATAACGTTATACGTTATAACGTAATACCATATTTCGTTATACGTTATAACGTAATACCATATGACCTCATACGTTATAACGTAATACCATATAACGTTATACGTTATAACGGAATACTGTATGACGTTATACGTTATAACGTAATACCATATGACGATATACTTTATAACGTAATACCATGTGACGTTATACGTCATAAGGAAATGCTCTAGTACGATACACGTTATAACGTAATACCATATGACGTTATACGTTATAAGGAAATGCTATAGTACGATACACGTTATAGCGTAATACTATATAACGTTATTCGTTATAACGTAATAACATATAAAGTTATACGTTATGACGTAATACTATATAACGTAATACGTCATAACGAACTACCATAAAACGTTACACGTTATAACGTAATACCATATGACGTTATACATTATAACGTAATACCATATGACGTTATACGTTATAACGTAATACCATATGACGTTTTACGCTATTGGGAAATGCTACAGTACGTTACACGTTATAACGTAATACTGCATAACGTTATACATAATAACGTAATACCATATGACGTTATACGTTATAACGTAATACCATATAACGTTACACGTTTTAACGTATTACTATATAACGTTATACGTTATAACGTAATACCATATGACGTTATACGTTGTGACGTATTACTATATAACGTTATACGTCACATGGTAGTAGCAAATAACGTTATACGTTATAAGGTAATGCTACATAACGTTGTACGTTATAACGTAATACCATATGACGTTATACGTCATAACGTAATTCCATATAACGTTATACGTTATAACGTATTACCATATAACGTTACACGTTATAACGTAATACCATATGACATTATACGTTGTAAGGAAATGCTATAGTACGTTACACGTCATAACGTAATACTGTATAACGTTATACGTTATAACGTAATACCATATGTCGTTATACGTTATAACGTAATACAATATGACGTTATACGTTATAAGGAAATGCTATCGTACGATACACGTTATAGCGTAATACTATATAACGTTATTCGTTATAACGTAATAACATATAACGTTATACGTTATAACGTAATACTATATAACGTAATACGGCATAACGAACTACCATAAAACGTTGCACGTTATAACGTAATACCATATGACGTTATACGCTATTGGGAAATGCTATAGTAAGTTACACGTTATAACGTAATACTGTATAACGTTATACATTATAACGTAATACAATATGACGTTATACGTTATAACGTAATACCATATGACGCTATACGTTATTGGGAAATGCTATAGTTCGTTTCACGTTACAACGTAATACTATATAAAGTTATACGTTATAACGTAATCCCATATGACGTTATACGTTATAACGTAATACCATATAACGTTACACGTTTTAACGTAATACTATATAACGTTATACGTCACATGGTAGTAGCAAATAACGTTATACGTTATAAGGTAATGCTACATAACGTTGTATGTTATAACGTAATACGATATGACGTTATACGCTATAGGGAAATGCTATAGTACGTTATACGT
The DNA here is from genome assembly GCA_029958995.1 of Bombus sonorus. Lineage (NCBI taxonomy): Eukaryota > Metazoa > Arthropoda > Insecta > Hymenoptera > Apidae > Bombus > Bombus sonorus. The sequence goes on from JARWAU010000044.1 coordinate 383,415, forward strand.
TATAACGTAATACTGTATAACGTTATACGTTATAACGTAATACTGTATAACGTTATACGTTATAATGTAATACCATATGACGTTATACGTTATAACGTAATACCATATAACGTTATACGTTATAACGTAATACTATATAACGTTATACGTTATAACGTATTACCATATGACGTTATACGTTATAACGTAATACTATATATCGTTATACGTTATAACGTAATACCATATGACGCTATACGTTATAGGGAAATGCTATAGTCCGTTTCAGGTTATAACGTAATACTATATAAAGTTATACGTTATAACGTAATCCCATATGACGTTATACGTTATAACGTAATGCCATATAACGTTACACGTTATAACGTAATACCTTATGACGTCATACGTTATAACGTAATACCATATGACGTTATACGTTATTGGGAAATGCTATAGTACGTTACACGTTATAACGTAATACTGTATAACGTTATACGTTATAACGTAATACCATATGACGTTATACGTTATAACGTAACACCATATAACGTTCTACGTTACAACGTAATACCATATGACGTTATACGTTATAACGTAATACTATATAACGTTATACCTTATAACGTAATAAAATGTGACGTTATCCGTTATAACGTAATACCATATAACGTTATACGTTATAAAGTAATACTATATAACGTTATACGTTATAACGCAATACCATATGACGTTATACGTTATAACGTAATACCATATGACGTTATACGCTATTGGGAAATGCTATAGTACGTTACAAGTTATAACGTAATACTGTATAACGTTATACATTATAACGTAATACCATATGACGTTACACGTTATAACGTAATACTGTATAACGTTATACGTTATAACGTAATACCATATGTCGTTATACGTTATAACGTAATACAATATGACGTTATACGTTATAAGGGAATGCTATAGTACGATACACGTTATAGCGTAATACTATATAACGTTATTCGTTATAACGTAATAACATATAACGTTATACGTTATAACGTAATACTATATAACGTAATACGGCATAACGAACTACCATAAAACGTTGCACGTTATAACGTAATACCATATGACGTTATACGCTATTGGGAAATGCTATAGTAAGTTACACGTTATAACGTAATACTGTATAACGTTATACATTATAACGTAATACAATATGACGTTATACGTTATAACGTAATACCATATGACGCTATACGTTATTGGGAAATGCTATAGTTCGTTTCACGTTACAACGTAATACTATATAAAGTTATACGTTATAACGTAATCCCATATGACGTTATACGTTATAACGTAATACCATATAACGTTACACGTTTTAACGTAATACTATATAACGTTATACGTCACATGGTAGTAGCAAATAACGTTATACGTTATAAGGTAATGCTACATAACGTTGTATGTTATAACGTAATACGATATGACGTTATACGCCATAGGGAAATGCTATAGTACGTTATACGTTATAACGTAATACTGTATAACGTTATACGTTATAACGTAATACTGTATAACGTTATACGTTATAACGTAATATCATATGACGTTATACGTTATAACGTAATACCATATAACGTTATACGTTGTAACGTAATACTATATAACGTTATACGTTATAACGTATTACCATATGACGTTATACGTTATAACGTAATTCCATATAACGTTATACGTTATAACGTAATACCATATAACGTTCTACGTTATAACGTAATACCATTTGACGTTGTACGTTATAACGTAATACGATATGTCGTTATACGTTATAGGGAAATGCTATAGTACGTTACACGTTATAACGTAATACTGTATAACGTTATACGTTATAACGTAATACCATATGACGTTATACGTTATAATGTAATACCATATAACGTTATACGCTATAACGTAAGACTATATAACGTAATACGTTATAACGTAATACCATATAACGTTACACGTTATAACGTAATCCCATATGAAGTTATACGTTATAACGTAATACCATATAACGTTACACGTTTTAACGTACCACTATATAACGTTATACGTCACATGGTAGTAGGAAATAACGTTATACATTATAAGGTAATGCTACATAACGTTGTATGTTATAACGTAATACCATATAACGTTATACTTTATAACGTAATGCCAAATAACGTTACACGTTATAACGTAATACTATATAACGTTATACGTTATAACGTAATACCATATGTCGTTATACGTTATAACGTAATACAATATGACGTTATACGTTATAAGGAAATGCTATAGTACGATACACGTTATAGCGTAATACTATATAACGTTATTCGTTATAACGTAATAACATATAACGTTATACGTTATAACGTAATACTATATAACGTAATACGGCATAACGAACTACCATAAAACGTTGCACGTTATAACGTAATACCATATGACGTTATACGCTATTGGGAAATGCTATAGTAAGTTACACGTTATAACGTAATACTGTATAACGTTATACATTATAACGTAATACAATATGACGTTATACGTTATAACGTAATACCATATGACGCTATACGTTATTGGGAAATGCTATAGTTCGTTTCACGTTACAACGTAATACTATATAAAGTTATACGTTATAACGTAATCCCATATGACGTTATACGTTATAACGTAATACCATATAACGTTACACGTTTTAACGTAATACTATATAACGTTATACGTCACATGGTAGTAGCAAATAACGTTATACGTTATAAGGTAATGCTACATAACGTTGTATGTTATAACGTAATACGATATGACGTTATACGCCATAGGGAAATGCTATAGTACGTTATACGTTATAACGTAATACTGTATAACGTTATACGTTATAACGTAATACTGTATAACGTTATACGTTATAACGTAATATCATATGACGTTATACGTTATAACGTAATACCATATAACGTTATACGTTATAACGTAATACTATATAACGTTATACGTTATAACGTATTACCATATGACGTTATACGTTATAACGTAATTCCATATAACGTTATACGTTATAACGTAATACCATACAACGTTCTACGTTATAACGTAATACCATTTGACGTTGTACGTTATAACGTAATACGATATGTCGTTATACGTTATAGGGAAATGCTATAGTACGTTACACGTTATAACGTAATACTGTATAACGTTATACGTTATAACGTAATACCATATGACGTTATACGTTATAATGTAATACCATATAACGTTATACGCTATAACGTAAGACTATATAACGTAATACGTTATAACGTAATACCATATAACGTTACACGTTATAACGTAATCCCATATGAAGTTATACGTTATAACGTAATACCATATAACGTTACACGTTTTAACGTACCACTATATAACGTTATACGTCACATGGTAGTAGGAAATAACGTTATACGTTATAAGGTAATGCTACATAACGTTGTATGTTATAACGTAATACCATATAACGTTATACTTTATAACGTAATGCCAAATAACGTTACACGTTATAACGTAATACTATATAACGTTATACGTTATAACGTAATACCATATGACGTTGTACGTTATAACGTAATACCATATGACGTTATACGTTATAACGTAATACTATATAACGTTATACCTTATAACGTAATAAAATATGACGTTATCCGTTATCACGTAATACCATATAACGTTATACGTTATGAAGTAATACTATATAACGTTATACGTAATAACGTAATACCATATGACGTTATACGTTATAACGTAATACCATATAACGTTATACTTTATAACGTAATGCCAAATAACGTTATACGTTATAACGTAATACTATATAACGTTATACCTTATAACGTAATAAAATATGACGTTATCCGTTATCACGTAATACCATATAACGTTATACGTTATGAAGTAATACTATATAACGTTATACGTAATAACGTAATACCATATGACGTTGTACGTTATAACGTAATACGATGTGACGTTATACGTTATAACGTAATACGATATGACGTTATACGTTATAGGGAAATACTATAGTACGTTACACGTTATAACATAATACTGTATAACGTTATACGTTATAACGTAATACCATATGACGTTATAGGTTATAACGTAATACCATATAACGTTATACTTTATAACGTAATGCCAAATAACGTTACACGTTATAACGTAATACTATATAACGTTATACGTTATAACGTAATACCATGTGACGTTGTACGTTATAACGTAATACGATATCACGTTATACGTTATAGGGAAATGCTATAGTACGTTACACGTTATAACATAATACTGTATAACGTTATACGTTATAACGTAATACCATATAACGTTATACGTTATAACGTAATACTATATAACGTTAGCCGTTATAACGTAATACCATATAACGTTATACGTTATAACGTAATACTATATAACGTAATACGCTATAACGAAATACCATATAACGTTACACGTTATAACATAATACCATATGACGTTATACGTTATAACGTAATACCATATGACGTTATACGTTATAACGTATTACTATATAACGTTACACGTTATAACGTAATACCATATGACGTTATACGTTATAATGTAATACCATATAACGTTATACGCTATAACGTAAGACTATATAACGTAATTCGTTATAACGTAATACCATATAACGTTACACGTTATAACGTAATACCATATGACGTTATACGTTATAACGTAATACCATATGACGTTATACGTTATAACGTAATACCATATAACGTTATACTTTATAACGTAATGCCATATAACGTTACACGTTATAACGTAATACTATATAAAGTTATACGTTATAACGTAATCCCATATGAAGTTATACGTTATAACGTAATACCATATAACGTTATACGCTATAACGTAAGACTATATAACGTAATACGTGTTAACGTAATACCATATAACGTTACACGTTATAACGTAATACCATATGACGTTATACGTTATAACGTAATACCATATAACGTTACACGTTATAACGTAATACCATATGACGTTATACGTTATAACGTAATACCATATAACGTTATACTTTATAACGTAATGCCATATAACGTTACACGTTATAACGTAATACTATATAAAGTTATACGTTATAACGTAATCCCATATGAAGTCATACGTTATAACGTAATACCATATAACGTTACACGTTTTAACATAATACCATATGACGTTGTACGTTATAACGTAATACGGTATGACGTTATACGTTCTAGGGAAATGCTATAGTACGTTACACGTTATAACGTAATACTGTATAACGTTATACGTTATAACGTAATACCATATGACGGTGTACGTTATAACGTAATACCATATAACGTTACACGTTATAACATAATACCATATCACGTTATACGTTATAAGGATATGCTATTGTACGTACACGTTATAACGTAATACTGTAAAACGTTATACGTTATAACGTAATACCATATGACGTTATACGTTATAACGTAATACCATATAACGTTATATGTTATAGCGTAATACTATATAAAGTTATACGTTACAACGTAATCCCATATGTCGTTATACGTTATAACGTAATACCATATAACGTTACACGTTTTAACGTAATACTATATAACGTTACACGTCACATGGTAGTGGTAAATAACGTTATACGTTATAAGGTAATGCTACATAGCGTTGTACGACATAACGTAATACGATATGGCGTTATACGCTATAGGGAAATGCTATAGTACGTTACACGTTATAACGTAATACTGTATAACGTTATACGTTATAACGTAATACCATATGACGTTATACGTTATAATGTAATACCATATAACGTTATACGCTATAACGTAAGACTATATAACGTAATACGTTATAACGTAATACCATATAACGTTACACGTTATAACGTAATACCATATGACGTTATACGTTATAACGTAATACCATATAACGTTACACGTTATAACGTAATACCATATGACGTTATACGTTATAACGTAATACCATATAACGTTATACTTTATAACGTAATGCCATATAACGTTACACGTTATAACGTAATACTATATAAAGTTATACGTTATAACGTAATCCCATATGAAGTTATACGTTATAACGTAATACCATATAACGTTACACGTTTTAACGTACCACTATATAACGTTATACGTCACATGGTAGTAGGAAATAACGTTATACGTTATAAGGTAATGCTACATAACGTTGTATGTTATAACGTAATACGATATGACGTTATACGCTATAGGGAAATGCTATAGTACGTTATACGTTATAACGTAATACTGTATAACGTTATACGTTATAACGTAATACTGTATAACGTTATACGTTATAACGTAATACCATATGACGTTATACGTTATAACGTAATACCATATGACGTTATACGTTATAACGTAATACCATATGACGTTGTACGTTATAACGTAATACGATATGACGTTATACGTTATAACGTAATACGATATGACGTTATACGTTATCGGGAAATACTATAGTACGTTACACGTTATAACATAATACTGTATAACGTTATACGTTATAACGTAATACCATATGACGTTATACGTTATAACGTAATACCATATAACGTTATACTTTATAACGTAATGCCAAATAACGTTACACGTTATAACGTAATACTATATAACGTTATACGTTATAACGTAATACCATATGACGTTGTACGTTATAACGTAATACGATATGACGTTATACGTTATAGGGAAATGCTATAGTACGTTACACGTTATAACATAATACTGTATAACGTTATACGTTATAACGTAATACCATATAACGTTATACGTTATAACGTAATACTATATAACGTTAGCCGTTATAACGTAATACCATATAACGTTATACGTTATAACGTAATACTATATAACGTAATACGCTATAACGAAATACCATATAACGTTACACGTTATAACATAATACCATATGACGTTATACGTTATAAGGATATGCTATTGTACGTACACGTTATAACGTAATACTGTAAAACGTTATACGTTATAACGTAATACCATATGACGTTATACGTTATAACGTAATACCATATAACGTTATATGTTATAGCGTAATACTATATAAAGTTATACGTTATAACGTAATCCCATATGTCGTTATACGTTATAACGTAATACCATATAACGTTACACGTCACATGGTAGTAGTAAATAACGTTATACGTTATAAGGTAATGCTACATAGCGTTGTACGACATAACGTAATACGATATGGCGTTATACGTTATAACGTAATACCATATAACGTTATACTTTATAACGTAATGCCACATAACGTTATACTTTATAACGTAATGCCATATAACGTTACACGTTATAACGTAATACGATATAACGTTATACGTTATAACGTAATACCATATGACGTTGTACGTTATAACGTAATACCATATGACGTTATACGTTATAACGTAATACTATATAACGTTATACCTTATAACGTAATAAAATATGACGTTATCCGTTATCACGTAATACCATATAACGTTATACGTTATGAAGTAATACTATATAACGTTATACGTTATAACGCAATACCATATGACGTTATACGTTATAACGTAATACCATATGACGTTATACGCTATTGGGAAATGCTATAGTACGTTACAAGTTATAACGTAATACTGTATAACGTTATACATTATAACGTAATACCATATGACGTTATACGTTATAACGTAATACCATATGACGTTATACGTTATAACGTAACACCATATAACGTTCTACGTTACAACGTAATACCATATGACGTTATACGTTATAACGTAATACTATATAACGTTATTCGTTATAACGTAATAACATATAACGTTATACGTTATAACGTAATACTATATAACGTAATACGTCATAACGAACTACCATAAAACGTTGCACGTTATAACGTAATACCATATGACGTTATACGTTATAACGTAATACCATATGACGTTATACGCTATTGGGAAATGCTATAGTACGTTACAAGTTATAACGTAATACTGTATAACGTTATACATTATAACGTAATACCATATGACGTTATACGTTATAACGTAATACCATATGACGCTATACGTTATTGGGAAATGCTATAGTCCGTTTCACGTTATAACGTAATACTATATAAAGTTATACGTTAAACCGTAATCCCATATGACGTTATACGTTATAACGTAATACCATATAACGTTACACGTTTTAACGTAATACTATATAACGTTATACGTCACATGGTAGTAGCAAATAACGTTATACGTTATAAGGTAATGCTACATAACGTTGTATGTTATAACGTAATACGATATGACGTTATACGCCATAGGGAAATGCTATAGTACGTTATACGTTATAACGTAATACTGTATAACGTTATACGTTATAACGTAATACTGTATAACGTTATACGTTATAACGTAATATCATATGACGTTATACGTTATAACGTAATACCATATAACGTTATACGTTATAACGTAATACTATATAACGTTATACGTTATAACGTATTACCATATGACGTTATACGTTATAACGTAATTCCATATAACGTTATACGTTATAACGTAATACCATATAACGTTCTACGTTATAACGTAATACCATTTGACGTTGTACGTCATAACGTAATACGATATGTCGTTATACGTTATAGGGAAATGCTATAGTACGTTACACGTTATAACGTAATACTGTATAACGTTATACGTTATAACGTAATACCATATGACGTTATACGTTATAATGTAATACCATATAACGTTATACGCTATAACGTAAGACTATATAACGTAATACGTTATAACGTAATACCATATAACGTTACACGTTATAACGTAATACCATATGACGTTATACGTTATAACGTAATACCATATAACGTTATACTTTATAACGTAATGCCATATAACGTTACACGTTATAACGTAATACTATATAAAGTTATACGTTATAACGTAATCCCATATGAAGTTATACGTTATAACGTAATACCATATAACGTTACACGTTTTAACGTACCACTATATAACGTTATACGTCACATGGTAGTAGGAAATAACGTTATACGTTATAAGGTAATGCTACATAACGTTGTATGTTATAACGTAATACCATATAACGTTATACTTTATAACGTAATGCCAAATAACGTTACACGTTATAACGTAATACTATATAACGTTATACGTTATAACGTAATACCATATGACGTTGTACGTTATAACGTAATACCATATGACGTTATACGTTATAACGTAATACTATATAACGTTATACCTTATAACGTAATAAAATATGACGTTATCCGTTATCACGTAATACCATATAACGTTATACGTTATGAAGTAATACTATATAACGTTATACGTAATAACGTAATACCATATGACGTTATACGTTATAACGTAATACCATATAACGTTATACTTTATAACGTAATGCCAAATAACGTTATACTTTATAACGTAATGCCATATAACGTTACACGTTATAACGTAATACTATATAAAGTTATACGTTATAACGTAATCCCATATGAAGTTATACGTTATAACGTAATACCATATAACGTTATACGCTATAACGTAAGACTATATAACGTAATACGTTATAACGTAATACCATATAACGTTACACGTTATAACGTAATACCATATAACGTTATACGCTATAACGTAAGACTATATAACGTAATACGTTATAACGTAATACCATATAACGTTACACGTTATAACGTAATACCATATGACGTTATACGTTATAACGTAATACCATATAACGTTACACGTTATAACGTAATACCATATGACGTTATACGTTATAACGTAATACCATATAACGTTATACTTTATAACGTAATGCCATATAACGTTACACGTTATAACGTAATACTATATAAAGTTATACGTTATAACGTAATCCCATATGAAGTCATACGTTATAACGTAATACCATATAACGTTACACGTTTTAACATAATACCATATGACGTTGTACGTTATAACGTAATACGGTATGACGTTATACGTTCTAGGGAAATGCTATAGTACGTTACACGTTATAACGTAATACTGTATAACGTTATACGTTATAACGTAATACCATATGACGGTGTACGTTATAACGTAATACCATATAACGTTACACGTTATAACATAATTCCATATCACGTTATACGTTATAAGGATATGCTATTGTACGTACACGTTATAACGTAATACTGTAAAACGTTATACGTTATAACGTAATACCATATGACGTTATACGTTATAACGTAATACCATATAACGTTATATGTTATAGCGTAATACTATATAAAGTTATACGTTACAACGTAATCCCATATGTCGTTATACGTTATAACGTAATACCATATAACGTTACACGTTTTAACGTAATACTATATAACGTTACACGTCACATGGTAGCAGTAAATAACGTTATACGTTATAAGGTAATGCTACATAGCGTTGTACGACATAACGTAATACGATATGGCGTTATACGCTATAGGGAAATGCTATAGTACGTTACACGTTATAACGTAATACTGTATAACGTTATACGTTATAACGTAATACCATATGACGTTATACGTTATAATGTAATACCATATAACGTTATACTTTATAACGTAATGCCATATAACGTTACACGTTATAACGTAATACTATATAAAGTTATACGTTATAACGTAATCCCATATGAAGTTATACGTTATAACGTAATACCATATAACGTTACACGTTTTAACGTACCACTATATAACGTTATACGTCACATGGTAGTAGGAAATAACGTTATACGTTATAAGGTAATGCTACATAACGTTGTATGTTATAACGTAATACGATATGACGTTATACGCTATAGGGAAATGCTATAGTACGTTATACGTTATAACGTAATACTGTATAACGTTATACGTTATAACGTAATACTGTATAACGTTATACGTTATAACGTAATACCATATGACGTTATACGTTATAACGTAATACCATATGACGTTATACGTTATAACGTAATACCATATGACGTTGTACGTTATAACGTAATACGATATGACGTTATACGTTATAACGTAATACGATATGACGTTATACGTTATCGGGAAATACTATAGTACGTTACACGTTATAACATAATACTGTATAACGTTATACGTTATAACGTAATACCATATGACGTTATACGTTATAACGTAATACCATATAACGTTATACTTTATAACGTAATGCCAAATAACGTTACACGTTATAACGTAATACTATATAACGTTATACGTTATAACGTAATACCATATGACGTTGTACGTTATAACGTAATACGATATGACGTTATACGTTATAGGGAAATGCTATAGTACGTTACACGTTATAACATAATACTGTATAACGTTATACGTTATAACGTAATACCATATAACGTTATACGTTATAACGTAATACTATATAACGTTAGCCGTTATAACGTAATACCATATAACGTTATACGTTATAACGTAATACTATATAACGTAATACGCTATAACGAAATACCATATAACGTTACACGTTATAACATAATACCATATGACGTTATACGTTATAAGGATATGCTATTGTACGTACACGTTATAACGTAATACTGTAAAACGTTATACGTTATAACGTAATACCATATGACGTTATACGTTATAACGTAATACCATATAACGTTATATGTTATAGCGTAATACTATATAAAGTTATACGTTATAACGTAATCCCATATGTCGTTATACGTTATAACGTAATACCATATAACGTTACACGTTTTAACGTAATACTATATAACGTTACACGTCACATGGTAGTAGTAAATAACGTTATACGTTATAAGGTAATGCTACATAGCGTTGTACGACATAACGTAATACGATATGGCGTTATACGTTATAACGTAATACCATATAACGTTATACTTTATAACGTAATGCCACATAACGTTATACTTTATAACGTAATGCCATATAACGTTACACGTTATAACGTAATACGATATAACGTTATACCTTATGACGTAATACCATATGACGTTATACGTTATAATGTAATACCATATAACGTTATACGCTATAACGTAGGACTATATAACGTAATACGTTATAACGTAATACCATATAACGTTACACGTTATAGCGTAATACCATATGACGTTATACGTTATAACGTAATACCATATAACGTTATACTTTATAACGTAATGCCATAGAACGTTACATGGTATAACGTAATACTATATAACGTTATACGTTATGACGTAATACCATATGACGTTATACATTATAACGTAATACTATATATCGTTATACGTTATAACGTAATACGATATGACGTTATACGTTATAGGGAAATGCTATAGTACGTTACACGTTATAACGTAATACCATATGACGTTATACATTATAACGTAATACTATATAACGTTACACGTTATAACATCATACCATATGACGTTATACTTTGTAAGGAAATGCTATAGTACGTTACACGCTGTAACGTAATACCATATAACGTTTTACGTCATAAAGTAATACCATATGACGTTATACGTTATAACGTAATCCCATATGCAGCTATACGTTATAGGGAAATGCTATAGTACGTTTCACGTTATAACGTAATACTATATAAAGTTATACGTTATAACGTAATACCATATGACGTTATACGTTATAACGTAATACCATATAACGTTACACGCTATAACGTAATACTATATAACGTTATACGTTATAACATAATACCATATGACGTTATACGTTATAAGGATATTCTATTGTACGTACACGTTATAACGTAATACTGTAAAACGTTATACGTTATAACGTAATACCATATGACGTTATACGTTATAACGTAATACCATATAACGTTATATGTTATAGCGTAATACTATATAAAGTTATACGTTATAACGTAATCCCATATGTCGTTATACGTTATAACGTAATACCATATAACGTTACACGTTTTAACGTAATACTATATAACGTTATACGTCACATGGTAGTACCAAATAACGTTATACGTTACAAGGTAATGCTACATAACGTTGTACGTTATAACGTAATACGAAATGACGTTATACGCTATAGGGAAATGCTATAGTACGTTACACGTTATAACGTAATACTGTATAACGTTATACGTTATAACGTAATACCATATGACGTTATACGTTTTAGTGTAATACCATATTACGTTATACGTTATAACGTAATACTATATAACGTTATACCTTATAACGTAATACCATATGACGTTATACGTTATAACGTAATTCCACATAACGTTATACGTTATAACGTAATACCATATAACGTTCTACGTTATAACGTAATACCATTCGACGTTGTACGTTATAGCGTAATACGATATGACGTTATACGTTATAGGGAAATGCTATAGTACGTTACACGTTATAACGTAATACTGTATAACGTTATACGTTATAAAGGAATACCATATGACGTTATACGTTATAATGTAATACCATATAACGTTATACGCTATAACGTAAGACTATATAACGTAATACGTTATAACGTAATACCATATAACGTTACACATTATAACGTAATACCATATGACGTTATACGTTATAACGTAATACCATATAACGTTATACTTTATAACGTAGTGCCATATAACGTTACACGTTATAACGTAATACTATATAACGTTATACATTATGACGTAATACCATATGACGTTATACATTATAACGTAATACTATATAACGTAATACGTTATAACGTAATACCATATAACGTTACACGTTATTACGTAATACCATATGACGTTATACGTTATAACGTAATACCATATGACGTTATACATGATAACGTAATGCCATAGAACGTTACATGTTATAACGTAATACTCTATAACGTTATACGTTATGACGTAATACCATATGACGTTATACATTATAACGTAATATTATATATCGTTATACGTTATAACGTAATACGATATGACGTTATACGTTATAGGGAAATGCTATAGTACGTTACACGTTATAATGTAATACTGTATAACGTTATACGTTATAACGTAATACCATAGTACCTTACACGTCATAACGTAATACCATATAATGTTCTACGTTATATCGTAATACCATATGACGTTGTACGTTATAACGTAATACGATATGACGTTGTACGTTATAGGGAAATGCTATAGTACGTTACACGTTATAACGTAATACTGTATAACGTTATACGTTATAACGTAATCCCATATGACGGTGTACGTTATAACGTAATACCATATAACGTTCTACGTTATAACGTAATACCATTTGACGTTGTACGTTATAACGTAATACGATATGACGTTATACGTTATAGGGAAATGCTATAGTACGTTACACGTTATAACGTAATACTGTATAACGTTATACGTTATAACGTAATACCATATAACGTTACACGTTATAACGTAATACTATATAACGTTATACATTATGACGTAATACCATATGACGTTATACATTATAACGTAATACTATATAACGTAATACGTTATAACGTAATACCATATAACGTTACACGTTATTACGTAATACTATATAACGTTTTACGTTATGACGTAATACCATATGACGTTATACATTATAACGTAATACTATATATCGTTATACGTTATAACGTAATACGATATGACGCTATACGTTATAAGGAAATGCTATAGTACGTTGCACGTTATAACGTAATACTGTATAACGTTATACGTTATAACGTAATACCATAGTACGTTACACGTCATAACGTAATACCATATAATGTTCTACGTTATAACGTAATACCATATGACGTTGTACGTTATAACGTAATTCGATATGACGTTATACGTTATAGGGAAATGCTATAGTACGTTACACGTTATAACGTAATACTGTATAACGTTATACGTTATAACGTAATACCATATGACGGTATACGTTATAACGTAATACCATATAACGTTACACGTTATAAAGTAATACCATATGACGTTATACGTTGTAAGGAAATGCTATAGTACGTTACACGTTATAACGTAATACCATATAACGTCATACGTTATAAAGTAATACTATATAACGTTATACGTTACAACGTAATACCATATGACGTTATACGTTATAGGTAAATGCTATAGTACGTTACACGTTATAACGTAATACTGTATAACGTTATACGTTATAACGTAATACCATATGACGTTATACGTTATAACGTAACACCACATAACGTTCTACGTTATACCGTAATACCAGATGACGTTATACGTTATAACGTAATACTATATAACGTTTTACCTTATAACGTAATAAAATATGACGTTATCCGTTATAACGTCATACCATATAACGTTATACGTTATAAGGTAATGCTATATAACGTTATAAGTTGTAACGTATTACCATATGACGTTATACGTTATAACGTAATACCATATAACGTTGTACGTTATAACGTAATACGATATGACGTTATACGTTATAGGGACATGCTATAGTACATTACACGTTATAACGTAATACCATATGACGTTATACGTTATAACGTAATACCATATGACGTTATACGCTATAACGTATTACTATATAACGTTATACGTCACATGGTAGTAGTAAATAACGTTATACGTTATAAGGTAATGCTACATAACGTTGTACGTTATAACGTAATACGATATGACGTTATACGCTATAGGGAAATGCTATAGTACGTTACATGTTATAACGTAATACTGTATAACGTTATACGTTATATCTTAATACCATATGACGTAATACGTTATAACGTAATACCATATAACGTTTTACGTTATAACGTAATACTATGTAACGTTATACGTTATAACGTAATACCATATGACGTTATACGTTATTACGTAATACCATATAACGTTAAACGTTATAACGTAATACCATATGACGTTATACGCTATAGGGAAATGCTATAGTACGTTACATGTTATAACGTAATACTGTATAACGTTATACGTTATAAATTAATACCATATGACGTAATACGTTATAACTTAATACCATATAACGTTATACGTTATAACGTAATACTATGTAACGTTATACGTTATAGGGAAATGCTATAGTACGTTACACGTTATAACGTAATACCATATAACGTTCTACGTTATAACGTAATACCATATAACGTTACACGTTATAACGTCATACCATATGACGTTATACGTTATAACGTAATACCATATAACGTTATACTTTATAACGTAATGCCATATAACGTTACACGTTATATCGTAATACTATATAACGTTATACGTCATAACGTAATACCATATGACGTTGTACGTTATAACGTAATACGATATGACGTTGTACGTTATAACGTAATACGATATGACGTTATACGTTATAGGGAAATGCTATAGTACGCTACACGTTATAACGTCATACCATATGACGTTATACGTTATAACGTAATACCATATAACGTTATACTTTATAACGTAATGCCATATAACGTTACACGTTACATCGTAATACTATATAACGTTATACGTCATAACGTAATACCATATGACGTTGTACGTTATAACGTAATACGATATGACGTTATACGTTATAGGGAAATGCTATAGTACGTTACACGTTATAACGTAATACTGAATAACGTTATACGTTATAACGTAATACCATAGTACGTTACACGTCATAACGTAATACCATATAATGTTCTACGTTATAACGTAATACGATATGACGTTGTACGTTATAACGTAATACGATATGACGTTATACGTTATAGGGAAATGCTATAGTACGCTACACGTTATAACGTAATACTGTATAACGTTATACGTTATAACGTAATACCATATGACGGTGTACGTTATAACGTAATACCATATAACGTTACACGTTATAAAGTAATACCATATGACTTTATACGTTGTAAGGAAATGCTATAGTACGTTACACATTATAACGTAATACCATATAACGTTATACGTTATAAAGTAATACTATATAATGTTACACGTTATAACGTAATACCATATGACGTTATACGTTATAGGTAAATGCTGTAGTACGTTACACGTTATAACGTAATACCATATGACGTTATACGTTATAACGTAATACCATATAACGTTATACGTTATAACGTAATACTATATAACGTTAGCCGTTATAACGTAATACCATATAACGTTATACGTTATAACGTAATACTGTATAACGTAATACGCTATAACGAAATACCATATAACGTTACACGTTATAACATAATACCATATGACGTTATACGTTATAACGTAATACCATATGACGTTATACGTTATAACGTATTACTATATAACGTTACACGTCACATGGTAGTAGTAAATAACGTTATACGTTATAAGGTAATGCTACATAACGTTGTACGTTATAACGTAATACCATATGACGATATACGTTATAAGGATATGCTATTGTACGTACACTTTATAACGTAATACTGTAAAACGTTATACGTTATAACGTAATACCATATGACGTTATACGTTATAACGTAATACCATATAACGTTATATGTTATAGCGTAATACTATATAAAGTTATACGTTATAACGTAATCCCATATGTCGTTATACGTTATAACGTAATACCATATAACGTTACACGCTTTAACGTAATACTATATAACGTTATACGTCACATGGTAGTACCAAATAACGTTATACGTTATAAGGTAATGCTACATAGCGTTGTACGACATAACGTAATACGATATGGCGTTATACGCTATAGGGAAATGCTATAGTACGTTACACGTCATAACGTAATACCATATAATGTTCTACGTTATAACGTAATACCATATGACGTTGTACGTTATAACGTAATACGATATGACGTTATACGTTCTAGAGAAATGCTATAGTACGTTACACGTCACAACGTAATACCATATAATGTTCTACGTTATAACGTAATACCATATGACGTTGTACGTTATAACGTAATACGGTATGACGTTATACGTTCTAGGGAAATGCTATAGTACGTTACACGTTATAACGTAATACTGTATAACGTTATACGTTATAACGTAATACCATATGACGGTGTACGTTATAACGTAATACCATATAACGTTACACGTTATAACATAATACCATATGACGTTATACGTTATAGGGATATGCTATTGTACGTACACGTTATAACGTAATACTGTAAAACGTTATACGTTATAACGTAATACCATATGACGTTATACGTTATAACGTAATACCATATAACGTTATATGTTATAGCGTAATACTATATAAAGTTATACGTTATAACGTAATCCCATATGTCGTTATACGTTATAACGTAATACCATATAACGTTACACGTTTTAACGTAATACTATATAACGTTACACGTCACATGGTAGTAGTAAATAACGTTATACGTTATAAGGTAATGCTACATAGCGTTGTACGACATAACGTAATACGATATGGCGTTATACGTTATAACGTAATACCATATAACGTTATACTTTATAACGTAATGCCACATAACGTTATACTTTATAACGTAATGCCATATAACGTTACACGTTATAACGTAATACGATATAACGTTATACCTTATGACGTAATACCATATGACGTTATACGTTATAATGTAATACCATATAACGTTATACGCTATAACGTAGGACTATATAACGTAATACGTTATAACGTAATACCATATAACGTTACACGTTATAGCGTAATACCATATGACGTTATACGTTATAACGTAATACCATATAACGTTATACTTTATAACGTAATGCCATAGAACGTTACATGGTATAACGTAATACTATATAACGTTATACGTTATGACGTAATACCATATGACGTTATACATTATAACGTAATACTATATATCGTTATACGTTATAACGTAATACGATATGACGTTATACGTTATAGGGAAATGCTATAGTACGTTACACGTTATAACGTAATACCATATGACGTTATACATTATAACGTAATACTATATAACGTTACACGTTATAACATCATACCATATGACGTTATACTTTGTAAGGAAATGCTATAGTACGTTACACGCTGTAACGTAATACCATATAACGTTTTACGTCATAAAGTAATACCATATGACGTTATACGTTATAACGTAATCCCATATGCAGCTATACGTTATAGGGAAATGCTATAGTACGTTTCACGTTATAACGTAATACTATATAAAGTTATACGTTATAACGTAATACCATATGACGTTATACGTTATAACGTAATACCATATAACGTTACACGCTATAACGTAATACTATATAACGTTATACGTTATAACATAATACCATATGACGTTATACGTTATAAGGATATGCTATTGTACGTACACGTTATAACGTAATACTGTAAAACGTTATACGTTATAACGTAATACCATATGACGTTATACGTTATAACGTAATACCATATAACGTTATATGTTATAGCGTAATACTATATAAAGTTATACGTTATAACGTAATCCCATATGTCGTTATACGTTATAACGTAATACCATATAACGTTACACGTTTTAACGTAATACTATATAACGTTATACGTCACATGGTAGTACCAAATAACGTTATACGTTACAGAGGTAATGCTACATAACGTTGTACGTTATAACGTAATACGAAATGACGTTATACGCTATAGGGAAATGCTATAGTACGTTACACGTTATAACGTAATACTGTATAACGTTATACGTTATAACGTAATACCATATGACGTTATACGTTTTAGTGTAATACCATATTACGTTATACGTTATAACGTAATACTATATAACGTTATACCTTATAACGTAATACCATATGACGTTATACGTTATAACGTAATTCCACATAACGTTATACGTTATAACGTAATACCATATAACGTTCTACGTTATAACGTAATACCATTCGACGTTGTACGTTATAGCGTAATACGATATGACGTTATACGTTATAGGGAAATGCTATAGTACGTTACACGTTATAACGTAATACTGTATAACGTTATACGTTATAAAGGAATACCATATGACGTTATACGTTATAATGTAATACCATATAACGTTATACGCTATAACGTAAGACTATATAACGTAATACGTTATAACGTAATACCATATAACGTTACACATTATAACGTAATACCATATGACGTTATACGTTATAACGTAATACCATATAACGTTATACTTTATAACGTAGTGCCATATAACGTTACACGTTATAACGTAATACTATATAACGTTATACATTATGACGTAATACCATATGACGTTATACATTATAACGTAATACTATATAACGTAATACGTTATAACGTAATACCATATAACGTTACACGTTATTACGTAATACCATATGACGTTATACGTTATAACGTAATACCATATGACGTTATACATGATAACGTAATGCCATAGAACGTTACATGTTATAACGTAATACTCTATAACGTTATACGTTATGACGTAATACCATATGACGTTATACATTATAACGTAATATTATATATCGTTATACGTTATAACGTAATACGATATGACGTTATACGTTATAGGGAAATGCTATAGTACGTTACACGTTATAATGTAATACTGTATAACGTTATACGTTATAACGTAATACCATAGTACCTTACACGTCATAACGTAATACCATATAATGTTCTACGTTATATCGTAATACCATATGACGTTGTACGTTATAACGTAATACGATATGACGTTGTACGTTATAGGGAAATGCTATAGTACGTTACACGTTATAACGTAATACTGTATAACGTTATACGTTATAACGTAATCCCATATGACGGTGTACGTTATAACGTAATACCATATAACGTTCTACGTTATAACGTAATACCATTTGACGTTGTACGTTATAACGTAATACGATATGACGTTATACGTTATAGGGAAATGCTATAGTACGTTACACGTTATAACGTAATACTGTATAACGTTATACGTTATAACGTAATACCATATAACGTTACACGTTATAACGTAATACTATATAACGTTATACATTATGACGTAATACCATATGACGTTATACATTATAACGTAATACTATATAACGTAATACGTTATAACGTAATACCATATAACGTTACACGTTATTACGTAATACTATATAACGTTTTACGTTATGACGTAATACCATATGACGTTATACATTATAACGTAATACTATATATCGTTATACGTTATAACGTAATACGATATGACGCTATACGTTATAAGGAAATGCTATAGTACGTTGCACGTTATAACGTAATACTGTATAACGTTATACGTTATAACGTAATACCATAGTACGTTACACGTCATAACGTAATACCATATAATGTTCTACGTTATAACGTAATACCATATGACGTTGTACGTTATAACGTAATACGATATGACGTTATACGTTATAGGGAAATGCTATAGTACGTTACACGTTATAACGTAATACTGTATAACGTTATACGTTATAACGTAATACCATATGACGGTATACGTTATAACGTAATACCATATAACGTTACACGTTATAAAGTAATACCATATGACGTTATACGTTGTAAGGAAATGCTATAGTACGTTACACGTTATAACGTAATACCATATAACGTTATACGTTATAAAGTAATACTATATAACGTTATACGTTACAACGTAATACCATATGACGTTATACGTTATAGGTAAATGCTATAGTACGTTACACGTTATAACGTAATACTGTATAACGTTATACGTTATAACGTAATACCATATGACGTTATACGTTATAACGTAACACCACATAACGTTCTACGTTATACCGTAATACCAGATGACGTTATACGTTATAACGTAATACTATATAACGTTTTACCTTATAACGTAATAAAATATGACGTTATCCGTTATAACGTCATACCATATAACGTTATACGTTATAAGGTAATGCTATATAACGTTATAAGTTGTAACGTATTACCATATGACGTTATACGTTATAACGTAATACCATATAACGTTGTACGTTATAACGTAATACGATATGACGTTATACGTTATAGGGACATGCTATAGTACATTACACGTTATAACGTAATACCATATGACGTTATACGTTATAACGTAATACCATATGACGTTATACGCTATAACGTATTACTATATAACGTTATACGTCACATGGTAGTAGTAAATAACGTTATACGTTATAAGGTAATGCTACATAACGTTGTACGTTATAACGTAATACGATATGACGTTATACGCTATAGGGAAATGCTATAGTACGTTACATGTTATAACGTAATACTGTATAACGTTATACGTTATATCTTAATACCATATGACGTAATACGTTATAACGTAATACCATATAACGTTTTACGTTATAACGTAATACTATGTAACGTTATACGTTATAACGTAATACCATATGACGTTATACGTTATTACGTAATACCATATAACGTTAAACGTTATAACGTAATACCATATGACGTTATACGCTATAGGGAAATGCTATAGTACGTTACATGTTATAACGTAATACTGTATAACGTTATACGTTATAAATTAATACCATATGACGTAATACGTTATAACTTAATACCATATAACGTTATACGTTATAACGTAATACTATGTAACGTTATACGTTATAGGGAAATGCTATAGTACGTTACACGTTATAACGTAATACCATATAACGTTCTACGTTATAACGTAATACCATATAACGTTACACGTTATAACGTCATACCATATGACGTTATACGTTATAACGTAATACCATATAACGTTATACTTTATAACGTAATGCCATATAACGTTACACGTTATATCGTAATACTATATAACGTTATACGTCATAACGTAATACCATATGACGTTGTACGTTATAACGTAATACGATATGACGTTGTACGTTATAACGTAATACGATATGACGTTATACGTTATAGGGAAATGCTATAGTACGCTACACGTTATAACGTCATACCATATGACGTTATACGTTATAACGTAATACCATATAACGTTATACTTTATAACGTAATGCCATATAACGTTACACGTTACATCGTAATACTATATAACGTTATACGTCATAACGTAATACCATATGACGTTGTACGTTATAACGTAATACGATATGACGTTATACGTTATAGGGAAATGCTATAGTACGTTACACGTTATAACGTAATACTGAATAACGTTATACGTTATAACGTAATACCATAGTACGTTACACGTCATAACGTAATACCATATAATGTTCTACGTTATAACGTAATACGATATGACGTTGTACGTTATAACGTAATACGATATGACGTTATACGTTATAGGGAAATGCTATAGTACGCTACACGTTATAACGTAATACTGTATAACGTTATACGTTATAACGTAATACCATATGACGGTGTACGTTATAACGTAATACCATATAACGTTACACGTTATAAAGTAATACCATATGACTTTATACGTTGTAAGGAAATGCTATAGTACGTTACACATCATAACGTAATACCATATAACGTTATACGTTATAAAGTAATACTATATAATGTTACACGTTATAACGTAATACCATATGACGTTATACGTTATAGGTAAATGCTGTAGTACGTTACACGTTATAACGTAATACCATATGACGTTATACGTTATAACGTAATACCATATAACGTTATACGTTATAACGTAATACTATATAACGTTAGCCGTTATAACGTAATACCATATAACGTTATACGTTATAACGTAATACTGTATAACGTAATACGCTATAACGAAATACCATATAACGTTACACGTTATAACATAATACCATATGACGTTATACGTTATAACGTAATACCATATGACGTTATACGTTATAACGTATTACTATATAACGTTACACGTCACATGGTAGTAGTAAATAACGTTATACGTTATAAGGTAATGCTACATAACGTTGTACGTTATAACGTAATACCATATGACGATATACGTTATAAGGATATGCTATTGTACGTACACTTTATAACGTAATACTGTAAAACGTTATACGTTATAACGTAATACCATATGACGTTATACGTTATAACGTAATACCATATAACGTTATATGTTATAGCGTAATACTATATAAAGTTATACGTTATAACGTAATCCCATATGTCGTTATACGTTATAACGTAATACCATATAACGTTACACGCTTTAACGTAATACTATATAACGTTATACGTCACATGGTAGTACCAAATAACGTTATACGTTATAAGGTAATGCTACATAGCGTTGTACGACATAACGTAATACGATATGGCGTTATACGCTATAGGGAAATGCTATAGTACGTTACACGTCATAACGTAATTCCATATAATGTTCTACGTTATAACGTAATACCATATGACGTTGTACGTTATAACGTAATACGATATGACGTTATACGTTCTAGAGAAATGCTATAGTACGTTACACGTCACAACGTAATACCATATAATGTTCTACGTTATAACGTAATACCATATGACGTTGTACGTTATAACGTAATACGGTATGACGTTATACGTTCTAGGGAAATGCTATAGTACGTTACACGTTATAACGTAATACTGTATAACGTTATACGTTATAACGTAATACCATATGACGGTGTACGTTATAACGTAATACCATATAACGTTACACGTTATAACATAATACCATATGACGTTATACGTTATAGGGATATGCTATTGTACGTACACGTTATAACGTAATACTGTAAAACGTTATACGTTATAACGTAATACCATATGACGTTATACGTTATAACGTAATACCATATAACGTTATATGTTATAGCGTAATACTATATAAAGTTATACGTTATAACGTAATCCCATATGTCGTTATACGTTATAACGTAATACCATATAACGTTACACGTTTTAACGTAATACTATATAACGTTACACGTCACATGGTAGTAGTAAATAACGTTATACGTTATAAGGTAATGCTACATAGCGTTGTACGACATAACGTAATACGATATGGCGTTATACGCTATAGGGAAATGCTATAGTACGTTACACGTTATAACGTAATACTGTATAACGTTATACGTTATAACGTAATACCATATGACGTTATACGTTATAATGTAATACCATATAACGTTATACGCTATAACGTAAGACTATATAACGTAATACGTTATAACGTAATACCATATAACGTTACACGTTATAACGTAATACCATATGACGTTATACGTTATAACGTAATACCATATAACGTTACACGTTATAACGTAATACCATATGACGTTATACGTTATAACGTAATACCATATAACGTTATACTTTATAACGTAATGCCATATAACGTTACACGTTATAACGTAATACTATATAAAGTTATACGTTATAACGTAATCCCATATGAAGTTATACGTTATAACGTAATACCATATAACGTTACACGTTTTAACGTACCACTATATAACGTTATACGTCACATGGTAGTAGGAAATAACGTTATACGTTATAAGGTAATGCTACATAACGTTGTATGTTATAACGTAATACGATATGACGTTATACGCTATAGGGAAATGCTATAGTACGTTATACGTTATAACGTAATACTGTATAACGTTATACGTTATAACGTAATACTGTATAACGTTATACGTTATAACGTAATACCATATGACGTTATACGTTATAACGTAATACCATATGACGTTATACGTTATAACGTAATACCATATGACGTTGTACGTTATAACGTAATACGATATGACGTTATACGTTATAACGTAATACGATATGACGTTATACGTTATCGGGAAATACTATAGTACGTTACACGTTATAACATAATACTGTATAACGTTATACGTTATAACGTAATACCATATGACGTTATACGTTATAACGTAATACCATATAACGTTATACTTTATAACGTAATGCCAAATAACGTTACACGTTATAACGTAATACTATATAACGTTATACGTTATAACGTAATACCATATGACGTTGTACGTTATAACGTAATACGATATGACGTTATACGTTATAGGGAAATGCTATAGTACGTTACACGTTATAACATAATACTGTATAACGTTATACGTTATAACGTAATACCATATAACGTTATACGTTATAACGTAATACTATATAACGTTAGCCGTTATAACGTAATACCATATAACGTTATACGTTATAACGTAATACTATATAACGTAATACGCTATAACGAAATACCATATAACGTTACACGTTATAACATAATACCATATGACGTTATACGTTATAACGTAATACCATATGACGTTATACGTTATAACGTATTACTATATAACGTTACACGTCACATGGTAGTAGTAAATAACGTTATACGTTATAAGGTAATGCTACATAACGTTGTACGTTATAACGTAATACCATATGACGATATACGTTATAAGGATATGCTATTGTACGTACACTTTATAACGTAATACTGTAAAACGTTATACGTTATAACGTAATACCATTTGACGTTATACGTTATAACGCAATACCATATAACGTTATATGTTATAGCGTAATACTATATAAAGTTATACGTTATAACGTAATCCCATATGTCTTTATACGTTATAACGTAATACCATATAACGTTACACGTTTTAACGTAATACTATATAACGTTATACGTCACATGGTAGTACCAAATAACGTTATACGTTATAAGGTAATGCTACAAAGCGTTGTACGACATAACGTAATACGATATGGCGTTATACGCTATAGGGAAATGCTATAGTACGTTACACGTCATAACGTAATACCATATAATGTTCTACGTTATAACGTAATACCATATGACGTTGTACGTTATAACGTAATACGATATGACGTTATACGTTCTAGGGAAATGCTATAGTACGTTACACGTCACAACGTAATACCATATAATGTTCTACGTTATAACGTAATACCATATGACGTTGTACGTTGTAACGTAATACGGTATGACGTTATACGTTCTAGGGAAATGCTATAGTACGTTACACGTTATAACGTAATACTGTATAACGTTATACGCTATAACGTAGGACTATATAACGTAATACGTTATAACGTAATACCATATAACGTTACACGTTATAGCGTAATACCATATGACGTTATACGTTATAACGTAATACCATATAACGTTATACTTTATAACGTAATGCCATAGAACGTTACATGGTATAACGTAATACTATATAACGTTATACGTTATGACGTAATACCATATGACGTTATACATTATAACGTAATACTATATATCGTTATACGTTATAACGTAATACGATATGACGTTATACGTTATAGGGAAATGCTATAGTACGTTACACGTTATAACGTAATACCATATGACGTTATACATTATAACGTAATACTATATAACGTTACACGTTATAAAATCATACCATATGACGTTATACTTTGTAAGGAAATGCTATAGTACGTTACACGCTATAACGTAATACCATATAACGTTTTACGTCATAAAGTAATACCATATGACGTTATACGTTATAACGTAATCCCATATGCAGCTATACGTTATAGGGAAATGCTATAGTACGTTTCACGTTATAACGTAATACTATATAAAGTTATACGTTATAACGTAATACCATATGACGTTATACGTTATAACGTAATACCATATAACGTTACACGCTATAACGTAATACTATATAACGTTATACGTTATAACATAATACCATATGACGTTATACGTTATAAGGATATGCTATTGTACGTACACGTTATAACGTAATACTGTAAAACGTTATAAGTTATAACGTAATACCATATGACGTTATACGTTATAACGTAATACCATATAACGTTATATGTTAAAGCGTAATACTATATAAAGTTATACGTTATAACGTAATCCCATATGTCGTTATACGTTATAACGTAATACCATATAACGTTACACGTTATAACGTAATACTGTATAACGTTATACGTTATAACGTAATACCATATGACGTTATACGTTTTAGTGTAATACCATATAACGTTATACGTTATAACGTAATACTATATAACGTTATACCTTATAACGTAATACCATATGACGTTATACGTTATAACGTAATTCCACATAACGTTATACGTTATAACGTAATACCATATAACGTTCTACGTTATAACGTAATACCATTCGACGTTGTACGTTATAGCGTAATACGATATGACGTTATACGTTATAGGGAAATGCTATAGTACGTTACACGTTATAACGTAATACTGTATAACGTTATACGTTATAAAGGAATACCATATGACGTTATACGTTATAATGTAATACCATATAACGTTATACGCTATAACGTAAGACTATATAACGTAATACGTTATAACGTAATACCATATAACGTTACACGTTATAACGTAATACCATATGACGTTATACGTTATAACGTAATACCATATAACGTTATACTTTATAACGTAATGCCATATAACGTTACACGTTATAACGTAATACTATATAACGTTATACATTATGACGTAATACCATATGACGTTATACATTATAACGTAATACTATATAACGTAATACGTTATAACGTAATACCATATAACGTTACACGTTATTACGTAATACCATATGACGTTATACGTTATAACGTAATACCATATGACGTTATACATGATAACGTAATGCCATAGAACGTTACATGTTATAACGTAATACTCTATAACGTTATACGTTATGACGTAATACCATATGACGTTATACATTATAACGTAATATTATATATCGTTATACGTTATAACGTAATACGATATGACGTTATACGTTATAGGGAAATGCTATAGTACGTTACACGTTATAATGTAATACTGTATAACGTTATACGTTATAACGTAATACCATAGTACCTTACACGTCATAACGTAATACCATATAATGTTCTACGTTATATCGTAATACCATATGACGTTGTACGTTATAACGTAATACGATATGACGTTATACGTTATAGGGAAATGCTATAGTACGTTACACGTTATAACGTAATACTGTATAACGTTATACGTTATAACGTAATACCATATAACGTTACACGTTATAACGTAATACTATATAACGTTATACATTATGACGTAATACCATATGACGTTATACATTATAACGTAATACTATATAACGTAATACGTTATAACGTAATACCATATAACGTTACACGTTATTACGTAATACTATATAACGTTTTACGTTATGACGTAATACCATATGACGTTATACATTATAACGTAATACTATATATCGTTATACGTTATAACGTAATACGATATGACGCTATACGTTATAAGGAAATGCTATAGTACGTTACACGTTATAACGTAATACTGTATAACGTTATACGTTATAACGTAATACCATATGACGTTATACGTTATAACGTAATACCATATAACGTTAAACGTTATAACGTAATACCATATGACGTTATACGCTATAGGGAAATGCTATAGTACGTTACATGTTATAACGTAATACTATATAAAGTTATACGTTATAACGTAATACCATATGACGTTATACGTTATAACGTAATACCATATAACGTTACACGCTATAACGTAATACTATATAACGTTATACGTTATAACATAATACCATATGACGTTATACGTTATAAGGATATGCTATTGTACGTACACGTTATAACGTAATACTGTAAAACGTTATACGTTATAACGTAATACCATATGACGTTATACGTTATAACGTAATACCATATAACGTTATATGTTAAAGCGTAATACTATATAAAGTTATACGTTATAACGTAATCCCATATGTCGTTATACGTTATAACGTAATACCATATAACGTTACACGTTTTAACGTAATACTATATAACGTTATACGTCACATGGTAGTACCAAATAACGTTATACGTTACAAGGTAATGCTACATAACGTTGTACGTTATAACGTAATACGAAATGACGTTATACGCTATAGGGAAATGCTATAGTACGTTACACGTTATAACGTAATACTGTATAACGTTATACGTTATAACGTAATACCATATGACGTTATACGTTTTAGTGTAATACCATATAACGTTATACGTTATAACGTAATACTATATAACGTTATACCTTATAACGTAATACCATATGACGTTATACGTTATAACGTAATTCCACATAACGTTATACGTTATAACGTAATACCATATAACGTTCTACGTTATAACGTAATACCATTCGACGTTGTACGTTATAGCGTAATACGATATGACGTTATACGTTATAGGGAAATGCTATAGTACGTTACACGTTATAACGTAATACTGTATAACGTTATACGTTATAAAGGAATACCATATGACGTTATACGTTATAATGTAATACCATATAACGTTATACGCTATAACGTAAGACTATATAACGTAATACGTTATAACGTAATACCATATAACGTTACACGTTATAACGTAATACCATATGACGTTATACGTTATAACGTAATACCATATAACGTTATACTTTATAACGTAATGCCATATAACGTTACACGTTATAACGTAATACTATATAACGTTATACATTATGACGTAATACCATATGACGTTATACATTATAACGTAATACTATATAACGTAATACGTTATAACGTAATACCATATAACGTTACACGTTATTACGTAATACCATATGACGTTATACGTTATAACGTAATACCATATGACGTTATACATGATAACGTAATGCCATAGAACGTTACATGTTATAACGTAATACTCTATAACGTTATACGTTATGACGTAATACCATATGACGTTATACATTATAACGTAATATTATATATCGTTATACGTTATAACGTAATACGATATGACGTTATACGTTATAGGGAAATGCTATAGTACGTTACACGTTATAATGTAATACTGTATAACGTTATACGTTATAACGTAATACCATAGTACCTTACACGTCATAACGTAATACCATATAATGTTCTACGTTATATCGTAATACCATATGACGTTGTACGTTATAACGTAATACGATATGACGTTATACGTTATAGGGAAATGCTATAGTACGTTACACGTTATAACGTAATACTGTATAACGTTATACGTTATAACGTAATACCATATAACGTTACACGTTATAACGTAATACTATATAACGTTATACATTATGACGTAATACCATATGACGTTATACATTATAACGTAATACTATATAACGTAATACGTTATAACGTAATACCATATAACGTTACACGTTATTACGTAATACTATATAACGTTTTACGTTATGACGTAATACCATATGACGTTATACATTATAACGTAATACTATATATCGTTATACGTTATAACGTAATACGATATGACGCTATACGTTATAAGGAAATGCTATAGTACGTTACACGTTATAACGTAATACTGTATAACGTTATACGTTATAACGTAATACCATATGACGTTATACGTTATAACGTAATACCATATAACGTTAAACGTTATAACGTAATACCATATGACGTTATACGCTATAGGGAAATGCTATAGTACGTTACATGTTATAACGTAATACTATATAAAGTTATACGTTATAACGTAATACCATATGACGTTATACGTTATAACGTAATACCATATAACGTTACACGCTATAACGTAATACTATATAACGTTATACGTTATAACATAATACCATATGACGTTATACGTTATAAGGATATGCTATTGTACGTACACGTTATAACGTAATACTGTAAAACGTTATACGTTATAACGTAATACCATATGACGTTATACGTTATAACGTAATACCATATAACGTTATATGTTAAAGCGTAATACTATATAAAGTTATACGTTATAACGTAATCCCATATGTCGTTATACGTTATAACGTAATACCATATAACGTTACACGTTTTAACGTAATACTATATAACGTTATACGTCACATGGTAGTACCAAATAACGTTATACGTTACAAGGTAATGCTACATAACGTTGTACGTTATAACGTAATACGAAATGACGTTATACGCTATAGGGAAATGCTATAGTACGTTACACGTTATAACGTAATACTGTATAACGTTATACGTTATAACGTAATACCATATGACGTTATACGTTTTAGTGTAATACCATATAACGTTATACGTTATAACGTAATACTATATAACGTTATACCTTATAACGTAATACCATATGACGTTATACGTTATAACGTAATTCCACATAACGTTATACGTTATAACGTAATACCATATAACGTTCTACGTTATAACGTAATACCATTCGACGTTGTACGTTATAGCGTAATACGATATGACGTTATACGTTATAGGGAAATGCTATAGTACGTTACACGTTATAACGTAATACTGTATAACGTTATACGTTATAAAGGAATACCATATGACGTTATACGTTATAATGTAATACCATATAACGTTATACGCTATAACGTAAGACTATATAACGTAATACGTTATAACGTAATACCATATAACGTTACACGTTATAACGTAATACCATATGACGTTATACGTTATAACGTAATACCATATAACGTTATACTTTATAACGTAATGCCATATAACGTTACACGTTATAACGTAATACTATATAACGTTATACATTATGACGTAATACCATATGACGTTATACATTATAACGTAATACTATATAACGTAATACGTTATAACGTAATACCATATAACGTTACACGTTATTACGTAATACCATATGACGTTATACGTTATAACGTAATACCATATGACGTTATACATGATAACGTAATGCCATAGAACGTTACATGTTATAACGTAATACTCTATAACGTTATACGTTATGACGTAATACCATATGACGTTATACATTATAACGTAATATTATATATCGTTATACGTTATAACGTAATACGATATGACGTTATACGTTATAGGGAAATGCTATAGTACGTTACACGTTATAATGTAATACTGTATAACGTTATACGTTATAACGTAATACCATAGTACCTTACACGTCATAACGTAATACCATATAATGTTCTACGTTATATCGTAATACCATATGACGTTGTACGTTATAACGTAATACGATATGACGTTATACGTTATAGGGAAATGCTATAGTACGTTACACGTTATAACGTAATACTGTATAACGTTATACGTTATAACGTAATCCCATATGACGGTGTACGTTATAACGTAATACCATATAACGTTCTACGTTATAACGTAATACCATTTGACGTTGTACGTTATAACGTAATACGATATGACGCTATACGTTATAAGGAAATGCTATAGTACGTTACACGTTATAACGTAATACTGTATAACGTTATACGTTATAACGTAATACCATAGTACGTTACACGTCATAACGTAATACCATATAATGTTCTACGTTATAACGTAATACCATATGACGTTGTACGTTATAACGTAATACGATATGACGTTATACGTTATAGGGAAATGCTATAGTACGTTACACGTTATAACGTAATACTGTATAACGTTATACGTTATAACGTAAGACCATATGACGGTATACGTTATAACGTAATACCATATAACGTTACACGTTATAAAGTAATACCATATGACGTTATACGTTGTAAGGAAATGCTATAGTACGTTAAACGTTATAACGTAATACCATATGACGTTATACGCTATAACGTATTACTATATAACGTTATACGTCACATGGTAGTAGTAAATAACGTTATACGTTATAAGGTAATGCTACATAACGTTGTACGTTATAACGTAATACGATATGACGTTATACGCTATAGGGAAATGCTATAGTACGTTACATGTTATAACGTAATACTGTATAACGTTATACGTTATATCTTAATACCATATGACGTAATACGTTATAACGTAATACCATATAACGTTTTACGTTATAACGTACTACTATGTAACGTTATACGTTATAACGTAATACCATATGACGTTATACGTTATTACGTAATACCATATAACGTTAAACGTTATAACGTAATACCATATGACGTTATACGCTATAGGGAAATGCTATAGTACGTTACATGTTATAACGTAATACTGTATAACGTTATACGTTATAAATTAATACCATATGACGTAATACGTTATAACGTAATACCATATAACGTTATACGTTATAACGTAATACTATGTAACGTTATACGTTATAGGGAAATGCTATAGTACTTTACACGTTATAACGTAATACCATATAACGTTCTACGTTATAACGTAATACCATATAACGTTACACGTTATAACGTCATACCATATGACGTTATACGTTATAACGTAATACCATATAACGTTATACTTTATAACGTAATGCCATATAACGTTACACGTTTTATCGTAATACTATATAACGTTATACGTCATAACGTAATACCATATGACGTTGTACGTTATAACGTAATACGATATGACGTTATACGTTATAGGGAAATGCTATAGTACGTTACACGTTATAACGTAATACTGAATAACGTTATACGTTATAACGTAATACCATAGTACGTTACACGTCATAACGTAATACCATATAATGTTCTACGTTATAACGTAATACGATATGACGTTGTACGTTATAACGTAATACGATATGACGTTATACGTTATAGGGAAATGCTATAGTACGCTACACGTTATAACGTCATACCATATGACGTTATACGTTATAACGTAATACCATATAACGTTATACTTTATAACGTAATGCCATATAACGTTACACGTTATATCGTAATACTATATAACGTTATACGTCATAACGTAATACCATATGACGTTGTACGTTATAACGTAATACGATATGACGTTATACGTTATAGGGAAATGCTATAGTACGTTACACGTTATAACGTAATACTGAATAACGTTATACGTTATAACGTAATACCATAGTACGTTACACGTCATAACGTAATACCATATAATGTTCTACGTTATAACGTAATACGATATGACGTTGTACGTTATAACGTAATACGATATGACGTTATACGTTATAGGGAAATGCTATAGTACGCTACACGTTATAACGTAATACTGTATAACGTTATACGTTATAACGTAATACCATATGACGGTGTACGTTATAACGTAATACCATATAACGTTACACGTTATAAAGTAATACCATATGACTTTATACGTTGTAAGGAAATGCTATAGTACGTTACACATCATAACGTAATACCATATAACGTTATACGTTATAAAGTAATACTATATAATGTTACACGTTATAACGTAATACCATATGACGTTATACGTTATAGGTAAATGCTGTAGTACGTTACACGTTATAACGTATTACTGTATAACGTTATACGTTATAACGTAATACCATATGACGTTATACGTTATAACTTAACAACATATAACGCTCTACGTTATACCGTAATACCATATGACGTTATACGTTATAACGTAATACTATATAACGTTATACCGTATAACGTAATAAAGTATGACGTTATCCGTTATAACGTAATACCATATAACGTTATACGTTATAAAGTAATGCTATATAACGTTATACGTTATAACGTATTACCATATGACGTAATACGTTATAACGTAATACCATATAACGTTATACGTTATAACGTAATACTATGTAACGTTATACGTTATAACGTAATACCATATGACGTTATACGTTATTACGTAATACCATATAACGTTACACGTTATAACGTAATACGATATGACGTTATACGCTATAGGGAAATGCTATAGTACTTTACATGTTATCACGTAATACTGTATAACGTTATACGTTATAACTTAATACCATATGACGTAATACGTTATAACGTAATACCATATAACGTTATACGTTATAACGTAATACTATGTAACGTTATACGTTATAACGTAATACCATATGACGTTATACGTTATAACGTAATACCATATGACGTTATACATGATAACGTAATGCCATAGAACGTTACATGTTATAACGTAATACTCTATAACGTTATACGTTATGACGTAATACCATATGACGTTATACATTATAACGTAATATTATATATCGTTATACGTTATAACGTAATACGATATGACGTTATACGTTATAGGGAAATGCTATAGTACGTTACACGTTATAATGTAATACTGTATAACGTTATACGTTATAACGTAATACCATAGTACCTTACACGTCATAACGTAATACCATATAATGTTCTACGTTATATCGTAATACCATATGACGTTGTACGTTATAACGTAATACGATATGACGTTATACGTTATAGGGAAATGCTATAGTACGTTACACGTTATAACGTAATACTGTATAACGTTATACGTTATAACGTAATCCCATATGACGGTGTACGTTATAACGTAATACCATATAACGTTCTACGTTATAACGTAATACCATTTGACGTTGTACGTTATAACGTAATACGATATGACGTTATACGTTATAGGGAAATGCTATAGTACGTTACACGTTATAACGTAATACTGTATAACGTTATACGTTATAACGTAATACCATATAACGTTACACGTTATAACGTAATACTATATAACGTTATACATTATGACGTAATACCATATGACGTTATACATTATAACGTAATACTATATAACGTAATACGTTATAACGTAATACCATATAACGTTACACGTTATTACGTAATACTATATAACGTTTTACGTTATGACGTAATACCATATGACGTTATACATTATAACGTAATACTATATATCGTTATACGTTATAACGTAATACGATATGACGCTATACGTTATAAGGAAATGCTATAGTACGTTACACGTTATAACGTAATACTGTATAACGTTATACATTATGACGTAATACCATATGACGTTATACATTATAACGTAATACTATATAACGTAATACGTTATAACGTAATACCATATAACGTTACACGTTATTACGTAATACTATATAACGTTTTACGTTATGACGTAATACCATATGACGTTATACATTATAACGTAATACTATATATCGTTATACGTTATAACGTAATACGATATGACGCTATACGTTATAAGGAAATGCTATAGTACGTTACACGTTATAACGTAATACTGTATAACGTTATACGTTATAACGTAATACCATAGTACGTTACACGTCATAACGTAATACCATATAATGTTCTACGTTATAACGTAATACCATATGACGTTGTACGTTATAGGGAAATGCTATAGTACGTTACACGTTATAACGTAATACTGTATAACGTTATACGTTATAACGTAATCCCATATGACGGTGTACGTTATAACGTAATACCATATAACGTTCTACGTTATAACGTAATACCATTTGACGTTGTACGTTATAACGTAATACGATATGACGTTATACGTTATAGGGAAATGCTATAGTACGTTACACGTTATAACGTAATACTGTATAACGTTATACGTTATAACGTAATACCATATAACGTTACACGTTATAACGTAATACTGTATAACGTTATACGTTATAACGTAATCCCATATGACGGTGTACGTTATAACGTAATACCATATAACGTTCTACGTTATAACGTAATACCATTTGACGTTGTACGTTATAACGTAATACGATATGACGTTATACGTTATAGGGAAATGCTATAGTACGTTACACGTTATAACGTAATACTGTATAACGTTATACGTTATAACGTAATACCATATAACGTTACACGTTATAACGTAATACTATATAACGTTATACATTATGACGTAATACCATATGACGTTATACATTATAACGTAATACTATATAACGTAATACGTTATAACGTAATACCATATAACGTTACACGTTATTACGTAATACTATATAACGTTTTACGTTATGACGTAATACCATATGACGTTATACATTATAACGTAATACTATATATCGTTATACGTTATAACGTAATACGATATGACGCTATACGTTATAAGGAAATGCTATAGTACGTTACACGTTATAACGTAATACTGTATAACGTTATACGTTATAACGTAATACCATAGTACGTTACACGTCATAACGTAATACCATATAATGTTCTACGTTATAACGTAATACCATATGACGTTGTACGTTATAACGTAATACGATATGACGTTATACGTTATAGGGAAATGCTATAGTACGTTACACGTTATAACGTAATACTGTATAACGTTATACGTTATAACGTAAGACCATATGACGGTATACGTTATAACGTAATACCATATAACGTTACACGTTATAAAGTAATACCATATGACGTTATACGTTGTAAGGAAATGCTATAGTACGTTAAACGTTATAACGTAATACCATATGACGTTATACGCTATAACGTATTACTATATAACGTTATACGTCACATGGTAGTAGTAAATAACGTTATACGTTATAAGGTAATGCTACATAACGTTGTACGTTATAACGTAATACGATATGACGTTATACGCTATAGGGAAATGCTATAGTACGTTACATGTTATAACGTAATACTGTATAACGTTATACGTTATATCTTAATACCATATGACGTAATACGTTATAACGTAAT
The DNA here is from genome assembly GCA_029958995.1 of Bombus sonorus. NCBI lineage: Eukaryota > Metazoa > Arthropoda > Insecta > Hymenoptera > Apidae > Bombus > Bombus sonorus. The sequence goes on from JARWAU010000044.1 coordinate 422,203, forward strand.
ACCATATAACGTTTTACGTTATAACGTAATACTATGTAACGTTATACGTTATAACGTAATACCATATGACGTTATACGTTATTACGTAATACCATATAACGTTAAACGTTATAACGTAATACCATATGACGTTATACGCTATAGGGAAATGCTATAGTACGTTACATGTTATAACGTAATACTGTATAACGTTATACGTTATAAATTAATACCATATGACGTAATACGTTATAACGTAATACCATATAACGTTATACGTTATAACGTAATACTATGTAACGTTATACGTTATAGGGAAATGCTATAGTACTTTACACGTTATAACGTAATACCATATAACGTTCTACGTTATAACGTAATACCATATAACGTTACACGTTATAACGTCATACCATATGACGTTATACGTTATAACGTAATACCATATAACGTTATACTTTATAACGTAATGCCATATAACGTTACACGTTTTATCGTAATACTATATAACGTTATACGTCATAACGTAATACCATATGACGTTGTACGTTATAACGTAATACGATATGACGTTATACGTTATAGGGAAATGCTATAGTACGTTACACGTTATAACGTAATACTGAATAACGTTATACGTTATAACGTAATACCATAGTACGTTACACGTCATAACGTAATACCATATAATGTTCTACGTTATAACGTAATACGATATGACGTTGTACGTTATAACGTAATACGATATGACGTTATACGTTATAGGGAAATGCTATAGTACGCTACACGTTATAACGTCATACCATATGACGTTATACGTTATAACGTAATACCATATAACGTTATACTTTATAACGTAATGCCATATAACGTTACACGTTATATCGTAATACTATATAACGTTATACGTCATAACGTAATACCATATGACGTTGTACGTTATAACGTAATACGATATGACGTTATACGTTATAGGGAAATGCTATAGTACGTTACACGTTATAACGTAATACTGAATAACGTTATACGTTATAACGTAATACCATAGTACGTTACACGTCATAACGTAATACCATATAATGTTCTACGTTATAACGTAATACGATATGACGTTGTACGTTATAACGTAATACGATATGACGTTATACGTTATAGGGAAATGCTACAGTACGCTACACGTTATAACGTAATACTGTATAACGTTATACGTTATAACGTAATACCATATGACGGTGTACGTTATAACGTAATACCATATAACGTTACACGTTATAAAGTAATACCATATGACTTTATACGTTGTAAGGAAATGCTATAGTACGTTACACATCATAACGTAATACCATATAACGTTATACGTTATAAAGTAATACTATATAATGTTACACGTTATAACGTAATACCATATGACGTTATACGTTATAGGTAAATGCTGTAGTACGTTACACGTTATAACGTATTACTGTATAACGTTATACGTTATAACGTAATACCATATGACGTTATACGTTATAACTTAACAACATATAACGCTCTACGTTATACCGTAATACCATATGACGTTATACGTTATAACGTAATACTATATAACGTTATACCGTATAACGTAATAAAGTATGACGTTATCCGTTATAACGTAATACCATATAACGTTATACGTTATAAAGTAATGCTATATAACGTTATACGTTATAACGTATTACCATATGACGTAATACGTTATAACGTAATACCATATAACGTTATACGTTATAACGTAATACTATGTAACGTTATACGTTATAACGTAATACCATATGACGTTATACGTTATTACGTAATACCATATAACGTTACACGTTATAACGTAATACGATATGACGTTATACGCTATAGGGAAATGCTATAGTACTTTACATGTTATCACGTAATACTGTATAACGTTATACGTTATAACTTAATACCATATGACGTAATACGTTATAACGTAATACCATATAACGTTATACGTTATAACGTAATACTATGTAACGTTATACGTTATAACGTAATACCATATGACGTTATACGTTATTACGTAATACCATATAACGTTACACGTTATAACGTAATACCATATGACGTTATACGTTGTAAGGAAATGCTATAGTACGTTACACGTTATAACATAATACCATATAACGTTCTACGTTATAACGTAATACCATATAACGTTACACGTTATAACGTCATACCATATGACGTTATACGTTATAACGTAATACCATATAACGTTATACTTTATAACGTAATGCCATATAACGTTACACGTTATATCGTAATACTATATAACGTTATACGTTATAACGTAATACCATATGACGTTATACGTTATAGGGAAATGCTATAGTACGTTACACGTTATAACGTAATACTGTATAACGTTATACGTTATAACGTAATACCATAGTACGTTACACGTCATAACGTAATACCATATAATGTTCTACGTTATAACGTAATACCATATGACGTTGTACGTTATATCGTAATACGATATGACGTTATACGTTATAGGGAAATGCTATAGTACGTTACACGTTATAACGTAATACTGTATAACGTTATACGTTATAACGTAATACTGTATAACGTTATACGTTATAACGTAATACCATAGTACGTTACACGTCATAACGTAATACCATATAATGTTCTACGTTATAACGTAATACGATATGACGTTGTACGTTATAACGTAATACGATATGACGTTATACGTTATAGGGAAATGCTATAGTACGTTACACGTTATAACGTAATACTGTATAACGTTATACGTTATAACGTAATACCATATGACGGTGTACGTTATAACGTAATACCATATAACGTTACACGTTATAAAGTAATACCATATGACGTTATACGTTGTAAGGAAATGCTATAGTACGTTACACGTTATAACGTAATACCATATGACGGTGTACGTTATAACGTAATACCATATAACGTTATACGTTATAAAGTAATACTATATAATGTTACACGTTATAACGTAATACCATATGACGTTATACGTTATAGGTAAATGCTATAGTACGTTACACGTTATAACGTAATACTGTATAACGTTATACGTTATAACGTAATACCATCTGACGTTATACGTTATAACGTAACACCATATAACGCTCTACGTTATACCGTAATACCATATGACGTTATACGTTATAACGTAATACTATATAACGTTATACCGTATAACGTAATAAAGTATGACGTTATCCGTTATAACGTAATACCATATAACGTTATACGTTATAAAGTAATGCTATATAACGTTATACGTTATAACGTATTACCATATGACGTTATACGTTATAACGTAATACCATATAACGTTATACTTTATAACGTAATGCCATATAACGTTACACGTTATATCGTAATACTATATAACGTTATACGTTATAACGTAATACCATATGACGTTGTACGTTATAACGTAATACGATATGACGTTATACGTTATAGGGAAATGCTATAGTACATTACATGTTATAACGTAATACTGTATAACGTTATACGTTATAACTTAATACCATATGACGTAATACGTTATAACGTAATACCGTATAACGTTATACGTTATAACGTAATACTATGTAACGTTATACGTTATAACGTAATACCATATGACGTTATACGTTATTACGTAATACCATATAACGTTACACGTTATAACGTAATACGATATGATGTTATACGCTATAGGGAAATGCTATAGTACGTTACATGTTATAACGTAATACTGTATAACGTTATACGTGATAACTTAATACCATATGACGTAATACGTTATAACGTAATACCATATAACGTTATACGTTATAACGTAATACTATGTAACGTTATACGTTATAACGTAATACCATATGACGTTATACGTTATTACGTAATACCATATAACGTTACACGTTATAACGTAATACCATATGACGTTATACGTTGTAAGGAAATGCTATAGTACGTTACACGTTATAACATAATACCATATAACGTTCTACGTTATAACGTAATACCATATAACGTTACACGTTATAACGTCATACCATATGACGTTATACGTTATAACGTAATACCATATAACGTTATACTTTATAACGTAATGCCATATAACGTTACACGTTATATCGTAATACTATATAACGTTATACGTTATAACGTAATACCATATGACGTTATACGTTATAGGGAAATGCTATAGTACGTTACACGTTATAACGTAATACTGTATAACGTTATACGTTATAACGTAATACCATATGACGTTATACGTTATAACGTAACACCATATAACGTTCTACGTTATACCGTAATACCAGATGACGTTATACGTTATAACGTAATACTATATAACGTTATACCTTATAACGTAATAAAATATGACGTTATCCGTTATAACGTCATACCATATAACGTTATACGTTATAAAGTAATGCTATATAACGTTATACGTTGTAACGTATTACCATATGACGTTATACGTTATAACGTAATACCATATAACGTTGTACGCTATAACGTAATACGATATGACGTTATACGTTATAGGGACATGCTATAGTACATTACACGTTATAACGTAATACCATATGACGTTATACGTTATAACGTAATACCATATGACGTTATACGCTATAACGTATTACTATATAACGTTATACGTCACATGGTAGTAGTAAATAACGTTATACGTTATAAGGTAATGCTACATAACGTTGTACGTTATAACGTAATACGATATGACGTTATACGCTATAGGGAAATGCTATAGTACGTTACATGTTATAACGTAATACTGTATAACGTTATACGTTATATCTTAATACCATATGACGTAATACGTTATAACGTAATACTATGTAACGTTATACGTTATAACGTAATACCATATGACGTTATACGTTATTACGTAATACCATATAACGTTAAACGTTATAACGTAATACCATATGACGTTATACGCTATAGGGAAATGCTATAGTACGTTACATGTTATAACGTAATACTGTATAACGTTATACGTTATAAATTAATACCATATGACGTAATACGTTATAACGTAATACCATATAACGTTATACGTTATAACGTAATACTATGTAACGTTATACGTTATAGGGAAATGCTATAGTACGTTACACGTTATAACGTAATACCATATAACGTTCTACGTTATAACGTAATACCATATAACGTTACACGTTATAACGTCATACCATATGACGTTATACGTTATAACGTAATACCATATAACGTTATACTTTATAACGTACTGCCATATAACGTTACACGTTATATCGTAATACTATATAACGTTATACGTCATAACGTAATACCATATGACGTTGTACGTTATAACGTAATACGATATGACGTTATACGTTATAGGGAAATGCTATAGTACGTTACACGTTATAACGTAATACTGAATAACGTTATACGTTATAACGTAATACCATAGTACGTTACACGTCATAACGTAATACCATATAATGTTCTACGTTATAACGTAATACGATATGACGTTGTACGTTATAACGTAATACGATATGACGTTGTACGTTATAACGTAATACGATATGACGTTATACGTTATAGGGAAATGCTATAGTACGCTACACGTTATAACGTCATACCATATGACGTTATACGTTATAACGTAATACCATATAACGTTATACTTTATAACGTAATGCCATATAACGTTACACGTTATATCGTAATACTATATAACGTTATACGTCATAACGTAATACCATATGACGTTGTACGTTATAACGTAATACGATATGACGTTATACGTTATAGGGAAATGCTATAGTACGTTACACGTTATAACGTAATACTGAATAACGTTATACGTTATAACGTAATACCATAGTACGTTACACGTCATAACGTAATACCATATAATGTTCTACGTTATAACGTAATACGATATGACGTTGTACGTTATAACGTAATACGATATGACGTTATACGTTATAGGGAAATGCTATAGTACGCTACACGTTATAACGTAATACTGTATAACGTTATACGTTATAACGTAATACCATATGACGGTGTACGTTATAACGTAATACCATATAACGTTACACGTTATAAAGTAATACCATATGACTTTATACGTTGTAAGGAAATGCTATAGTACGTTACACATCATAACGTAATACCATATAACGTTATACGTTATAAAGTAATACTATATAATGTTACACGTTATAAAGTAATACCATATGACGTTATACGTTATAGGTAAATGCTGTAGTACGTTACACGTTATAACGTATTACTGTATAACGTTATACGTTATAACGTAATACCATATGACGTTATACGTTATAACTTAACAACATATAACGCTCTACGTTATACCGTAATACCAGATGACGTTATACGTTATAACGTAATACTATATAACGTTATACCTTATAACGTAATAAAATATGACGTTATCCGTTATAACGTCATACCATATAACGTAATACGATATGACGTTATACGTTATAGGGACATGCTATAGTACATTACACGTTATAACGTAATACCATATGACGTTATACGTTATAACGTAATACCATATGACGTTATACGCTATAACGTATTACTATATAACGTTATACGTCACATGGTAGTAGTAAATAACGTTATACGTTATAAGGTAATGCTACATAACGTTGTACGTTATAACGTAATACGATATGACGTTATACGCTATAGGGAAATGCTATAGTACGTTACATGTTATAACGTAATACTGTATAACGTTATACGTTATATCTTAATACCATATGACGTAATACGTTATAACGTAATACCATATAACGTTTTACGTTATAACGTAATACCATATAACGTTATACTTTATAACGTAATGCCATATAACGTTACACGTTATATCGTAATACTATATAACGTTATACGTTATAACGTAATACCATATGACGTTATACGTTATAGGGAAATGCTATAGTACGTTACACGTTATAACGTAATACTGTATAACGTTATACGTTATAACGTAATACCATAGTACGTTACACGTCATAACGTAATACCATATAATGTTCTACGTTATAACGTAATACCATATGACGTTGTACGTTATAACGTAATACGATATGACGTTATACGTTATAGGGAAATGCTATAGTACGTTACACGTTATAACGTAATACTGTATAACGTTATACGTTATAACGTAATACTGTATAACGTTATACGTTATAACGTAATACCATAGTACGTTACACGTCATAACGTAATACCATATAATGTTCTACGTTATAACGTAATACGATATGACGTTGTACGTTATAACGTAATACGATATGACGTTATACGTTATAGGGAAATGCTATAGTACGTTACACGTTATAACGTAATACTGTATAACGTTATACGTTATAACGTAATACCATATGACGGTGTACGTTATAACGTAATACCATATAACGTTACACGTTATAAAGTAATACCATATGACGTTATACGTTGTAAGGAAATGCTATAGTACGTTACACGTTATAACGTAATACCATATGACGGTGTACGTTATAACGTAATACCATATAACGTTATACGTTATAAAGTAATACTATATAATGTTACACGTTATAACGTAATACCATAGTACGTTACACGTCATAACGTAATACCATATAATGTTCTACGTTATAACGTAATACCATATGACGTTGTACGTTATAACGTAATACGATATGACGTTATACGTTATAGGGAAATGCTATAGTACGTTACACGTTATAACGTAATACTGTATAACGTTATACGTTATAACGTAATACTGTATAACGTTATACGTTATAACGTAATACCATAGTACGTTACACGTCATAACGTAATACCATATAATGTTCTACGTTATAACGTAATACGATATGACGTTGTACGTTATAACGTAATACGATATGACGTTATACGTTATAGGGAAATGCTATAGTACGTTACACGTTATAACGTAATACTGTATAACGTTATACGTTATAACGTAATACCATATGACGGTGTACGTTATAACGTAATACCATATAACGTTACACGTTATAAAGTAATACCATATGACGTTATACGTTGTAAGGAAATGCTATAGTACGTTACACGTTATAACGTAATACCATATGACGGTGTACGTTATAACGTAATACCATATAACGTTATACGTTATAAAGTAATACTATATAATGTTACACGTTATAACGTAATACCATATGACGTTATACGTTATAGGTAAATGCTATAGTACGTTACACGTTATAACGTAATACTGTATAACGTTATACGTTATAACGTAATACCATCTGACGTTATACGTTATAACGTAACACCATATAACGCTCTACGTTATACCGTAATACCATATGACGTTATACGTTATAACGTAATACTATATAACGTTATACCGTATAACGTAATAAAGTATGACGTTATCCGTTATAACGTAATACCATATAACGTTATACGTTATAAAGTAATGCTATATAACGTTATACGTTATAACGTATTACCATATGACGTTATACGTTATAACGTAATACCATATAACGTTATACTTTATAACGTAATGCCATATAACGTTACACGTTATATCGTAATACTATATAACGTTATACGTTATAACGTAATACCATATGACGTTGTACGTTATAACGTAATACGATATGACGTTATACGTTATAGGGAAATGCTATAGTACATTACATGTTATAACGTAATACTGTATAACGTTATACGTTATAACTTAATACCATATGACGTAATACGTTATAACGTAATACCGTATAACGTTATACGTTATAACGTAATACTATGTAACGTTATACGTTATAACGTAATACCATATGACGTTATACGTTATTACGTAATACCATATAACGTTACACGTTATAACGTAATACGATATGATGTTATACGCTATAGGGAAATGCTATAGTACGTTACATGTTATAACGTAATACTGTATAACGTTATACGTGATAACTTAATACCATATGACGTAATACGTTATAACGTAATACCATATAACGTTATACGTTATAACGTAATACTATGTAACGTTATACGTTATAACGTAATACCATATGACGTTATACGTTATTACGTAATACCATATAACGTTACACGTTATAACGTAATACCATATGACGTTATACGTTGTAAGGAAATGCTATAGTACGTTACACGTTATAACATAATACCATATAACGTTCTACGTTATAACGTAATACCATATAACGTTACACGTTATAACGTCATACCATATGACGTTATACGTTATAACGTAATACCATATAACGTTATACTTTATAACGTAATGCCATATAACGTTACACGTTATATCGTAATACTATATAACGTTATACGTTATAACGTAATACCATATGACGTTATACGTTATAGGGAAATGCTATAGTACGTTACACGTTATAACGTAATACTGTATAACGTTATACGTTATAACGTAATACCATATGACGTTATACGTTATAACGTAACACCATATAACGTTCTACGTTATACCGTAATACCAGATGACGTTATACGTTATAACGTAATACTATATAACGTTATACCTTATAACGTAATAAAATATGACGTTATCCGTTATAACGTCATACCATATAACGTTATACGTTATAAAGTAATGCTATATAACGTTATACGTTGTAACGTATTACCATATGACGTTATACGTTATAACGTAATACCATATAACGTTGTACGTTATAACGTAATACGATATGACGTTATACGTTATAGGGACATGCTATAGTACATTACACGTTATAACGTAATACCATATGACGTTATACGTTATAACGTAATACCATATGACGTTATACGCTATAACGTATTACTATATAACGTTATACGTCACATGGTAGTAGTAAATAACGTTATACGTTATAAGGTAATGCTACATAACGTTGTACGTTATAACGTAATACGATATGACGTTATACGCTATAGGGAAATGCTATAGTACGTTACATGTTATAACGTAATACTGTATAACGTTATACGTTATATCTTAATACCATATGACGTAATACGTTATAACGTAATACTATGTAACGTTATACGTTATAACGTAATACCATATGACGTTATACGTTATTACGTAATACCATATAACGTTAAACGTTATAACGTAATACCATATGACGTTATACGCTATAGGGAAATGCTATAGTACGTTACATGTTATAACGTAATACTGTATAACGTTATACGTTATAAATTAATACCATATGACGTAATACGTTATAACGTAATACCATATAACGTTATACGTTATAACGTAATACTATGTAACGTTATACGTTATAGGGAAATGCTATAGTACGTTACACGTTATAACGTAATACCATATAACGTTCTACGTTATAACGTAATACCATATAACGTTACACGTTATAACGTCATACCATATGACGTTATACGTTATAACGTAATACCATATAACGTTATACTTTATAACGTACTGCCATATAACGTTACACGTTATATCGTAATACTATATAACGTTATACGTCATAACGTAATACCATATGACGTTGTACGTTATAACGTAATACGATATGACGTTATACGTTATAGGGAAATGCTATAGTACGTTACACGTTATAACGTAATACTGAATAACGTTATACGTTATAACGTAATACCATAGTACGTTACACGTCATAACGTAATACCATATAATGTTCTACGTTATAACGTAATACGATATGACGTTGTACGTTATAACGTAATACGATATGACGTTGTACGTTATAACGTAATACGATATGACGTTATACGTTATAGGGAAATGCTATAGTACGCTACACGTTATAACGTCATACCATATGACGTTATACGTTATAACGTAATACCATATAACGTTATACTTTATAACGTAATGCCATATAACGTTACACGTTATATCGTAATACTATATAACGTTATACGTCATAACGTAATACCATATGACGTTGTACGTTATAACGTAATACGATATGACGTTATACGTTATAGGGAAATGCTATAGTACGTTACACGTTATAACGTAATACTGAATAACGTTATACGTTATAACGTAATACCATAGTACGTTACACGTCATAACGTAATACCATATAATGTTCTACGTTATAACGTAATACGATATGACGTTGTACGTTATAACGTAATACGATATGACGTTATACGTTATAGGGAAATGCTATAGTACGCTACACGTTATAACGTAATACTGTATAACGTTATACGTTATAACGTAATACCATATGACGGTGTACGTTATAACGTAATACCATATAACCTTACACGTTATAAAGTAATACCATATGACTTTATACGTTGTAAGGAAATGCTATAGTACGTTACACATCATAACGTAATACCATATAACGTTATACGTTATAAAGTAATACTATATAATGTTACACGTTATAAAGTAATACCATATGACGTTATACGTTATAGGTAAATGCTGTAGTACGTTACACGTTATAACGTATTACTGTATAACGTTATACGTTATAACGTAATACCATATGACGTTATACGTTATAACTTAACAACATATAACGCTCTACGTTATACCGTAATACCATATGACGTTATACGTTATAACGTAATACTATATAACGTTATACCGTATAACGTAATAAAGTATGACGTTATCCGTTATAACGTAATACCATATAACGTTATACGTTATAAAGTAATGCTATATAACGTTATACGTTATAACGTATTACCATATGACGTAATACGTTATAACGTAATACCATATAACGTTATACGTTATAACGTAATACTATGTAACGTTCTACGTTATACCGTAATACCAGATGACGTTATACGTTATAACGTAATACTATATAACGTTATACCTTATAACGTAATAAAATATGACGTTATCCGTTATAACGTCATACCATATAACGTAATACGATATGACGTTATACGTTATAGGGACATGCTATAGTACATTACACGTTATAACGTAATACCATATGACGTTATACGTTATAACGTAATACCATATGACGTTATACGCTATAACGTATTACTATATAACGTTATACGTCACATGGTAGTAGTAAATAACGTTATACGTTATAAGGTAATGCTACATAACGTTGTACGTTATAACGTAATACGATATGACGTTATACGCTATAGGGAAATGCTATAGTACGTTACATGTTATAACGTAATACTGTATAACGTTATACGTTATATCTTAATACCATATGACGTAATACGTTATAACGTAATACCATATAACGTTTTACGTTATAACGTAATACCATATAACGTTATACTTTATAACGTAATGCCATATAACGTTACACGTTATATCGTAATACTATATAACGTTATACGTTATAACGTAATACCATATGACGTTATACGTTATAGGGAAATGCTATAGTACGTTACACGTTATAACGTAATACTGTATAACGTTATACGTTATAACGTAATACCATAGTACGTTACACGTCATAACGTAATACCATATAATGTTCTACGTTATAACGTAATACCATATGACGTTGTACGTTATAACGTAATACGATATGACGTTATACGTTATAGGGAAATGCTATAGTACGTTACACGTTATAACGTAATACTGTATAACGTTATACGTTATAACGTAATACTGTATAACGTTATACGTTATAACGTAATACCATAGTACGTTACACGTCATAACGTAATACCATATAATGTTCTACGTTATAACGTAATACGATATGACGTTGTACGTTATAACGTAATACGATATGACGTTATACGTTATAGGGAAATGCTATAGTACGTTACACGTTATAACGTAATACTGTATAACGTTATACGTTATAACGTAATACCATATGACGGTGTACGTTATAACGTAATACCATATAACGTTACACGTTATAAAGTAATACCATATGACGTTATACGTTGTAAGGAAATGCTATAGTACGTTACACGTTATAACGTAATACCATATGACGGTGTACGTTATAACGTAATACCATATAACGTTATACGTTATAAAGTAATACTATATAATGTTACACGTTATAACGTAATACCATATGACGTTATACGTTATAGGTAAATGCTATAGTACGTTACACGTTATAACGTAATACTGTATAACGTTATACGTTATAACGTAATACCATATGACGTTATACGTTATAACGTAACACCATATAACGCTCTACGTTATACCGTAATACCATATGACGTTATACGTTATAACGTAATACTATATAACGTTATACTGTATAACGTAATAAAGTATGACGTTATCCGTTATAACGTAATACCATATAACGTTATACTTTATAACGTAATGCCATATAACGTTACACGTTATATCGTAATACTATATAACGTTATACGTTATAACGTAATACCATATGACGTTGTACGTTATAACGTAATACGATATGACGTTATACGTTATAGGGAAATGCTATAGTACATTACATGTTATAACGTAATACTGTATAACGTTATACGTTATAACTTAATACCATATGACGTAATACGTTATAACGTAATACCGTATAACGTTATACGTTATAACGTAATACTATGTAACGTTATACGTTATAACGTAATACCATATGACGTTATACGTTATTACGTAATACCATATAACGTTACACGTTATAACGTAATACGATATGATGTTATACGCTATAGGGAAATGCTATAGTACGTTACATGTTATAACGTAATACTGTATAACGTTATACGTGATAACTTAATACCATATGACGTAATACGTTATAACGTAATACCATATAACGTTATACGTTATAACGTAATACTATGTAACGTTATACGTTATAACGTAATACCATATGACGTTATACGTTATTACGTAATACCATATAACGTTACACGTTATAACGTAATACCATATGACGTTATACGTTGTAAGGAAATGCTATAGTACGTTACACGTTATAACATAATACCATATAACGTTCTACGTTATAACGTAATACCATATAACGTTACACGTTATAACGTCATACCATATGACGTTATACGTTATAACGTAATACCATATAACGTTATACTTTATAACGTAATGCCATATAACCTTATACGTTATATCGTAATACTATATAACGTTATACGTTATAACGTAATACCATATGACGTTATACGTTATAGGGAAATGCTATAGTACGTTACACGTTATAACGTAATACTGTATAACGTTATACGTTATAACGTAATACCATAGTACGTTACACGTCATAACGTAATACCATATAATGTTCTACGTTATAACGTAATACCATATGACGTTGTACGTTATAACGTAATACGATATGACGTTATACGTTATAGGGAAATGCTATAGTACGTTACACGTTATAACGTAATACTGTATAACGTTATACGTTATAACGTAATACCATATGACGGTGCACGTTATAACGTAATACCATATAACGTTACACGTTATAAAGTAATACCATATGACGTTATACGTTGTAAGGAAATGCTACAGTACGTTACACGTCATAACGTAATTCCATATAACGTTATACGTTATAAAGTAATACTATATAAGGTTATACGTTATAACGTAATACCATATGACGTTATACGTTATAGGTAAATGATATAGTACGTTACACGTTATAACGTAATACTGTATAACGTTATACGTTATAACGTAATACCATATAACGTTATACTTTATAACGTAATGCCATATAACGTTACACGTCACAACGTAATACCATATAATGTTCTACGTTATAACGTAATACCATATGACGTTATACGTTATAAGGTAATACCATATGACGTTATACGTTATTACGTAATACCATATAACGTTACGCGTTATAACGTAATACGATATGACGTTATACGCTATAGGGAAATGCTATAGTACGTTACATGTTATAACGTAATACTGTATAACGTTATACGTTATAACTTAATACCATATGACGTAATACGTTAAACGTAATACCATATAACGTTTTACGTTATAACGTAATACCATATGACGTTATACGTTATTACGTAATACCATATAACGTTACACGTTATAACGTAATACCATATGACGTTATACGTTGTAAGGAAATGCTATAGTACGTTACACGTTATAACGTAATACTGTATAACGTTATACGTTATAACGTAATACCATATAACGTTATACTTTATAACGTAATGCCATATAACGTTACACGTTATATCGTAATACTATATAACGTTATACGTTATAACGTAATACCATATGACGTTGTACGTTATAACGTAATACGATATGACGTTATACGTTATAGGGAAATGCTATAGTACGTTACACGTTATAACGTAATACTGTATAACGTTATACGTTATAACGTAATACCATAGTACGTTACACGTCATAACGTAATACCATATAATGTTCTACGTTATAACGTAATCCCATATGACGTTATACGTTATAACGTAATACCATATGACGTTATACGTTATAACGTAATACCATATTACGTTACACGTTATAACGTCATACCATATGACGTTATACGTTATAACGTAATACCATATAACGTTATACGTTATAAAGTAATGCTATATAACGTTATACGTTATAACGTATTACCATATGACGTTATACGTTATAACGTAATACCATATAACGTTATACTTTATAACGTAATGCCATATAACGTTACACGTTATATCGTAATACTATATAACGTTATACGTTATAACGTAATACCATATGACGTTGTACGTTATAACGTAATACGATATGACGTTATACGTTATAGGGAAATGCTATAGTACATTACACGTTATAACGTAATACCATATGACGTTATACGTTATAGGTAAATGCTATAGTACGTTACACGTTATAACGTAATACCATATGACGTTATACGTTGTAAGGAAATGCTATAGTACGTTACACGTTATAACATAATACCATATAACGTTCTATGTTATAACGTAATACCATATAACGTTACACGTTATAACGTCATACCATATCACGTTATACGTTATAACGTAATACCATATAACGTTATACGTTATAAAGTAATGCTATATAACGTTATACGTTATAACGTATTACCATATGACGTTATACGTTATAACGTAATACCATATAACGTTATACTTTATAACGTAATGCCATATAACGTTACACGTTATATCGTAATACTATATAACGTTATACGTTATAACGTAATACCATATGACGTTGTACGTTATAACGTAATACGATATGACGTTATACGTTATAGGGAAATGCTATAGTACATTACACGTTATAACGTAATACCATATGACGTTATACGTTATAACGGAATACTATATGACGTTATACGTTATAACGTATTACTATATAACGTTATACGTCACATGGTAGTAGTAAATAACGTTATACGTTATAAGGTAATGCTACATAACGTTGTACGTTATAACGTAATACGATATGACGTTATACGCTATAGGGAAATGCTATAGTACGTTACATGTTATAACGTAATTCTGTATAACGTTATACGTTATAACTTAATACCATATGACGTAATACTGTATAACGTTATACGTTATAACTTAATACCATATGACGTAATACGTTATAACGTAATACCATATAACGTTATACGTTATAACGTAATACTATGTAACGTTATACGTTTTAACGTAATACCATATGACGTTATACGTTATTACGTAATACCATATAACGTTACACGTTATAACGTAATACCATATGACGTAATACTGTATAACGTTATACGTTATAACTTAATACCATATGACGTAATACGTTATAACGTAATACCATATAACGTTATACGTTATAACGTAATACCATATAACGTTACACGTTATAACGTCATACCATATGACGTTATACGTTATAACGTAATACCATATAACGTTATACTTTATAACGTAATGCCATATAACGTTACACGTTATATCGTAATACTATATAACGTTATACCTTATGACGTAATACCATATGACGTTATACGTTATAAGGATATGCTATTGTACGTACACGTTATAACGTAATACTGTAAAACGTTATACGTTATTACGTAATACCATATGACGTTATACGTTATAACGTAATACCATATAACGTTATATGTTATAGCGTAATACTATATAAAGTTATACGTTATAACGTAATCCCATATGTCGTTATACGTTATAACGTAATACCATATAACGTTACACGTTTTGACGTAATACTATATAACGTTACACGTCACATGGTAGTAGTAAATAACGTTATACGTTATAAGGTAATGCTACATAGCGTTGTACGACATAACGTAATACGATATGGCGTTATACGTTATAACGTAATACCATATAACGTTATACTTTATAACGTAATGCCACATAACGTTATACTTTATAACGTAATGCCATATAACGTTACACGTTATAACGTAATACGATATAACGTTATACCTTATGACGTAATACCATATGACGTTATACGTTATAATGTAATACCATATAACGTTATACGCTATAACGTAGGACTATATAACGTAATACGTTATAACGTAATACCATATAACGTTACACGTTATAGCGTAATACCATATGACGTTATACGTTATAACGTTGTACCATATAACGTTATACTTTATAACGTAATGCCATAGAACGTTACATGGGATAACGTAATACTATATAACGTTATACGTTATGACGTAATACCATATGACGTTATACATTATAACGTAATACTATATATCGTTATACGTTATAACGTAATACGATATGACGTTATACGTTATAGGGAAATGCTATAGTACGTTACACGTTATAACGTAATACTGTATAACGTTATACGTTATAACGTAATACCATATGACGTTATACATTATAACGTAATACTATATAACGTTACACGTTATAACATCATACCATATGACGTTATACTTTGTAAGGAAATGCTATAGTACGTTACACGCTATAACGTAATACCATATAACGTTCTACGTCATAAAGTAATACCATATGACGTTATACGTTATAACGTAATCCCATATGCAGCTATACGTTATAGGGAAATGCTATAGTACGTTTCACGTTATAACGTAATACTTTATAAAGTTATACGTTATAACGTAATACCATATGACGTTATACGTTATAACGTAATACCATATAACTTTACACGCTATAACGTAATACTATATAACGATATACGTTATAACATAATACGATATGACGTTATACGTTATAAGGATATGCTATTGTACGTACACGTTATAACGTAATACTGTAAAACGTTATACGTTATAACGTAATACCATATGACGTTATACGTTATAACGTAATACCATATAGCGTTATATGTTATAGCGTAATACTATATAAAGTTATACGTTATAACGTAATCCCATATGTCGTTATACGTTATAACGTAATACCATATAACGTTACACGTTTTAACGTAATACTATATAACGTTATACGTCACATGGTAGTACCAAATAACGTTATACGTTACAAGGTAATGCTACATAACGTTGTACGTTATAACGTAATACGATATGACGTTATACGCTATAGGGAAATGCTATAGTACGTTACACGTTATAACGTAATACTGTATAACGTTATACGTTATAACGTAATACCATATGACGTTATACGTTTTAGTGTAATACCATATAACGTTATACGTTATAACGTAATACTATATAACGTTATACCTTATAACGTAATACCATATGACGTTATACGTTATAACGTAATTCCACATAACGTTATACGTTATAACGTAATACCATATAACGTTCTACGTTATACCGTAATACCATTTGACGTTGTACGTTATAACGTAATACGATATGACGTTATACGTTATAGGGAAATGCTATAGTACGTTACACGTTATAACGTAATACTGTATAACGTTATACGTTATAAAGGAATACCATATGACGTTATACGTTATAATGTAATACCATATAACGTTATACGCTATAACGTAAGACTATATAACGTAATACGTTATAACGTAATACCATATAACGTTACACGTTATAACGTAATACCATATGACGTTATACGTTATAACGTAATACCATATAACGTTATACTTTATAACGTAATGCCATATAACGTTACACGTTATAACGTAATACTATATAACGTTATACATTATGACGTAATACCATATGACGTTATACATTATAACGTAATACTATATAACGTAATACGTTATAACGTAATACCATATAACGTTACACGTTATTACGTAATACCATATGACGTTATACGTTATAACGTAATACCATATGACGTTATACATGATAACGTAATGCCATCGAACGTTACATGTTATAACGTAATACTCTATAACGTTATACGTTATGACGTAATACCATATGACGTTATACATTATAACGTAATATTATATATCGTTATACGTTATAACGTAATACGATATGACGTTATACGTTATAGGGAAATGCTATAGTACGTTACACGTTATAATGTAATACTGTATAACGTTATACGTTATAACGTAATACCATAGTACCTTACACGTCATAACGTAATACCATATAATGTTCTACGTTATATCGTAATACCATATGACGTTGTACGTTATAACGTAATACGATATGACGTTATACGTTATAGGGAAACGCTATAGTACGTTACACGTTATAACGTAATACTGTATAACGTTATACGTTATAACGTAATCCCATATGACGGTGTACGTTATAACGTAATACCATATAACGTTCTACGTTATAACGTAATACCATTTGACGTTTTACGTTATAACGTAATACGATATGACGTTATACGTTACAGGGAAATGCTATAGTACGTTACACGTTATAACGTAATACTGTATAACGTTATACGTTATAACGTAATACCATATAACGTTACACGTTATTACGTAATACTATATAACGTTTTACGTTATGACGTAATACCATATGACGTTATACATTATAACGTAATACTATATATCGTTATACGTTATAACGTAATACGATATGACGCTATACGTTATAAGGAAATGCTATAGTACGTTACACGTTATAACGTAATACTGTATAACGTTATACGTTATAACGTAATACCATAGTACGTTACACGTCATAACGTAATACCATATAATGTTCTACGTTATAACGTAATACCATATGACGTTGTACGTTATAACGTAATACGATATGACGTTATACGTTATAGGGAAATGCTATAGTACGTTACACGTTATAACGTAATACTGTATAACGTTATACGTTATAACGTAATACCATATGACGGTCTACGTTATAACGTAATACCATATAACGTTACACGTTATAAAGTAATACCATATGACGTTATACGTTGTAAGGAAATGCTATAGTACGTTACACGTTATAACGTAATACCATATAACGTTATACGTTATAAAGTAATACTATATAACGTTATACGTTACAACGTAATACCATATGACGTTATACGTTATAGGTAAATGCTATAGTACGTTACACGTTATAACGTAATACTGTATAACGTTATACGTTATAACGTAATACCATATGACGTTATACGTTATAACGTAACACCATATAACGTTCTACGTTATACCGTAATACCAGATGACGTTATACGTTATAACGTAATACTATATAACGTTATACCTTATAACGTAATAAAATATGACGTTATCCGTTATAACGTCATACCATATAACGTTATACGTTATAAAGTAATGCTATATAACGTTATACGTTGTAACGTATTACCATATGACGTTATACGTTATAACGTAATACCATATAACGTTGTACGTTATAACGTAATACGATATGACGTTATACGTTATAGGGAAATGCTATAGTACATTACACGTTATAACGTAATACCATATGACGTTATACGTTATAACGTAATACCATATGACGTTATACGCTATAACGTATTACTATATAACGTTATACGTCACATGGTAGTAGTAAATAACGTTATACGTTATAAGGTAATGCTACATAACGTTGTACGTTATAACGTAATACGATATGACGTTATACGCTATAGGGAAATGCTATAGTACGTTACATGTTATAACGTAATACTGTATAACGTTATACGTTATATCTTAATACCATATGACGTAATACGTTATAACGTAATACCATATAACGTTTTACGTTATAACGTAATGCTATGTAACGTTATACGTTATAACGTAATACCATATGACGTTATACGTTATTACGTAATACCATATAACGTTAAACGTTATAACGTAATACCATATGACGTTATACGCTATAGGGAAATGCTATAGTACGTTACATGTTATAACGTAATACTGTATAACGTTATACGTTATAAATTAATACCATATGACGTAATACGTTATAACGTAATACCATATAACGTTATACGTTATAACGTAATACTATGTAACGTTATACGTTATAGGGAAATGCTATAGTACGTTACACGTTATAACGTAATACCATATAACGTTCTACGTTATCACGTAATACCATATAACGTTACACGTTATAACGTCATACCATATGACGTTATACGTTATAACGTAATACCATATAACGTTATACTTTATAACGTAATGCCATATAACGTTACACGTTATATCGTAATACTATATAACGTTATACGTCATAACGTAATACCATATGACGTTGTACGTTATAACGTAATACGATATGACGTTATACGTTATAGGGAAATGCTATAGTACGTTACACGTTATAACGTAATACTGAATAACGTTATACGTTATAACGTAATACCATAGTACGTTACACGTCATAACGTAATACCATATAATGTTCTACGTTATAACGTAATACGATATGACGTTGTACGTTATAACGTAATACGATATGACGTTATACGTTATAGGGAAATGCTATAGTACGCTACACGTTATAACGTCATACCATATGACGTTATACGTTATAACGTAATACCATATAACGTTATACTTTATAACGTAATGCCATATAACGTTACACGTTATATCGTAATACTATATAACGTTATACGTCATAACGTAATACCATATGACGTTGTACGTTATAACGTAATACGATATGACGTTATACGTTATAGGGAAATGCTATAGTACGTTACACGTTATAACGTAATACTGAATAACGTTATACGTTATAACGTAATACCATAGTACGTTACACGTCATAACGTAATACCATATAATGTTCTACGTTATAACGTAATACGATATGACGTGGTACGTTATAACGTAATACGATATGACGTTATACGTTATAGGGAAATGCTATAGTACGCTACACGTTATAACGTAATACGATATGACGTTATACGTTATAGGGAAATGCTATAGTACGTTACACGTTATAACGTAATACTGTATAACGTTATACGTTATAACGTAATACCATATGACGTTATACGTTATAACGTAACACCATATAACGCTCTACGTTATACCGTAATACCATATGACGTTATACGTTATAACGTAATACTATATAACGTTATACCGTATAACGTAATAAAGTATGACGTTATCCGTTATAACGTAATACCATATAACGTTATACGTTATAAAGTAATGCTATATAACGTTATACGTTATAACGTATTACCATATGACGTTATACGTTATAACGTAATACCATATGACGTTATACGTTGTAAGGAAATGCTATAGTACATTACATGTTATAACGTAATACTGTATAACGTTATACGTTATAACTTAATACCATATGACGTAATACGTTATAACGTAATACCGTATAACGTTATACGTTATAACGTAATACTATGTAACGTTATACGTTATAACGTAATACCATATGACGTTATACGTTATAACGTAACACCATATAACGCTCTACGTTATACCGTAATACCATATGACGTTATACGTTATAACGTAATACTATATAACGTTATACCGTATAACGTAATAAAGTATGACGTTATCCGTTATAACGTAATACCATATAACGTTATACGTTATAAAGTAATGCTATATAACGTTATACGTTATAACGTAATACCATATGACGTTGTACGTTATAACGTAATACGATATGACGTTATACGTTATAGGGAAATGCTATAGTACATTACATGTTATAACGTAATACTGTATAACGTTATACGTTATAACTTAATACCATATGACGTAATACGTTATAACGTAATACCGTATAACGTTATACGTTATAACGTAATACTATGTAACGTTATACGTTATAACGTAATACCATATGACGTTATACGTTATTACGTAATACTATGTAACGTTATACGTTATAACGTAATACCATTAGACGTTATACGTTATTACGTAATACCATATAACGTTACACGTTATAACGTAATACCATATGACGTTATACGTTGTAAGGAAATGCTATAGTACGTTACACGTTATAACATAATACCATATAACGTTCTACGTTATAACGTAATACCATATAACGTTACACGTTATAACGTCATACCATATGACGTTATACGTTATAACGTAATACCATATAACGTTATACTTTATAACGTAATGCCATATAACGTTACACGTTATATCGTAATACTATATAACGTTATACGTTATAACGTAATACCATATGACGTTATACGTTATAGGGAAATGCTATAGTACGTTACACGTTATAACGTAATACTGTATAACGTTATACGTTACAACGTAATACCATAGTAGGTTACACGTCATAACGTAATACCATATAATGTTCTACGTTATAACGTAATACCATATGACGTTGTACGTTATAACGTAATACGATATGACGTTATACGTTATAGGGAAATGCTATAGTACGTTACACGTTATAACGTAATACTGTATAACGTTATACGTTATAACGTAATACCATATGACGGTGC
This sequence comes from Bombus sonorus, assembly GCA_029958995.1. Taxonomy (NCBI): domain Eukaryota; kingdom Metazoa; phylum Arthropoda; class Insecta; order Hymenoptera; family Apidae; genus Bombus; species Bombus sonorus. The sequence continues at coordinate 446,155 of JARWAU010000044.1, forward strand.
ACGTTATAACGTAATACCATATAACGTTACACGTTATAAAGTAATACCATATGACGTTATACGTTGTAAGGAAATGCTACAGTACGTTACACGTCATAACGTAATTCCATATAACGTTATACGTTATAAAGTAATACTATATAACGTTATACGTTATAACGTAATACCATATGACGTTATACGTTATAGGTAAATGCTATAGTACGTTACACGTTATAACGTAATACTGTATAACGTTATACGTTATAACGTAATACCATAGAACGTTATACTTTATAACGTAATGCCATATAACGTTACACGTCATAACGTAATACCATATAATGTTCTACGTTATAACGTAATACCATATGACGTTATACGTTGTAAGGAAATGCTATAGTACGTTACACGTTATAACGTAATACTGTATAACGTTATACGTTATAACTTAATACCATATGACGTAATACGTTATAACGTAATACCATATAACGTTATACGTTATAACGTAATACCATATGACGTTATACGTTATTACGTAATACCATATAACGTTACACGTTATAACGTAATACCATATGACGTTATACGTTGTAGGGAAATGCTATAGTACGTTACACGTTATAACGTAATACTGTATAACGCTATACGTTATAACGTAATACCATATAACGTTATACTTTATAACGTAATGCCATATAACGTTACACGTTATATCGTAATACTATATAACGTTATACGTTATAACGTAATACCATATGACGTTGTACGTTATAACGTAATACGATATGACGTTATACGTTATAGGGAAATGCTATAGTACGTTACACGTTATAACGTAATACTGTATAACGTTATACGTTATAACGTAATACCATAGTACGTTACACGTCATAACGTAATACCATATAATGTTCTACGTTATAACGTAATCCCATATGACGTTATACGTTATAACGTAATACCATATGACGTTATACGTTATAACGTAATACCATATAACGTTACACGTTATAACGTCATACCATATGACGTTATACGTTATAACGTAATACCATATAACGTTATACGTTATAAAGTAATGCTATATAACGTTATACGTTATAACGTATTACCATATGACGTTATACGTTATAACGTATTACCATATAACGTTATACTTTATAACGTAATGCCATATAACGTTACACGTTATATCGTAATACTATATAACGTTATACGTTATAACGTAATACCATATGACGTTGTACGTTATAACGTAATACGATATGACGTTATACGTTATAGGGAAATGCTATAGTACATTACACGTTATAACGTAATACCATATGACGTTATACGTTATAGGTAAATGCTATAGTACGTTACACGTTATAACGTAATACCATATGACGTTATACGTTGTAAGGAAATGCTATAGTACGTTACACGTTATAACATAATACCATATAACGTTCTACGTTATAACGTAATACCATATAACGTTACACGTTATAACGTCATACCATATCACGTTATACGTTATAACGTAATACCATATAACGTTATACGTTATAAAGTAATGCTATATAACGTTATACGTTATAACGTATTACCATATGACGTTATACGTTATAACGTAATACCATATAACGTTATACTTTATAACGTAATGCCATATAACGTTACACGTTATATCGTAATACTATATAACGTTATACGTTATAACGTAATACCATATGACGTTGTACGTTATAACGTAATACGATATGACGTTATACGTTATAGGGAAATGCTATAGTACATTACACGTTATAACGTAATACCATATGACGTTATACGTTATAACGGAATACCATATGACGTTATACGTTATAACGTATTACTATATAACGTTATACGTCACACGGTAGTAGTAAATAACGTTATACGTTATAAGGTAATGCTACATAACGTTGTACGTTATAACGTAATACGATATGACGTTATACGCTATAGGGAAATGCTATAGTACGTTACATGTTATAACGTAATTCTGTATAACGTTATACGTTATAACTTAATACCATATGACGTAATACTGTATAACGTTATACGTTATAACTTAATACCATATGACGTAATACGTTATAACGTAATACCATATAACGTTATACGTTATAACGTAATACTATGTAACGTTATACGTTTTAACGTAATACCATATGACGTTATACGTTATTACGTAATACCATATAACGTTACACGTTATAACGTAATACCATATGACGTAATACTGTATAACGTTATACGTTATAACTTAATACCATATGACGTAATACGTTATAACGTAATACCATATAACGTTATACGTTATAACGTAATACCATATAACGTTACACGTTATAACGTCATACCATATGACGTTATACGTTATAACGTAATACCATATAACGTTATACTTTATAACGTAATGCCATATAACGTTACACGTTATATCGTAATACTATATAACGTTATACGTTATAACGTAATACCATATGACGTTGTACGTTATAACGTAATACGATATGACGTTATACGTTATAGGTAAATGCTATAGTACGTTACACGTTATAACGTAATACTGTATAACGTTATACGTTATAACGTAATACCATAGTACGTTACACGTCATAACGTAATACCATATAATGTTCTACGTTATAGCGTAATACCATATGACGTTGTACGTTATAACGTAATACGATATGACGTTATACGTTATAGGGAAATGCTATAGTACGTTACACGTTATAACGTAATACTGTATAACGTTATACGTTATAACGTAATGCCATATGACGGTGTACGTTATAACGTAATACCATATAACGTTACACGTTATAAAGTAATACAATATGACGTTATACGTTGTAAGGAAATGCTATAGTACGTTACACGTCATAACGTAATACCATATAACGTTATACGTTATAAAGTAATACTATATAACGTTATACGTTATAACGTAATACCATATGACGTTATACGTTATAGGTAAATGCTATAGTACGTTACACGTTATAACGTAATACTGTATAACGTTATACGTTATAACGTAATACCATATGACGTTATACGTTATAACGTAACACCATATAACGTTCTACGTTATACCGTAATACCATATGACGTTATACGTTATAACGTAATACTATATAACGTTATACCTTATAACGCAATAAAATATGACGTTATCCGTTATAACGTAATACCATATAACGTTATACGTTATAAAGTAATGCTATATAACGTTATACGTTATAACGTATTACCATATGACGTAATACGTTATAACGTAATACCATATAACGTTATACGTTATAACGTAATACCATATAACGTTACACGTTATAACGTCATACCATATGACGTTATACGTTATAACGTAATACCATATAACGTTATACTTTATAACGTAATGCCATATAACGTTACACGTTATATCGTAATACTATATAACGTTATACGTTATAACGTAATACCATATGACGTTGTACGTTATAACGTAATACGATATGACGTTATACGTTATAGGGAAATGCTATAGTACGTTACACGTTATAACGTAATACTGTATAACGTTATACGTTATAACGTAATACCATAGTACGTTATACGTTATAACGTATTACTATATAACGTTACACGTCACATGGTAGTAGTAAATAATGTTATACGTTATAACGTAATACCATATGACGTTGTACGTTATAACGTAATACGATATGACGTTATACGCTATAGGGCAATGCTATAGTACGTTACATGTTATAACGTAATACTGTATAACGTTATACGTTATAACTTAATACCATATGACGTAATACGTTATAACGTAATACCATACAACGTTATACGTTATAACGTAATACTATGTAACGTTATACGTTATAACGTAATACCATATGACGTTATACGTTATTACGTAATACCACATAACGTTACACGTTATAACGTAATACCATATGACGTTATACGTTGTAAGGAAATGCTATAGTACGTTACACGTTATAACGTAATACCATATAACGTTCTACGTTATAACGTAATACCATATAACGTTACACGTTATAACGTCATACCATATGACGTTATACGTTATAACGTAATACCATATAACGTTATACTTTATAACGTAATGCCATATAACGTTACACGTTATATCGTAATACTATATAACGTTATACGTTATAACGTAATACAATATGACGTTATACGTTATAACGTAACACCATATAACGTTCTACGTTATACCGTAATACCATATGATGTTATAAGTTATAACGTAATACTATATAACGTTATACCTTATAACGTAATAAAATATGACGTTATCCGTTATAACGTAATACCATATAACGTTATACGTTATAAAGTAATGCTATATAACGTTATACGTTATAACGTAATACCATAAGACGTTGTACGTTATAACGTAATACCATATGACGTTATACGTTATAACGTATTACTATATAACGTTATACGTCACATGGTAGTAGTAAATAACGTTATACGTTATAAGGTAATGTTACATAGCGTTGTACGTTATAACGTAATACGATATGACGTTATACGCTATAGGGAAATGCTATAGTACGTTACATGTTATAACGTAATACTGTATAACGTTATACGTTATAACTTAATACCATATGACGTAATACGTTATAACGTAATACCATATAACGTTATACTTTATAACGTAATGCCATATAACGTTACACGTTATATCGTGATACTATATAACGTTATACGTTATAACGTAATACCATATGACGTTGTACGTTATAACGTAATACGATATGACGTTATACGTTGTAAGGAAATGCTATAGTACGTTACACGTTATAACGTAATACCATATAACGTTATACGTTATAAAGTAATACTATATAACGTTATACGTTATAACGTAATACCATATGACGTTATACGTTATAGGTAAATGCTATAGTACGTTACACGTTATAACGTAATACTGTATAACGTTATACGTTATAACGTAATACCATATGACGTTATACGTAATAACGTTACACCATATAACGTTCTACGTTATAACGTATTACCATATGACGTTATACGTTATAACGTAATACCATATAACGTTATAATTTATAACGTAATGCCATATAACGTTTCACGTTATATTGTAATACTATATAACGTTATACGTTATAACGTAATACCATATGACGTTGTACGTTATAACGTAATACGATATGACGTTATACGTTATAGGGAAATGCTATAGTACATTACACGTTTTAACGTAATACCATATGACGTTATACGTCATAACGTAATACCATATGACGTTATACGTTATAACGTATTACTATATAACGTTATACGTCACATGGTAGTAGTAAATAACGTTATACGTTATAAGGTAATGCTACATAACGTTGTACGTTATAACGTAATACGATATGACGTATACGCTATAGGGAAATGCTATAGTACGTTACATGTTATAACGTAATACTGTATAACGTTATCCGTTATAACTTAATACCATATGACGTAATACGTTATAACGTAATACCATATAACGTTATACGTTATAACGTAATACTATGTAACGTTATACGTTATAACGTAATACCATATGACGTTATACGTTATTACGTAATACCATATAACGTTACACGTTATATCGTAATACCATATGACGTTATACGTTGTAAGGAAATGCTATAGTACGTTACACGTTATAACGTAATACCATATAACGTTATACGTCATAAAGTAATACTATATAACGTTATACGTTATAACGTATTACCATATAACGTTATACGTTATAGGTAAATGCTATAGTACGTTACACGTTATAACGTAATACTGTATAACGTTATACGTTATAAAGTAATGCTATATAACGTTATACGTTATAACGTATTACCATATGACGTTATACGTTATAACGTAATACCATATCACGTTATACTTTATAACGTAATGCCATATAACTTTACACGTTATATCGTAATACTATATAACGTTATACGTTATAACGTAATACCATATGACGTTGTACGTTATAACGTAATACGATATGACGTTATACGTTATAGGGACATGCTATAGTACATTACACGTTATAACGTAATACCATATGACGTTATACGTTATCACGTAATACCACATGACGTTATACGTTATAACGTATTACTATATAACGTTATACGTCACATGGTAGTAGTAAATAACGTTATACGTTATAAGGTAATGCTACATAACGTTGTACGTTATAACGTAATACGATATGACGTTATACGCTATAGGGAAATGCTATAGTACGTTACATGTTACAACGTAATACTGTATAACGTTATACGTTATAACTTAATACCATATGACGTAATACGTTATAACGTAATACCATATAACGTTATACGTTATAACGTAATACTATGTAACGTTATACGTTATAACGTAATACCATATGACGTTATACGTTATTACGTAATACCATATAACGTTATACGTTATAACGTAATACCATATGACGTTATACGCTATAGGGAAATGCTATAGTACGTTATACGTTATTGGGACATGCTATAGTACATTACACGTTATAACGTAATACCATGTGACGTTATACGTTATAACGTATTACCATATGACGTTATACGTTGTAACGTAATACCATATAACGTTATACTTTATAACGTAATGCCATATAACGTTACACGTTATATCGTAATACTATATAACGTTATACGTTATAACGTAATACCATATGACGTTGTACGTTATAACGTAATACCATATGACGTTATACGTTATAACGTAATACCATATGACGTTATACGTTATAACGTATTACTATATAACGTTATACGTCACTTGGTAGTAGTAAATAACGTTATACGTTATAAGGTAATGCTACATAACGTTGTACGTTATAACGTAATACGATATGACGTTATACGCTATAGGGAAATGCTATAGTACGTTACATGTTACAACGTAATACTGTATAACGTTATACGTTATAACTTAATACCATATGACGTAATACGTTATAACGTAATACCATATAACGTTATACGTTATAACGTAATACTATGTAACGTTATACGTTATAACGTAATACCATATGACGTTATACGTTATTACGTAATACCATATAACGTTATACGTTATAACGTAATACCATATGACGTTATACGCTATAGGGAAATGCTATAGTACGTTACATGTTATAACGTAATACTGTATAACGTTATACGTTATAACTTAATGCCATATGACGTAATACGTTATAACGTAATACCATATAACGTTATACGTTATAACGTAATACTATGTAACGTTATACGTTATAACGTAATACCATATGACGTTATACGTTATTACGTAATACCATATAACGTTACACGTTATAACGTAATACCATATGACGTTATACGTTGTAAGGAAATGCTATAGTACGTTACACGTTATAACGTAATACCATATAACGTTCTACGTTATAACGAAATACCATATAACGTTACACGTTATAACGTCATACCATATAACGTTACACGTTATATCGTAATACTATATAACGTTATACGTTATAACGTAATACCATATGACGTTGTACGTTATAACGTAATACGATATGACGTTATACGTTACAGGGAAATGCTATAGTACGTTACACGTTATAACGTAATACTGTATAACGTTATACGTTATAACGTAATACCATAGTACGTTACACGTCATAACGTAATACCATATAATGTTCTACGTTATAACGTAATACCATATGACGTTGTACGTTATAACGTAATACGATATGACGTTATACGTTATAGGGAAATGCTATAGTACGTTACACGTTATAACGTAATACTGTACAACGTTATACGTTATAACGTAATACCATATGACGGTGTACGTTATAACGCAATACCATATAACGTTACACGTTATAAAGTAATAACATATGACGTCATACGTTGTACGGAAATGCTATAGTACGTTACACGTCATAACGTAATACCATATAACGTTATACGTTATAAAGTAATACTATATAACGTTATACGTTATAACGTAATACCATATGACGTTATACGTTATAGGTAAATGCTATAGTACGTTACACGTTATAACGTAATACTGTATAACGTTATACGTTATAACGTAATACCATATGACGTTATACGTTATAACATAACACCATATAACGTTCTACGTTATACCGTAATACCATATGACGTTATACGTTATAACGTAATACTATATAACGTTATACCTTATAACGTAACAAAATATGACGTTATCCGTTATAACGTAATACCATATAACGTTATACGTTATAAAGTAATGCTATATAACGTTATACGTTATAACGTATTACCATATGACGTTATACGTTATAACGTAATACCATATAACGTTATACTTTATAACGTAATGCCATATAACGTTACACGTTATATCGTAATACTATATAACGTTATACGTTATAACGTAATACCATATGACGTTGTACGTTATAACGTAATACGATATGACGTTATACGTTATAGGGAAATGCTATAGTACATTACACGTTATAACGTAATACCATATGACGTTATACGTTATAACGTAATACCATATGACGTTATACGTTATAACGTATTACTATATAACGTTATACGTCACATGGTAGTAGTAAATAACGTTATACGTTATAAGGTAATGCTACATAACGTTGTACGTTATAACGTAATACGATATGACGTTATACGCTATAGGGAAATGCTATAGTACGTTACATGTTATAACGTAATACTGTATAACGTTATACGTTATAACTTAATACCATATGTCGTAATACGTTATAACGTAATACCATATAACGTTATACGTTATAACGTAATACTATGTAACGTTATACGTTATAACGTAATACCATATGACGTTATACGTTATTACGTAATACCATATAACGTTACACGTTATAACGTAATACCATATGACGTTATACGCTATAGAGAAATGCTATAGTACGTTACATGTTATAACGTAATACTGTATAACGTTATACGTTATAACTTAATACCATATGACGTAATACGTTATAACGTAATACCATATAACGTTATACGTTATAAAGTAATACCATATGACGTTATACGTTATAACGTAATACCATATAACGTTATACGTTATAACGTAATACTATGTAACGTTATACGTAATAACGTAATACCATATGACGTTATACGTTATAAAGTAATACCATATGACGTTATACGTTATAACGTAATACCATATGACGTTATACGTTATTGGGAAATGCTATAGTACGTTACACGTTATAAAGTAATACTGTATAACGTTATACATTATAACGTAATACCATATGACCTTATACGTTATAACGTAATACCATATGACGTTATACGTTATAAGCAAATGCTACAGTACGTTACACGTTACAACGTACTACCATATGACGTTATACGTTATAACGTAATACCATATGACGTTATACGTTATTACGTAATACCATATAACATTACACGTTATAACGTAATACCATATGACGTTATACGCTATAGAGAAATGCTATAGTACGTTACATGTTATAATGTAATACTGTATAACGTTATACGTTATAACTTAATACCATATGACGTAATACGTTATAACGTAATACTATATAAAGTAATACGTTATAACGAAATACCATATAACGTTACACGTTATAACGTAATACCATATGACGTTATACGTTATAACGTAATACCATATGACGCTATACGTTATTGGGAAATGCTATAGTACGTTACACGTTATAAAGTAACACTGTATAACGTTATACATTATAACGTAATACTATATGACCTTATACGTTATAACGTAATACCATATGACGTTATACGTTATAAGCAAATGCTACAGTACGTTACACGTTACAACGTACTACCATACGACGTTATACGTTATAACGTAATACCATATGACGCTATACGTTATAGGGAAATGCTATAGTACGTTTCACGTTATAACGTAATACTATATAAAGTTATACGTTATAACGTAGTACCATATGACGTTATACGTTATAACGTAATACCATATAACGTTACACGTTATAACGTAATACTATATAACGTTATACGTTATAACGTAATACCATATGACGTTATACGTTATAAGGATATGCTATAGTTCGTACACGTTATAACGTAATACTGTAAAACGTTATACGTTATAACGTAATACCATATGACCTTATACGTTATAACGTAATACCATATAACGTTATACGTTATAACGTAATACTATATAACGTAATACGTCATAACGTAATACCATAGAACGTTACACGTTATAACGTAATACGATATGACGTTATACGTTAGAACGTAATAACATATAACGTTATACGTTATAACGTAATACTATATAACGTAATACGTCATAACGTAATACCATATAACGTTATACGTTATAACGTAATCCTATATATCGTTATACGTTATAACGTAATACCATATGACGTTATACGTTATAACGTAATACCATATGACGTTATACGTTATAAGCAAATGCTACAGTACGTTACACGTTACAACGTACTACCATATGACGTTATACGTTATAACGTAATACCATATGACGTTATACGTTATAAGCAAATGCCATAGTACGTTACACGTTACAACGTAATACTATATAACGTTATACGTTATAACGTAATACCATATGACGTTATACGTTATAACGTACAACCATATGACGTTATACGTTATAATGTAATACCATATAACGTTACACGTTATAACGTAATACTATATATCGTTATACGTTATAACGTAATACCATATAACGTTGCACATTATAACGTAATACCATATGACGTTAAACGTTAAAACGTAATACTATATAACGTTATACGTTATAACGTAATACCATATGACGTTATACGTTATAACGTAATACTATATATCGTTATACGTTATAACGTAATACCATATGACGCTATACGTTATAAGTAAATGCTATAGTACGTTACACGTTATAACGTAATACTATATAACGTTATTCGTTATAACGTAATAACATATAACGTTAGACGTCATAACGTAATACCATATAACGTTACACGTTTTAACGTAATACTATATAACGTTATACGTTATAACGTAATACCATATGACGATATACGTTATTGGGAAATGCTATAGTACGTTACACGTTATAAAGTAATACTGTATAACGTTATACATTATAACGTAATACCATATGACGTTATACGTTATAACGTAATACCATATGACGTTATACGTTATAACGTAATACTATATATCGTTATACGTTATAACGTAATACCATATGACGCTATACGTTATAGGGAAATGCTATAGTCCGTTACACGTTTTAACGTAATACTATATAACGTTATACGTTATAACGTAATACCATATGACGTTATACGTTATAACGTAATACTATATAACGTAATACGTCATAACGTAATACCATATAACGTTACACGTTATAACGTAATACGATATGACGTTATACGTTAGAACGTAATAACATATAACGTTATACGTTATAACGTAATACTATATAACGTAATACGTTATAACGTAATACCATATGACGTTATACGTTATAAGGATATGCTATAGTTCGTACACGTTATAACGTAATACTGTAAAACGTTATACGTTATAACGTAATACCATATGACCTTATACGTTATAACGTAATACCATATGACGTTATACGTTATAACGTAATACCATATGACGTTATACGATATAAGCAAATGCTATAGTACGTTACACGTTACAACGTAATACTATACAACGTTATACGTTATAACGTAATACCATATGACGTTATACGTTATAACGTACAACCATATGACGTTATACGTTATAACGTAATACCATATAACGTTACACGTTATAACGTAATACTATATATCGTTATACGTTATAACGTAATACCATATGACGGTATACGTTATAAGTAAATGCTATAGTACGTTACACGTTATAACGTAATACTATATAACGTTACTCGTTATAACGTAATAACATATAACGTTAGACGTCATAACGTAATACCATATAACGTTACACGTTATAACGTAATACTATATAACGTTATACGTTATAACGTAATACCATATGACGATATACGTTATTGGGAAATGCTATAGTACGTTACACGTTATAAAGTAATACTGTATAACGTTATACATTATAACGTAATACCATATGACGTTATACGTTATAACGTAATACCATATGACGTTATACGTTATAACGTAATACCATATGACGTTATACGTTATTGGGAAATGCTACAGTACGTTACACGTTATAAAGTAATACTGTATAACGTTATACATTATAACGTAATACCATATGACGTTATACGTTATAACGTAATACCATATGACGCTATACGTTATAGGGAAATGCTATAGTCCGTTACACGTTTTAACGTAATACTATATAACGTTATACGTTATAACGTAATACTATATAACGTAATACGTCATAACGTAATACCATATAACGTTACACGTTTTAACGTAATACTATATAACGTTATACGTTATGACGTAATACCATATGACGATATACGTTATTGGGAAATGCTATAGTACGTTACACGTTATAAAGTAATACTGTATAACGTTATACATTATAACGTAATACCATATGACGTTATACGTTATAACGTAATACCATATGACGTTATACGTTATAACGTAATACTATATATCGTTATACGTTATAACGTAATACCATATGACGCTATACGTTATAGGGGAATGCTATAGTCCGTTACACGTTTTAACGTAATACTATATAACGTTATACGTTATAACGTAATACCATATGACGTTATACGTTATAACGTAATACCATATAACGTTACACGTTTTAACGTAATACTATATAACGTAATACGTTATAACGAAATACCATATAACGTTACACGTTATAACGTAATACCATATGACGTTATACGTTATAACGTAATACCATATGACGTTATACGTTATTGGGAAATGCTACAGTACGTTACACGTTATAAAGTAATACTGAATAACGTTATACATTATAACGTAATACCATATGACGTTATACGTTATAACGTAATACCATATGACGTTATACGTTATAACGTAATACTATATATCGTTATACGTTATAACGTAATACCATATGACGCTATACGTTACAGGGGAATGCTATAGTCCGTTACACGTTTTAGCGTAATACTATATAACGTTATACATTATAACGTAATACCATATGACGTTATACGTTATAACGTAATACCATATAACGTTACACGTTTTAACGTAATACTATATAACGTAATACGTTATAACGAAATACCATATAACGTTACACGTTATAACGTAATACCATATGACGTTATACATTATAACGTAATACCATATGACGTTATACGTTATAACGTAATACCATATGACGCTATACGTTATAACGTAATACTATATATCGTTATACGTTATAATGTAATACCATATGACGCTATACGTTATAGGGAAATGCTATAGTCCGTTTCACGTTTTAACGCAATACTATATAACGTTGTACGTTATAACGTAATACCATATGACGTTATACGTTATAACGTATTACTATATAACGTTATACGTCATATGGTAGTAGCAAATAACGTTATACGTTATAAGGTAATGCTACATAACGTTGTACGTTATAACGTAATACGATATGACGTTATACGCTATAGGGAAATGCTATAGTACGTTAGACGTTATAACAGAATGCTGTATAACGTTATACGTTATAACGTAATACCATATGACGTTATACGTTATAAAGTAATACCTTATAACGTTATACGTTATAACGTAATACTATATAACATTATACGTTATAACGTAATACCATATGACGTTATTCGTTATAACGTAATACCATATAACGCTATACGTTATAACGTAATACCATATAACGTTATACGTTATAACGTATTACTATATAACGTTATACGTCATATGGTAGTAGCAAATAACGTTATACGTTATAAGGTAATGCTACATAACGTTGTACGTTATAACGTAATACGATATGACGTTATACGCTATAGGGAAATGCTATAGTACGTTTCACGTTATAACGTAATACTATATAAAGTTATACGTTATAACGTAGTACCATATGACGTTATACGTTATAACGTAATACCATATAACGTTACACGTTATAACGTAATACCATATGACGTTATACGTTATAACGTAATACCATATGACGTTATACGTTATTGGGAAATGCTACAGTACGTTACACGTTATAAAGTAATACTGTATAACGTTATACATTATAACGTAATACCATATGACCTTATACGTTATAACGTAATACCATATGACGTTATACGTTATAACGTAATACTATATATCGTTATACGTTATAACGTAATACCATATGACGCTATACGTTACAGGGGAATGCTATAGTCCGTTACACGTTTTAGCGTAATACTATATAACGTTATACATTATAACGTAATACCATATGACGTTATACGTTATAACGTAATACCATATAACGTTACACGTTTTAACGTAATACTATATAACGTTACTCGTTATAACGTAATAACATATAACGTTAGACGTCATAACCTAATACCATATAACGTTACACGTTATAACGTAATACTATATAACGTTATACGTTATAACGTAATACCATATGACGATATACGTTATTGGGAAATGCTATAGTACGTTACACGTTATAAAGTAATACTGTATAACGTTATACATTATAACGTAATACCATATGACGTTATACGTTATAACGTAATACCATATGACGTTATACGTTATAACGTAATACCATATGACGTTATACGTTATTGGGAAATGCTACAGTACGTTACACGTTATAAAGTAATACTGTATAACGTTATACATTATAACGTAATACCATATGACGTTATACGTTATAACGTAATACCATATGACGCTATACGTTATAGGGAAATGCTATAGTCCGTTACACGTTTTAACGTAATACTATATAACGTTATACGTTATAACGTAATACTATATAACGTAATACGTCATAACGTAATACCATATAACGTTACACGTTTTAACGTAATACTATATAACGTTATACGTTATGACGTAATACCATATGACGATATACGTTATTGGGAAATGCTATAGTACGTTACACGTTATAAAGTAATACTGTATAACGTTATACATTATAACGTAATACCATATGACGTTATACGTTATAACGTAATACCATATGACGTTATACGTTATAACGTAATACTATATATCGTTATACGTTATAACGTAATACCATATGACGCTATACGTTATAGGGGAATGCTATAGTCCGTTACACGTTTTAACGTAATACTATATAACGTTATACGTTATAACGTAATACCATATGACGTTATACGTTATAACGTAATACCATATAACGTTACACGTTTTAACGTAATACTATATAACGTAATACGTTATAACGAAATACCATATAACGTTACACGTTATAACGTAATACCATATGACGTTATACGTTATAACGTAATACCATATGACGTTATACGTTATTGGGAAATGCTACAGTACGTTACACGTTATAAAGTAATACTGAATAACGTTATACATTATAACGTAATACCATATGACGTTATACGTTATAACGTAATACCATATGACGTTATACGTTATAACGTAATACTATATATCGTTATACGTTATAGCGTAATACCATATGACGCTATACGTTACAGGGGAATGCTATAGTCCGTTACACGTTTTAGCGTAATACTATATAACGTTATACATTATAACGTAATACCATATGACGTTATATGTTATAACGTAATACCATATAACGTTACACGTTTTAACGTAATACTATATAACGTAATACGTTATAACGAAATACCATATAACGTTACACGTTATAACGTAATACCATATGACGTTATACATTATAACGTAATACCATATGACGTTATACGTTATAACGTAATACCATATGACGCTATACGTTATAACGTAATACTATATATCGTTATACGTTATAATGTAATACCATATGACGCTATACGTTATAGGGAAATGCTATAGTCCGTTTCACGTTTTAACGTAATACTATATAACGTTATACGTTATAACGTAATACCATATGACGTTATACGTTATAACGTATTACTATATAACGTTATACGTCATATGGTAGTAGCAAATAACGTTATACGTTATAAGGTAATGCTACATAACGTTGTACGTTATAACGTAATACGATATGACGTTATACGCTATAGGGAAATGCTATAGTACGTTAGACGTTATAACAGAATGCTGTATAACGTTATACGTTATAACGTAATACCATATGACGTTATACGTTATAAAGTAATACCTTATAACGTTATACGTTATAACGTAATACTATATAACATTATACGTTATAACGTAATACCATATGACGTTATACGTTATAACGTAATACCATATAACGCTATACGTTATAACGTAATACCATATAACGTTATACGTTATAACGTATTACTATATAACGTTATACGTCATATGGTAGTAGCAAATAACGTTATACGTTATAAGGTAATGCTACATAACGTTGTACGTTATAACGTAATACGATATGACGTTATACGCTATAGGGAAATGCTATAGTACGTTTCACGTTATAACGTAATAATATATAAAGTTATACGTTATAACGTAGTACCATATGACGTTATACGTTATAACGTAATACCATATAACGTTACACGTTATAACGTAATACCATATGACGTTATACGTTATAACGTAATACCATATGACGTTATACGTTATTGGGAAATGCTACAGTACGTTACACGTTATAAAGTAATACTGTATAACGTTATACATTATAACGTAATACCATATGACCTTATACGTTATAACGTAATACCATATGACGTTATACGTTATAACGTAATACTATATATCGTTATACGTTATAACGTAATACCATATGACGCTATACGTTACAGGGGAATGCTATAGTCCGTTACACGTTTTAGCGTAATACTATATAACGTTATACATTATAACGTAATACCATATGACGTTATACGTTATAACGTAATACCATATAACGTTACACGTTTTAACGTAATACTATATAACGTAATACGTTATAACGAAATACCATATAACGTTACACGTTATAACGTAATACCATATGACGTTATACATTATAACGTAATACCATATGACGTTATACGTTATAACGTAATACCATATGACGCTATACGTTATAACGTAATACTATATATCGTTATACGTTATAATGTAATACCATATGACGCTATACGTTATAGGGAAATGCTATAGTCCGTTTCACGTTTTAACGTAATACTATATAACGTTATACGTTATAACGTAATACCACATGACGTTATACGTTATAACGTATTACTATATAACGTTATACGTCATATGGTAGTAGCAAATAACGTTATACGTTATAAGGTAATGCTACATAACGTTGTACGTTATAACGTAACACGATATGACGTTATACGCTATAGGGAAATGCTATTGTACGTTAGACGTTATAACAGAATACTGTATAACGTTATACGTTATAACGTAATACCATATGACGTTATACGTTATAAAGTAATACCTTATAACGTTATACGTTATAACGTAATACTATATAACATTATACGTTATAACGTAATACCATATGACGTTATACGTTATAACGTAATACCATATAACGCTATACGTTATAACGTAATACCATATAACGTTATACGTTATAACGTATTACTATATAACGTTATACGTCATATGGTAGTAGCAAATAACGTTATACGTTATAAGGTAATGCTACATAACGTTGTACGTTATAACGTAATACGATATGACGTTATACGCTATAGGGAAATGCTATAGTACGTTTCACGTTATAACGTAATACTATATAAAGTTATACGTTATAACGTAGTACCATATGACGTTATACGTTATAACGTAATACCATATAACGTTACACGTTATAACGTAATACTATATAACGCTATACGTTATAACGTAATACCATATGACGTTATACGTTATAAGGATATGCTATAGTTCGTACACGTTATAACGTAATACTGTAAAACGTTATGCGTTATAACGTAATACCATATGACCTTATACGTTATAACGTAATACCATATAACGTTATACGTTATAACGTAATACTATATAACGTAATACGTCATAACGTAATAACATATAACGTTACACGTTATAACGTAATACGATATGACGTTATACGTTAGAACGTAATAACATATAACGTTATACGTTATAACGTAATACTATATAACGTAATACGTCATAACGTAATACCATTTAACGTTGTACGTTATAACGTAATCCTATATATCGTTATACGTTATAACGTAATACCATATGACGTTATACGTTATAACGTAATACCATATGACGTTATACGTTATAAGCAAATGCTACAGTACGTTACACGTTACAACGTACTACCATATGACGTTATACGTTATAACGTAATACCATATGACGTTATACGTTATAAGCAAATGCCATAGTACGTTACACGTTACAACGTAATACTATATAACGTTATACGTTATAACGTAATACCATATGACGTTATACGTTATAACGTACAACCATATGACGTTATACGTTATAATGTAATACCATATAACGTTACACGTTATAACGTAATACTATATAACGTAATACGTCATAACGTAATACCATATAACGTTACACGTTTTAACGTAATACTATATAACGTTATACGTTATGACGTAATACCATATGACGATATACGTTATTGGGAAATGCTATAGTACGTTACACGTTATAAAGTAATACTGTATAACGTTATACATTATAACGTAATACCATATGACGTTATACGTTATAACGTAATACCATATGACGTTATACGTTATAACGTAATACTATATATCGTTATACGTTATAACGTAATACCATATGACGCTATACGTTATAGGGGAATGCTATAGTCCGTTACACGTTTTAACGTAATACTATATAACGTTATACGTTATAACGTAATACCATATGACGTTATACGTTATAACGTAATACCATATAACGTTACACGTTTTAACGTAATACTATATAACGTAATACGTTATAACGAAATACCATATAACGTTACACGTTATAACGTAATACCATATGACGTTATACGTTATAACGTAATACCATATGACGTTATACGTTATTGGGAAATGCTACAGTACGTTACACGTTATAAAGTAATACTGAATAACGTTATACATTATAACGTAATACCATATGACGTTATACGTTATAACGTAATACCATATGACGTTATACGTTATAACGTAATACTATATATCGTTATACGTTATAGCGTAATACCATATGACGCTATACGTTACAGGGGAATGCTATAGTCCGTTACACGTTTTAGCGTAATACTATATAACGTTATACATTATAACGTAATACCATATGACGTTATACGTTATAACGTAATACCATATAACGTTACACGTTTTAACGTAATACTATATAACGTAATACGTTATAACGAAATACCATATAACGTTACACGTTATAACGTAATACCATATGACGTTATACATTATAACGTAATACCATATGACGTTATACGTTATAACGTAATACCATATGACGCTATACGTTATAACGTAATACTATATATCGTTATACGTTATAATGTAATACCATATGACGCTATACGTTATAGGGAAATGCTATAGTCCGTTTCACGTTTTAACGTAATACTATATAACGTTATACGTTATAACGTAATACCATATGACGTTATACGTCATAACGTATTACTATATAACGTTATACGTCATATGGTAGTAGCAAATAACGTTATACGTTATAAGGTAATGCTACATAACGTTGTACGTTATAACGTAATACGATATGACGTTATACGCTATAGGGAAATGCTATAGTACGTTAGACGTTATAACAGAATGCTGTATAACGTTATACGTTATAACGTAATACCATATGACGTTATACGTTATAAAGTAATACCTTATAACGTTATACGTTATAACGTAATACTATATAACATTATACGTTATAACGTAATACCATATGACGTTATACGTTATAACGTAATACCATATAACGCTATACGTTATAACGTAATACCATATAACGTTATACGTTATAACGTATTACTATATAACGTTATACGTCATATGGTAGTAGCAAATAACGTTATACGTTATAAGGTAATGCTACATAACGTTGTACGTTATAACGTAATACGATATGACGTTATACGCTATAGGGAAATGCTATAGTACGTTTCACGTTATAACGTAATAATATATAAAGTTATACGTTATAACGTAGTACCATATGACGTTATACGTTATAACGTAATACCATATAACGTTACACGTTATAACGTAATACCATATGACGTTATACGTTATAACGTAATACCATATGACGTTATACGTTATTGGGAAATGCTACAGTACGTTACACGTTATAAAGTAATACTGTATAACGTTATACATTATAACGTAATACCATATGACCTTATACGTTATAACGTAATACCATATGACGTTATACGTTATAACGTAATACTATATATCGTTATACGTTATAACGTAATACCATATGACGCTATACGTTACAGGGGAATGCTATAGTCCGTTACACGTTTTAGCGTAATACTATATAACGTTATACATTATAACGTAATACCATATGACGTTATACGTTATAACGTAATACCATATAACGTTACACGTTTTAACGTAATACTATATAACGTAATACGTTATAACGAAATACCATATAACGTTACACGTTATAACGTCATACCATATGACGTTATACATTATAACGTAATACCATATGACGTTATACGTTATAACGTAATACCATATGACGCTATACGTTATAACGTAATACTATATATCGTTATACGTTATAATGTAATACCATATGACGCTATACGTTATAGGGAAATGCTATAGTCCGTTTCACGTTTTAACGTAATACTATATAACGTTATACGTTATAACGTAATACCATATGACGTTATACGTTATAACGTATTACTATATAACGTTATACGTCATATGGTAGTAGCAAATAACGTTATACGTTATAAGGTAATGCTACATAACGTTGTACGTTATAACGTAACACGATATGACGTTATACGCTATAGGGAAATGCTATAGTACGTTAGACGTTATAACAGAATACTGTATAACGTTATACGTTATAACGTAATACCATATGACGTTATACGTTATAAAGTAATACCTTATAACGTTATACGTTATAACGTAATACTATATAACATTATACGTTATAACGTAATACCATATGACGTTATACGTTATAACGTAATACCATATAACGCTATACGTTATAACGTAATACCATATAACGTTATACGTTATAACGTATTACTATATAACGTTATACGTCATATGGTAGTAGCAAATAACGTTATACGTTATAAGGTAATGCTACATAACGTTGTACGTTATAACGTAATACGATATGACGTTATACGCTATAGGGAAATGCTATAGTACGTTTCACGGTATAACGTAATACTATATAAAGTTATACGTTATAACGTAGTACCATATGACGTTATACGTTATAACGTAATACCATATAACGTTACACGTTATAACGTAATACTATATAACGCTATACGTTATAACGTAATACCATATGACGTTATACGTTATAAGGATATGCTATAGTTCGTACACGTTATAACGTAATACTGTAAAACGTTATGCGTTATAACGTAATACCATATGACCTTATACGTTATAACGTAATACCATATAACGTTATACGTTATAACGTAATACTATATAACGTAATACGTCATAACGTAATAACATATAACGTTACACGTTATAACGTAATACGATATGACGTTATACGTTAGAACGTAATAACATATAACGTTATACGTTATAACGTAATACTATATAACGTAATACGTCATAACGTAATACCATTTAACGTTATACGTTATAACGTAATCCTATATATCGTTATACGTTATAACGTAATACCATATGACGTTATACGTTATAACGTAATACCATATGACGTTATACGTTATAAGCAAATGCTACAGTACGTTACACGTTACAACGTACTACCATATGACGTTATACGTTATAACGTAATACCATATGACGTTATACGTTATAAGCAAATGCCATAGTACGTTACACGTTACAACGTAATACTATATAACGTTATACGTTATAACGTAATACCATATGACGTTATACGTTATAACGTACAACCATATGACGTTATACGTTATAACGTAATACTATATATCGTTATACGTTATAACGTAATACCATATGACGTTATACGTTATAACGTAATACCATATGACGTTATACGTTATAACGTAATACTATATATCGTTATACGTTATAACGTAATACCATATGACGCTATACGTTATAAGTAAATGCTATAGTACGTTACACGTTATAACGTAATACTATATAACGTTATTCGTTATAACGTAATAACATATAACGTTAGACGTCATAACGTAATACCATATAACGTTACACGTTTTAACGTAATACTATATAACGTTATACGTTATAACGTAATACCATATGACGATATACGTTATTGGGAAATGCTATAGTACGTTACACGTTATAAAGTAATACTGTATAACGTTATACATTATAACGTAATACCATATGACGTTATACGTTATAACGTAATACCATATGACGTTATACGTTATAACGTAATACCATATGACGTTACACGTTATAACGTAATACTATATAACGTTAAACGTTATAACGTAATACCATATGACGTTATACGTTATAAGGATATGCTATAGTTCGTACACGTTATAACGTAATACTGTAAAACGTTATACGTTATAACGTAATACCATATGACCTTATACGTTATAACGTAATACCATATAACGTTATACGTTATAACGTAATACTATATAACGTAATACGTCATAACGTAATACCATGTAACGATACACGTTATAACGTAATACGATATGACGTTATACGTTAGAACGTAATCACATATAACGTTATACGTTATAATGTAGTACTCTATAACGTAATACGTCATAACGTAATACCATATGACGTTATACGTTGTAAGGAAATGGTATAGTACGTTACACGTTGTAACGTAATACTGTATAACGTTATACGATATAACGTAATACCATATAACGTTACACGTTATAACGTAATACTATATAACGTTATACGTTATAACGTAATACCATATGACGTTATACGTTATAACGTAATCCTATATATCGTTATACGTTATAACGTAATACCATATGACGATATACTTTATAACGTAATACCATATGACGTTATACGTTATAAGGAAATGCTCTAGTACGATACACGTTATAACGTAATACTATATAACGTTATTCGTTAGAACGTAATAACATATAACGTTATACGTTATAACGTAATACTATATAACGTAATACGTTATAACGTAATACCATATAACGTTAAACGTTATAACGTAATACGATATTACGTTATACGTTATAACGTAATCCTGTATATCGTTATACGTTATAACGTAATACCATATGACGTTATACGTTATAACGTAATACCATATGAGGTTATACGTTATAAGCAAATGCTATAGTACGTTACACGTTACAACGTAATACTATATAACGTTATACGTTATAACGTAATACTATATAACGTTATTCGTTATAACGTAATAACATATAACGTTAGACGTCATAACGTAATACCATATAACGTTACACGTTTTAACGTAATACTATATAACGTTATACGTTATAACGTAATACCATATGACGATATACGTTATTGGGAAATGCTATAGTACGTTACACGTTATAAAGTAATACTGTATAACGTTATACATTATAACGTAATACCATATGACGTTATACGTTATAACGTAATACCATATGACGTTATACGTTATAACGTAATACTATATATCGTTATACGTTATAACGTAATACCATATGACGCTATACGTTATAGGGAAATGCTATAGTCCGTTACACGTTTTAACGTAATACTATATAACGTTATACGTTATAACGTAATACTATATAACGTAATACGTCATAACGTAATACCATATAACGTTACACGTTTTAACGTAATACTATATAACGTTATACGTTATGACGTAATACCATATGACGATATACGTTATTGGGAAATGCTATAGTACGTTACACGTTATAAAGTAATACTGTATAACGTTATACATTATAACGTAATACCATATGACGTTATACGTTATAACGTAATACCATATGACGTTATACGTTATAACGTAATACTATATATCGTTATACGTTATAACGTAATACCATATGACGCTATACGTTATAGGGGAATGCTATAGTCCGTTACACGTTTTAACGTAATACTATATAACGTTATACGTTATAACGTAATACCATATGACGTTATACGTTATAACGTAATACCATATAACGTTACACGTTTTAACGTAATACTATATAACGTAATACGTTATAACGAAATACCATATAACGTTACACGTTATAACGTAATACCATATGACGTTATACGTTATAACGTAATACCATATGACGTTATACGTTATTGGGAAATGCTACAGTACGTTACACGTTATAAAGTAATACTGTATAACGTTATACATTATAACGTAATACCATATGACGTTATACGTTATAACGTAATACCATATGACGTTATACGTTATAACGTAATACTATATATCGTTATACGTTATAACGTAATACCATATGACGCTATACGTTATAGGGGAATGCTATAGTCCGTTACACGTTTTAACGTAATACTATATAACGTTATACGTTATAACGTAATACCATATGACGTTATACGTTATAACGTAATACCATATAACGTTACACGTTTTAACGTAATACTATATAACGTAATACGTTATAACGAAATACCATATAACGTTACACGTTATAACGAAATACCATATGACGTTATACATTATAACGTAATACCATATGACGTTATACGTTATAACGTAATACCATATGACGCTATACGTTATAACGTAATACTATATATCGTTATACGTTATAACGTAATACCATATGACGCTATACGTTATAGGGAAATGCTATAGTCCGTTACACGTTTTAACGTAATACTATATAACGTTATACGTTATAACGTAATACCATATGACGTTATACGTTATAACGTATTACTATATAACGTTATACGTCATATGGTAGTAGCAAATAACGTTATACGTTATAAGGTAATGCTACATAACGTTGTACGTTATAACGTAATACGATATGACGTTATACGCTATAGGGAAATGCTATAGTACGTTACACGTTATAACAGAATACTGTATAACGTTATACGTTATAACGTAATACCATATGACGTTATACGTTATAAAGTAATACCATATAACGTTATACGGTATAACGTAATACTATATAACATTATACGTTATAACGTAATACCATATGACGTTATACGTTATAACGTAATACCATATAACGCTATACGTTATAACGTAATACCATATAACGTTACGCGTTGTAAGGTAATACCATATGACATTATACGTTGTAAGGAAATGGTATAGTACGTTACACTTTGTAACGTAATACCATATGACGTTATACGTTATAAGGATATGCTATAGTTCGTACACGTTATAACGTAATACTGTAAAACGTTATACGTTATAACGTAATACCATATGACCTTATACGTTATAACGTAATACCATATAACGTTATACGTTATAACGTAATACTATATAACGTAATACGTCATAACGTAATACCACATAACGATACACGTTATAACGTAATACGATATGACGTTATACGTTAGAACGTAATCACATATAACGTTATACGTTATAATGTAGTACTCTATAACGTAATACGTCATAACGTAATACCATATGACGTTATACGTTGTAAGGAAATGGTATAGTACGTTACACGTTGTAACGTAATACTGTATAACGTTATACGATATAACGTAATACCATATAACGTTACACGTTATAACGTAATACTATATAACGTTATACGTTATAACGTAATACCATATGACGTTATACGTTATAACGTAATCCTATATATCGTTATACGTTATAACGTAATACCATATGACGATATACTTTATAACGTAATACCATATTACGTTATACGTTATAAGGAAATGCTCTAGTACGATACACGTTATAACGTAATACTATAATCCGTTATTCGTTAGAACGTAATAACATATAACGTTATACGTTATAACGTAATACTATATAACGTAATACGTTATAACGTAATACCATATAACGTTAAACGTTGTAACGTAATACGATATTACGTTATACGTTATAACGTAATACCATATAACGTTAAACGTTGTAACGTAATACGATATTACGTTATACGTTATAACGTAATACCATATGACGCTATACGTTATAACGTAATCCTATATATCGTTATACGTTATAACGTAATACCATATGACGTTACACGTTATAACGTAATACTATATAACGTTAAACGTTATAACGTAATACCATATGACGTTATACGTTATAAGGATATGCTATAGTTCGTACACGTTATAACGTAATACTGTAAAACGTTATACGTTATAACGTAATACCATATGACCTTATACGTTATAACGTAATACCATATAACGTTATACGTTATAACGTAATACTATATAACGTAATACGTCATCACGTAATACCATATAACGATACACGTTATAACGTAATACGATATGACGTTATACGTTAGAACGTAATCACATATAACGTTATACGTTATAATGTAGTACTCTATAACGTAATACGTCATAACGTAATACCATATGACGTTATACGTTGTAAGGAAATGGTATAGTACGTTACACGTTGTAACGTAATACTGTATAACGTTATACGATATAACGTAATACCATATAACGTTACACGTTATAACGTAATACTATATAACGTTATACGTTATAACGTAATACCATATGACGTTATACGTTATAACGTAATCCTATATATCGTTATACGTTATAACGTAATACCATATGACGATATACTTTATAACGTAATACCATATGACGTTATACGTTATAAGGAAATGCTCTAGTACGATACACGTTATAACGTAATACTATAATCCGTTATTCGTTAGAACGTCATAACATATAACGTTATACGTTATAACGTAATACTATATAACGTAATACGTTATAACGTAATACCATATAACGTTAAACGTTGTAACGTAATACGATATTACGTTATACGTTATAACGTAATCCTATATATCGTTATACGTTATAACGTAATACCATATGACGTTATACGTTATAACGTAATACCATATGACGTTATACGTTATAGGGAAATGCTATAGTCCGTTACACGTTTTAACGTAATACTATATAACGTTATACGTTATAACGTAATACCATATGACGTTATACGTTATAACGTATTACTATATAACGTTATACGTCATATGGCAGTAGCAAATAACGTTATACGTTATAAGTTAATGCTACATAACGTTGTACGTTATAACGTAATACGATATGACGTTATACGCTATAGGGAAATGCTATAGTACGTTACACGTTATAACGTAATACTGTATAACGTTATACGTTATAACGTAATACCATATGACGTTATACGTTATAAAGTAATACCATATAACGTTATACGTTATATCGTAATACTATATAACATTATACGTTATAACGTAATACCATATGACGTTATACGTTATAACGTAATAACATATAACGCTATACGTTATAACGTAATACCATATAACGTTACGCGTTGTATGGTAATACCATATGACATTATACGTTATAAGGAAATGGTATAGTACGTTACACGTTGTAACGTAATACTGTATAACGTTATACGATATAACGAAATACCATATAACGTTACACGTTATAACGTAATACTATATAACGTTATACGTTATAACGTAATACCATATGACGTTATACGTTATAAGGATATGCTATAGTTCGTACACGTTATAACGTAATACTGTAAAACGTTATACGTTATAACGTAATACCATATGACCTTATACGTTATAACGTAATACTATATAACGTTATACGTTATAACGTAATACCATATGACGTTATACGTTATAACGTAATCCTATATATCGTTATACGTTATAACGTAATACCATATGACGATATACTTTATAACGTAATACCATATGACGTTGTACGTTATAAGGAAATGCTCTAGTACGATACACGTTATAACGTAATACTGTAATCCGTTATTCGTTAGAACGTAATAACATATAACGTTATACGTTATAACGTAATACTATATAACGTAATACGTTATAACGTAATACCATATAACGTTAAACGTTGTAACGTAATACGATATTACGTTATACGTTATAACGTAATACCATATGACGCTATACGTTATAACGTAATCCTATATATCGTTATACGTTATAACGTAATACCATATGACGATATACTTTATAACGTAATACCATATGACGTTATACGTTATAAGGAAATGCTCTAGTACGATACACGTTATAACGTAATACTATAATCCGTTATTCGTTAGAACGTAATAACATATAACGTTATACGGTATAACGTAATACTATATAACGTAATACGTCATAACGAACTACCCTAAAATGTTACACGTTATAACGTAATACCATATGACGTTATACGCTATTGGGAAATGCTATAGTCCGTGTCACGTTATAACGTAATACTATATAAAGTTATATGTTATAACGTAATCCCATATGCCGTTATACGTTATAGCGTAATACCATATGACGTTATACGTTATAACGTAATACCATATGACGTTATACGTTATAACGTAATACTATATATCGTTATACGTTATAACGTAATACCATATGACGCTACACGTTATAACGTAATACTATATGACGTTATACGTTATAACGTACAACCATATGACGTTATACGTTATAGCGTAATACCATATAACGTTACACATTATAACGTAATACTATATATCGTTATACGTTATAACGTAATACCATATGACGTTATACGCTATAGGGAAATGCTATAGTACGTTACACGTTATAACGTAATACTGTATAACGTTATACGTTATAACGTAATACCATATGACGTTATACGTTATAACGGAATACTGTATGACGTTATACGTTATAACGTAATACCATATGACGTTATACGTTATATGGAAATGCTAAAGTACGTTACACGTTACAACGTAATACTATATAACGTTATACGTTACATGGTAATAGTAAATAACGTTATACGTTATAACGTAATGCTACAGAACGTTATACGTTATATCGTAATACCATATGACGTTATACGTTATAACGTAATACCATATGACGTGATACGTTATAACATAATACCATATGACGTTATACGTTATAAGGAAATGCTAAAGTACGTTACACGCTATAACGTAATACTATATAACGTTATACTTTATAACGTGCTACCATATGACGTTATACGTTACAACGTAATACCATATGACGTTATACTTTATAACGTAATACCATATGACGTTATACGTTATAAGGAAATGCTCTAGTACGATACACGTTATAACGTAATACTATATAACGTTATTCGTTAGAACGTAATAACATATAACGTTACACGTTATAACATAATACTGTATAACGTTATACGTTATAGGGAAATGCTATAGTACGTTACACGTTATAACGTAATACTGTATAACGTAATACGTTATAACGTAATACCATATAACGCTATACGTTATAACGTAATACTATATAACGTTATACGTTATAACGTAATACCATATAACGTTATACGTTATAACGGAATACTGTATGACGTTATACGTTATAACGTAATACCATATGACGTTATACGTTATAAGGAAATGCTAATGTACGTTACACGTTATAACGTAATACTATATAACGTTATACGTTACATGGTAATAGTAAATAACGTTATACGTTATAACGTAATGCTACAGAACGTTATACGTTATATCGTAATACCATATAACGTTATACGTCATAACGTAATACCATATGACGTGATACGTTATAACATAATACCATATGACGTTATACGTTATAAGGAAATGCTAAAGTACGTTACACGTTATAAGGTAATACTATATAACGTTATACTTTATAACGTGCTACCATATGACGTTATACGTTACAACGTAATACCATATGACGTTATACTTTATAACGTAATACCATATGACGTTATACGTTATAAGGAAATGCTCTAGTACGATACACGTTATAACGTAATACTATATAACGTTATTCGTTAGAACGTAATAACATATAACGTTACACGTTATAACATAATACTGTATAACGTTATACGTTATAGGGAAATGCTATAGTACGTTACACGTTATAACGTAATACTGTATAACGTAATACGTTATAACGTAATACCATATAACGCTATACGTTATAACGTAATACTGTATAACGTTATACGTTATAACGTAATACCATATAACGTTATACGTTATAACGGAATACTGTATGACGTTATACGTTATAACGTAATACCATATGAAGTTATACGTTATAAGGAAATGCTAAAGTACGTTACACGTTATAACGTAATACTATATAACGTTATACGTTACATGGTAATAGTAAATAACGTTATACGTTACAACGTAAAGCTACAGAACGTTATACGTTATATCGTAATACCATATAACGTTATACGTTATAACGTAATACCATATGACGTGATACGTTATAACATAATACCATATGACGTTATACGTTATACGGAAATGCTAAAGTACGTTACACGTTATAACGTAATACTATATAACGTTATACTTTATAACGTGCTACCATATGACGTTATACGTTACAACGTAATACCATATGACGTTATACTTTATAACGTAATACCATATGACGTTATACCTTATAAGGAAATGCTCTAGTACGATACACGTTATAACGTAATACTATATAACGTTATTCGTTAGAACGTAATAACTTATAACGTTACACGTTATAACATAATACTGTATAACGTTATACGTTATAACGTAATACCATATAACGTTATACGTTATAACGTAATACCATATGACGTTATACGTCATAACGTAATTCCATATAACCTTATACGTTATAACGTAATACCATATAACGTTACACGTTATAACGTAATACCATATGACGTTATACGTTGTAAGGAAATGCTATAGTACGATACACATCATAACGTAATACTGTATAACGTTATACGTTATAACTTAATACCATATGTCGTTATACGTTATAACGTAATACCATATGACGTTATACGCTATAGGGAAATGCTATAGTACGTTACACGTTATAACGTAATACTGTATAACGTTATACATTATAACGTAGTACCATATGACGTTATACGTTATAACGTAATACTATATATCGTTATACGTTATAACGTAATACCATATGACGCTATACGTTATAGGGAAATGCTATAGTCCGTTTCACGTTATAACGTAATACTATATAAAGTTATACGTTATAACGTAATCCCATATGACGTTATACGTTATAACGTAATACCATATAACGTTACACGGTTTAACGTAATACTATATAACGTTATACGTCACATGGTAGTAACAAATAACGTTATACGTTATAAGGTAATGCTACATAACGTTGTACGTTATAACGTAATACGATATGACGTTATACGCTATAGGGAAATGCTATAGTACGTTACACGTTATAACGTAATACTGTATAACGTTATACGTTATAACGTAATACTGTATAACGTTATACGTTATAACGTAATACTGTATAACGTTATACGTTATAACGTAATACTGTACAACGTTATACATTATAACGTAATACCATATGACGTTATACGTTATAACGTAATACCATATGACGTTATACGTAATAACGTAATACTATATAACGTTATACGCTATAACGTAATACCATATGACGTTATACGTCATAACGTAATTCCATATAACGTTATACGTTATAACGTAATACCATATAACGTTACACGTTATCACGTAATACCATATGACGTTATACGTTGTAAGGAAATGCTATAGTACGTTACACGTCATAACGTAATACTGTATTACGTTATACGTTATATCGTAATACCATATGTCGTTATACGTTATAACGTAATACTATATAACGTAATACGTCATAACGAACTACCATAAAACGTTACACGTTATAACGTAATACCATATGACGTTATACGTTATAACGTAATACCATATGACGTTATACCCTATTGGGAAATGCTATAGTACGTTACACGTTATAACGTAATACTGTATAACGTTATACATTATAACGTAATACCATATGACGTTATACGTTATAACGTAATACCATATGACGTTATACGTTATAACGTAATACTATATATCGTTATACGTTATAACGTAATACCATATGACGCTATACGTTATAGGGAAATACTATAGTCCGTTTCACGTTATAACGTAATACTATATAAAGTTATACGTTATAACGTAATCCCATATGACGTTATACGTTATAACGTAATACCATATAACGTTACACGGTTTAGCGTAATACTATATAACGTTATACGTCACATGGTAGTAGCAAATAACGTTATACGTTATAAGTTAAGGCTACATAACGTTGTACGTTATAACGTAATACGATATGACGTTATACGCTATAGGGAAATGCTATAGTACGTTACACGTTATAACGTAATACTGTATAACATTATACGTTATAACGTAATACTGTATAACGTTATACGTTATAACGTAATACTGTATAACGTTATACGTTATAACGTAATACTGTATAACGTTATACGTTATAACGTAATACCATATGACGTTATACGTTATAACGTAATACCATGTAACGTTACACGTTATAACGTAATACCATATGACGTTATACGTTGTAAGGAAATGCTATAGTACGTTACACGTTATAACGTAATACCATATAACGTTCTAAGTTATAACGTAATACCATATAACGTTACACGTTATAACGTCATACCATATGACGTTATACGTTGTAAGGAAATGCTATAGTACGTTACACGTTATAACGTAATACCATATAACGTTCTACGTTATAACGTAATACCATATGACGTTGTACGTTATAACGTAATCCGATATGACGATATACGTTATAGGGAAATGCTATAGTACGTTACACGTTATAACGTAATACTGTATAACGTTATACGTTATAACATAATACCATATGACGTTATACGTTATAACGTAATACCATATGACGTTAAACGTTATTGGGAAATGCTATAGTATGTTACACGTAATAAAGTAATACTGTATAAAGTTATACATTATAACGTAATACCATATGACGTTATACGTTGTAACGAAATGCTATAGTACGTTACACGTCATAACGTAATACTGTATTACGTTATACGTTATATCGTAATACCATATGTCATTATACGTTATAACGTAATACCATATGACGTTATACGTTATAAGGAAATGCTATAGTACGATACACGTTATAACGTAATACTGTATAACGTAATACGTTATAACGTAACACCATATAACGCTATACGTTATAACGTAATACTATATAACGTTATACGTTATAACGTCACACCATATAACGTTATACGTTATAGCGGAATACTGTATGACGTTATACGTTACATGGTAATAGTAAATAACGTTATACGTTATAACGTAATGCTACAGAACGTTATACGTTATATCGTAATACCATATAACGTTATACGTTATAACGTAATACCATATGACGTTATACGTTATAAGGAAATGCTAAAGTACGTTACGCGTTATAACGTAATACTATATAACGTTATACGTTACATGGTAATAGTAAATAACGTTATACGTTATAACGTAATGCTACAGAACGTTATACGTTATATCGTAATACCATATAACGTTATACGTTATAACGTAATACCATATGACGTGATACGTTATAACATAATACCATATGACGTTATACGTTATAAGGAAATGCTAAAGTACGTTACACGTTATAACGTAATACTATATAACGTTATACTTTATAACGTGCTACCATATGACGTTATGCGTTACAACGTAATACCATATGACGTTATACGTTATAAGGAAATGCTAAAGTACGTTACACGTTATAACGTAATACTATATAACGTTATACGTTACATGGTAATAGTAAATAACGTTATACGTTATAACGTAATGCTACAGAACGTTATACGTTATATCGTAATACCATATAACGTTATACGTTATAACGTAATACCATATGACGTGATACGTTATAACATAATACCATATGACGTTATACGTTATAAGGAAATGCTAAAGTACGTTACACGTTATAACGTAATACTATATAACGTTATACTTTATAACGTGCTACCATATGACGTTATACGTTACAACGTAATACCATATGACGTTATACTTTATAACGTAATACCATATGACGTTATACGTTATAAGGAAATGCTCTAGTACAATACACGTTATAACGTAATACTATATAACGTTATTCGTTAGAACGTAATAACATATAACGTTACACGTTATAACATAATACTGTATAACGTTATACGTTATAGGGAAATGCTATAGTACGTTACACGTTATAACGTAATACTGTATAACGTAATACGTTATAACGTAATACCATATAACGCTATACGTTATAACGTAATACTATATAACGTTATACGTTATAACGTAATACCATATAACGTTATACGTTATAACGGAATACTATATGACGTTATACGTTATAACGTAATACCATATGACGTTATACGTTATAAGGAAATGCTAAAGTACGTTACACGTTATAACGTAATACTATATAACGTTATACGTTACATGGTAATAGTAAATAACGTTATACGTTATAACGTAATGCTACAGAACGTTATACGTTATATCGTAATACCATATAACGTTATACGTTATAACGTACTACCATATGACGTGATACGTTATAACATAATACCATATGACGTTATACGTTATAAGGAAATGCTAAAGTACGTTACACGTTATAACGTAATACTATATAACGTTATACTTTATAACGTGCTACCATATGACGTTATACGTTACAACGTAATACCATATGACGTTATACTTTATAACGTAATACCATATGACGTTATACCTTATAATGAAATGCTCTAGTACGATACACGTTATAACGTAATACTATATAACGTTATTCGTTAGAACGTAATAACATATAACGTTACACGTTATAACATAATACTGTATAATGTTATACGTTATAACGTAATACCATATAACGTTATACGTTATAACGTAATACCATATGACGTTATACGTCATAACGTAATACCATATGACGCTATACGTTATAGGGAAATACTATAGTCCGTTTCACGTTATAACGTAATACTATATAAAGTTATACGTTATAACGTAATCCCATATGACGTTACACGTTATAACGTAATACCATATGACGTTGTACGTTATAACGTAATCCGATATGACGATATACGTTATAGGGAAATACTATAGTCCGTTTCACGTTATAACGTAATACTATATAAAGTTATACGTTATAACGTAATACTATATATCGTTATACGTTATAACGTAATACCATATGACGCTATACGTTATAGGGAAATACTATAGTCCGTTTCACGTTATAACGTAATACTATATAAAGTTATACGTTATAACGTAATCCCATATGACGTTACACGTTATAACGTAATACCATATGACGTTATACGTTGTAAGGAAATGCTATAGTACGTTACACGTTATAACGTAATACCATATAACGTTCTACGTTATAACGTAATACCATATGACGTTGTACGTTATAACGTAATCCGATATGACGATATACGTTATAGGGAAATGCTATAGTACGTTACACGTTATAACGTAATACTGTATAACGTTATACGTTATAACATAATACCATATGACGTTATACGTTATAACGTAATACCATATGACGTTAAACGTTATTGGGAAATGCTATAGTATGTTACACGTAATAAAGTAATACTGTATAAAGTTATACATTATAACGTAATACCATATGACGTTATACGTTATAAGGATATGCTATAGTACGTACACGTTATAACGTAATACTGTAAAACGTTATACGTTATAACGTAATAGCATATGACGTTATACGTTATAACGTAATACCATATAACGTTATACGTTATAACGTAATACTATATAACATTATACGTTATAACGTAATACCATATGACGTTATACGTTATAACGTAATACCATATAACGCTATACGTAATAACGTAATACCATATAACGTTACACGTTATAACGTAATACCATATGACGTTATACGTTGTACGGAAATGCTATAGTACGATACACGTTATAGCGTAATACTATATAACGTTATTCGTTATAACGTAATAACATATAACGTTATACGTTATAACGTAATACTATATAACGTAATACGTCATAACGAACTACCATAAAACGTTACACGTTATAACGTAATACCATATGACGTTATACGTTATAACGTAATACCATATGACGTTATACCCTATTGGGAAATGCTATAGTACGTTACACGTTATAACGTAATACTGTATAACGTTATACATTATAACGTAATACCATATGACGTTATACGTTATAACGTAATACCATATGACGTTATACGTTATAACGTAATACCATATGACGTTATACGTTATAAGGATATGCTATAGTACGTACACGTTATAACGTAATACTGTAAAACGTTATACGTTATAACGTAATACCATATGACGTTATACGTTATAACGTAATACCATATGACGTTATACGTTATAAGGATATGCTATAGTACGCACACGTTATAACGTAATACTGTAAAACGTTATACGTTATAACGTAATACCATATGACGTTATACGTCATAACGTAATTCCATATAACGTTATACGTTATAACGTACATCCATATGACGTTACACGTTATAACGTATTACCATATGACGTTATACGTTGTAAGGAAATGCTATAGTACGTTACACGTCATAACGTAATACTGTATTACGTTATACGTTATATCGTAATACCATATGTCGTTATACGTTATAACGTAATACCATATGACGTTATACGTTATAAGGAAATGCTATAGTACGATACACGTTATAGCGTAATACTATATAACGTTATTCGTTATAACGTAATAACATATAACGTTATGCGTTATAACGTAATACTATATAACGTAATACGTCATAACGAACTACCATAAAACGTTACACGTTATAACGTAATACCATATGACGTTATACGTTATAACGTAATACCATATGACCTTATACCCTATTGGGAAATGCTATAGTACGTTACACGATATAACGTAATACTGTATAACGTTATACATTATAACGTAATACCATATGACGTTATACGTTATAACGTAATACCATATGACGTTATACGTTATAACGTAATACTATATATCGTTATACGTTATAACGTAATACCATATGACGCTATACGTTATAGGGAAATGCTATAGTCCGTTTCACGTTATAACGTAATACTATATAAAGTTATACGTTATAACGTAATACCATATGACGTTATACGTTATAAGGATATGCTATAGTACGTACACGTTATAACGTAATACTGTAAAACGTTATACGTTATAACGTAATACCATATGACGTTATACGTCATAACGTAATTCCATATAACGTTATACGTTATAACGTACATCCATATGACGTTACACGTTATAACGTATTACCATATGACGTTATACGTTGTAAGGAAATGCTATAGTACGTTACACGTCATAACGTAATACTGTATTACGTTATACGTTATATCGTAATACCATATGTCGTTATACGTTATAACGTAATACCATATGACGTTATACGTTATAAGGAAATGCTATAGTACGATACACGTTATAGCGTAATACTATATAACGTTATTCGTTATAACGTAATAACATATAACGTTATGCGTTATAACGTAATACTATATAACGTAATACGTCATAACGAACTACCATAAAACGTTACACGTTATAACGTAATACCATATGACGTTATACGTTATAACGTAATACCATATGACCTTATACCCTATTGGGAAATGCTATAGTACGTTACACGATATAACGTAATACTGTATAACGTTATACATTATAACGTAATACCATATGACGTTATACGTTATAACGTAATACCATATGACGTTATACGTTATAACGTAATACTATATATCGTTATACGTTATAACGTAATACCATATGACGCTATACGTTATAGGGAAATGCTATAGTCCGTTTCACGTTATAACGTAATACTATATAAAGTTATACGTTATAACGTAATCCCATATGACGTTATACGTTATAACGTAATACCATATAACGTTACACGTTTTAGCGTAATACTATATAACGTTATACGTCATATGGTAGTAGCAAATAACGTTATACGTTATAAGTTAATGCTACATAACGTTGTACGTTATAACGTAATACGATATGACGTTATACGCTATAGGGAAATGCTATAGTACGTTACACGTTATAACGTAATACTGTATAACGTTATACGTTATAACGTAATACTGCATAACGTTATACGTTATAACGTAATACTGTATAACGTTATACGTTATAACGTAATATTGTATAACGTTATACGTTATAACGTAATACCATATGACGTTATACGTTCTAACGTAATACCATGTAACGTTACACGTTATAACGTAATACCATATGACGTTATACGTTGTAAGGAAATGCTATAGTACGTTACACGTTATAACGTAATACCATATAACGTTCTAAGTTATAACGTAATACCATATAACGTTACACGTTATAACGTCATACCATATGACGTTATACGTTGTAAGGAAATGCTATAGTACGTTGCACGTTATAACGTAATACCATATAACGTTCTACGTTATAACGTAATACCATATGACGTTGTACGTTATAACGTAATCCGATATGACGATATACGTTATAGGGAAATGCTATAGTACGTTACACGTTATAACGTAATACTGTATAACGTTATACGTTATAACATAATACCATATGACGTTATACGTTATAACGTAATACCATATGACGTTAAACGTTATTGGGAAATGCTATAGTACGTTACACGTAATAAAGTAATACTGTATAAAGTTATACATTATAACGTAATACCATATGACGTTATACGTTATAAGGATATGCTATAGTACGTACACGTTATAACGTAATACTGTAAAACGTTATACGTTATAACGTAATGCCATATGACGTTATACGTTATAACGTAATACCATATAACGTTATACGTTATAACGTAATACTATATAACATTATACGTTATAACGTAATACCATATGACGTTATACGTTATAACGTAATACCATATAACGCTATACGTAATAACGTAATACCATATAACGTTACACGTTATAACGTAATACCATATGACGTTATACGTTGTACGGAAATGCTATAGTACGATACACGTTATAGCGTAATACTATATAACGTTATTCGTTATAACGTAATAACATATAACGTTATACGTTATAACGTAATACTATATAACGTAATACGTCATAACGAACTACCATAAAACGTTACACGTTATAACGTAATACCATATGACGTTATACGTTATAACGTAATACCATATGACGTTATACCCTATTGGGAAATGCTATAGTACGTTACACGTTATAACGTAATACTGTATAACGTTATACATTATAACGTAATACCATATGACGTTATACGTTATAACGTAATACCATATGACGTTATACGTTATAACGTAATACCATATGACGTTATACGTTATAAGGATATGCTATAGTACGTACACGTTATAACGTAATACTGTAAAACGTTATACGTTATAACGTAATACCATATGACGTTATACGTTATAACGTAATACCATATGACGTTATACGTTATAAGGATATGCTATAGTACGTACACGTTATAACGTAATACTGTAAAACGTTATACGTTATAACGTAATACCATATGACGTTATACGTCATAACGTAATTCCATATAACGTTATACGTTATAACGTACATCCATATGACGTTACACGTTATAACGTAATACCATATGACGTTATACGTTGTAAGGAAATGCTATAGTACGTTACACGTCATAACGTAATACTGTATTACGTTATACGTTATATCGTAATACCATATGTCGTTATACGTTATAACGTAATACCATATGACGTTATACGTTATAAGGAAATGCTATAGTACGATACACGTTATAGCGTAATACTATATAACGTTATTCGTTATAACGTAATAACATATAACGTTATGCGTTATAACGTAATACTATATAACGTAATACGTCATAACGAACTACCATAAAACGTTACACGTTATAACGTAATACCATATGACGTTATACGTTATAACGTAATACCATATGACCTTATACCCTATTGGGAAATGCTATAGTACGTTACACGATATAACGTAATACTGTATAACGTTATACATTATAACGTAATACCATATGACGTTATACGTTATAACGTAATACCATATGACGTTATACGTTATAACGTAATACTATATATCGTTATACGTTATAACGTAATACCATATGACGCTATACGTTATAGGGAAATGCTATAGTCCGTTTCACGTTATAACGTAATACTATATAAAGTTATACGTTATAACGTAATCCCATATGACGTTATACGTTATAACGTAATACCATATAACGTTACACGTTTTAGCGTAATACTATATAACGTTATACGTCATATGGTAGTAGCAAATAACGTTATACGTTATAAGTTAATGCTACATAACGTTGTACGTTATAACGTAATACGATATGACGTTATACGCTATAGGGAAATGCTATAGTACGTTACACGTTCTAACGTAATACCATGTAACGTTACACGTTATAACGTAATACCATATGACGTTATACGTTGTAAGGAAATGCTATAGTACGTTACACGTTATAACGTAATACCATATAACGTTCTAAGTTATAACGTAATACCATATAACGTTACACGTTATAACGTCATACCATATGACGTTATACGTTGTAAGGAAATGCTATAGTACGTTGCACGTTATAACGTAATACCATATAACGTTCTACGTTATAACGTAATACCATATGACGTTGTACGTTATAACGTAATCCGATATGACGATATACGTTATAGGGAAATGCTATAGTACGTTACACGTTATAACGTAATACTGTATAACGTTATACGTTATAACATAATACCATATGACGTTATACGTTATAACGTAATACCATATGACGTTAAACGTTATTGGGAAATGCTATAGTACGTTACACGTAATAAAGTAATACTGTATAAAGTTATACATTATAACGTAATACCATATGACGTTATACGTTATAAGGATATGCTATAGTACGTACACGTTATAACGTAATACTGTAAAACGTTATACGTTATAACGTAATGCCATATGACGTTATACGTTATAACGTAATACCATATAACGTTATACGTTATAACGTAATACTATATAACATTATACGTTATAACGTAATACCATATGACGTTATACGTTATAACGTAATACCATATAACGCTATACGTTATAACGTAATACCATATAACGTTACGCGTTGTAAGGTAATACCATATGACATTATACGTTGTAAGGAAATGGTATAGTACGTTACACGTTGTAACGTAATAAAGTATAACGTTATACGATATAACGTAATACCATATAACGTT
The DNA here is from genome assembly GCA_029958995.1 of Bombus sonorus. Lineage (NCBI taxonomy): Eukaryota > Metazoa > Arthropoda > Insecta > Hymenoptera > Apidae > Bombus > Bombus sonorus. Next base: position 488,196 of record JARWAU010000044.1, read on the forward strand.
ACACGTTATAACGTAATACTATATAACGTTATACGTTATAACGTAATACCATATGACGTTATACGTTATAAGGATATGCTATAGTTCGTACACGTTATAGCGTAATACTGTAAAACGTTATACGTCATAACGTAATACCATATGACGTTATACGTTGTAAGGAAATGGTATAGTACGTTACACGTTGTAACGTAATACTGTATAACGTTATACGATATAACGTAATACCATACAACGTTACACGTTATAACGTAATACTATATAACGTTATACGTTATAACGTAATACCATATGACGTTATACGTTATAACGTAATCCTATATATCGTTATACGTTATAACGTAATACCATATGACGTTATACGTTATAAGGAAATGCTCTAGTACGATACACGTTATAACGTAATACTATATAACGTTATTCGTTAGAACGTAATAACATATAACGTTATACGTTATAACGTAATACTATATAACGTAATACGTTATAGCGTAATACCATATAACGTTAAACGTTATAACGTAATACGATATTACGTTATACGTTATAACGTAATCCTATATATCGTTATACGTTATAACGTAATACCATATGACGTTATACGTTATAACGTAATACCATATGACGTTATACGTTATAAGCAAATGCTATAGTACGTTACACGTTACAACGTAATACTATATAACGTTATACGTTATAACGTAATACCATATGACGTTATACGTTATAACGTACAACCATATGACGTTATACGTTATAACGTAATACCATATAACGTTACACGTTATAACGTAATACTATATATCGTTATACGTTATAACGTAATACCATATGACGTTATACGTTATAAGTAAATGCTATAGTACGTTACACGTTATAACGTAATACTATATAACGTTATTCGTTATAACGTAATAACATATAACGTCAGACGTCATAACGTAATACCATATAACGTTACACGTTTTAAAGTAATACTATATAACGTTATACGTTATAACGTAATACCATATGACGATATACGTTATTGGGAAATGCTATAGTACGTTACACGTTATAAAGTAATACTGTATAACGTTATACATTATAACGTAATACCATATGACGTTATACGTTATAACGTAATACCATATGACGTTATACGTTATAACGTAATACTATATATCGTTATACGTTATAACGTAATACCATATGACGCTATACGTTATAGGGAAATGCTATAGTCCGTTACACGTTTTAACGTAATACTATATAACGTTATACGTTATAACGTAATACCATATGACGTTATACGTTATAACGTATTACTATATAACGTTATACGTCACATGGTAGTAGCAAATAACGTTATACGTTATAAGGTAATGCAACATAACGTTGTACGTTATAACGTAATACGAGATGACGTTATACGCTATAGGGAAATGCTATAGTACGTTACACGTTATAACGTATTACTGTATAACGTTATACGTTATAACGTAATACTATATAACGTTATACGATATAACGTAATACCATATGACATTATACGTTGTAAGGAAATGGTATAGTACGTTACACGTCATAACGTAATACTGTATAACGTTATACGTTATAACGTAATACCATATGTCGTTATACGTTATAACGTAACACCATATGACGCTACACGTTATAACGTAATACTATATGACGTTATACGATATAACGTAATACCATATGACATTATACGTTGTAAGGAAATGGTATAGTACGTTACACGTCATAACGTAATACTGTATAACGTTATTCGTTATAACGTAATAACATATAACGTTATACGGTATAACGTAATACCATATAACGTAATACGTCATAACGAACTACCCTAAAATGTTACACGTTATAACGTAATACCATATGACGCTATACGCTATTGGGAAATGCTATAGTCCGTTTCACGTTATAACGTAATACTATATAAAGTTATATGTTATAACGTAATCCCATATGACGTTATACGTTATAACGTAATACCATATGACGTTATACGTTATAACGTAATACCATATGACGTTATACGTTATAACGTAATACTATATATCGTTATACGTTATAACGTAATACCATATGACGCTACACGTTATAACGTAATACCATATAACGTTATACGTTATAACGTAATACCATATGACGTTATACGTCATAACGTAATTCCATATAACCTTATACGTTATAACGTAATACCATATATCGTTATACGTTATAACGTAATACCATATGACGTTATACGTTATAACGTAATACCATATGACGTTATACGCAATAACGTAATACTATATATCGTTATACGTTATAACGTAATACCATATGACGTTATACGTTATAACGTAATACCATATAACGTTACACGTTTTAACGTAATACTATATAACGTTATACGTTATAACGTAATACCATATGACGTTATACGTTATAACGGAATACTGTATGACGTTATACGTTCTAACGTAATACCATATGACGTTATACGCTATTGGGAAATGCTATAGTCCGTTTCACGTTATAACGTAATACTATATAAAGTTATATGTTATAACGTAATCCCATATGACGTTATACGTTATAACGTAATACCATATGACGTTATACGTTATAACGTACATCCATATGACGTTATACGTTATAGCGTAATACCATATAACGTTACACGTTATAACGTAATACTATATATCGTTATACGTTATAACGTAATACCATATGACGTTATACGCTATAGGGAAATGCTATAGTACGTTACACGTTTTAACGTAATACTGTATAACGTTATACGTTATAACGTAATACCATATGACGTTATACGTTATAGCGTAATACCATATAACGTTATACGTTATAACGTAATACTATATAACATTATACGTTATAACGTAATACGATATGACGTTATACGTTATAACGTAATACCATATAACGTTATACGTTATAACGTAATACCATATGACGTTATAGGTCATAACGTAATTCCATATAACCTTACACGTTATAACGTAATACCATATAACGTTACACGTTATAACGTAATACCATATGACGTTATACGTTGTAAGGAAATGCTATAGTACGATACACGTCATAACGTAATACTGTATAACGTTATACGTTATAACTTAATACCATATGTCGTTATACGTTATAACGTAATACCATATGACGTTATACGTCACATGGTAGTAGCAAATAACGTTATACGTTATAAGGTAATGCTACATAACGTTGTACGTTATAACGTAATACGATATGACGTTGTACGCTGTAGGGAAATGCTATAGTACGTTACACGTTATAACGTAATACTGTATAACGTTATACATTATAACGTAATACCATATGACGTTATACGTTATAACGTAATACCATATGACGTTATACGTTATAACGTAATAATATATATCGTTATACGTTATAACGTAATACCATATGACGCTATACGTTATAGGGAAATGCTACAGTCCGTTTCACGTTATAACGTAATACTATATAAAGTTATACGTTATAACGTAATCCCATATGACGTTATACGTTATAACGTAATACCATATAACGTTACACGGTTTAACGTAATACTATATAACGTTATACGTCACATGGTAGTAGCAAATAACGTTATACGTTATAAGGTAATGCTACATAACGTTGTACGTTATAACGTAATACGATATGACGTTATACGCTATAGGGAAATGCTATAGTACGTTACACGTTATAACGTAATACTGTATAACGTTATACGTTATAACGTAATACTGTATAACGTTATACGTTATAACGTAATACTGTATAACGTTATACGTTATAACGTAATACTGTATAACGTTATACGTTATAACGTAATACTGTATAACGTTATACATTATAACGTAATACCATATGACGTTATACGTTATAACGTAATACCATATGACGTTATACGTAATAACGTAATTCCATATAACGTTATACGTTATAACGTAATACCATATAACGTTACACGTTATAACGTAATACCATATAACGTTACACGGTTTAACGTAATACTATATAACGTTATACGTCACATGGTAGTAGCAAATAACGTTATACGTTATAAGGTAATGCTACATAACGTTGTACGTTATAACGTAATACGATATGACGTTATACGCTATAGGGAAATGCTATAGTACGTTACACGTTATAACGTAATACTGTATAACGTTATACGTTATAACGTAATACTGTATAACGTTATACGTTATAACGTAATACTGTATAACGTTATACGTTATAACGTAATACCATATGACGTTATACGTTATAACGTAATACCATGTAACGTTACACGTTATAACGTAATACCATATGACGTTATACGTTGTAAGGAAATGCTATAGTACGTTACACGTTATAACGTAATACCATATAACGTTCTAAGTTATAACGTAATACCATATAACGTTACACGTTATAACGTCATACCATATGACGTTATACGTTGTAAGGAAATGCTATAGTACGTTACACGTTATAACGTAATACCATATAACGTTCTACGTTATAACGTAATACCATATGACGTTGTATGTTATAACGTAATCCGATATGACGATATACGTTATAGGGAAATGCTATAGTACGTTACACCTTATAACGTAATACTGTATAACGTTATACGTTATAACATAATACCATATGACGTTATACGTTATAACGTAATACCATATGACGTTAAACGTTATTGGGAAATGCTATAGTACGTTACACGTAATAAAGTAATACTGTATAAAGTTATACATTATAACGTAATACCATATCACGTTATACGTTATAAGGATATGCTATAGTACGTACTCGTTATAACGTAATACTGTAAAACGTTATACGTTATAACGTAATACCATATGACGTTATACGTTATAACGTAATACCATATAACGTTATATGTTATAACGTAATACTATATAACGTTATACGTCACATGGTAGTAGCAAATAACGTTATACGTTATAAGGTAATGCAACATAACGTTGTACGTTATAACGTAATACGAGATGACGTTATACGCTATAGGGAAATGCTATAGTACGTTACACGTTATAACGTATTACTGTATAACGTTATACGTTATAACGTAATACTATATAACGTTATACGATATAACGTAATACCATATGACATTATACGTTGTAAGGAAATGGTATAGTACGTTACACGTCATAACGTAATACTGTATAACGTTATACGTTATAACGTAATACCATATGTCGTTATACGTTATAACGTAACACCATATGACGCTACACGTTATAACGTAATACTATATGACGTTATACGATATAACGTAATACCATATGACATTATACGTTGTAAGGAAATGGTATAGTACGTTACACGTCATAACGTAATACTGTATAACGTTATTCGTTATAACGTAATAACATATAACGTTATACGGTATAACGTAATACCATATAACGTAATACGTCATAACGAACTACCCTAAAATGTTACACGTTATAACGTAATACCATATGACGCTATACGCTATTGGGAAATGCTATAGTCCGTTTCACGTTATAACGTAATACTATATAAAGTTATATGTTATAACGTAATCCCATATGACGTTATACGTTATAACGTAATACCATATGACGTTATACGTTATAACGTAATACCATATGACGTTATACGTTATAACGTAATACTATATATCGTTATACGTTATAACGTAATACCATATGACGCTACACGTTATAACGTAATACCATATAACGTTATACGTTATAACGTAATACCATATGACGTTATACGTCATAACGTAATTCCATATAACCTTATACGTTATAACGTAATACCATATATCGTTATACGTTATAACGTAATACCATATGACGTTATACGTTATAACGTAATACCATATGACGTTATACGCAATAACGTAATACTATATATCGTTATACGTTATAACGTAATACCATATGACGTTATACGTTATAACGTAATACCATATAACGTTACACGTTTTAACGTAATACTATATAACGTTATACGTTATAACGTAATACCATATGACGTTATACGTTATAACGGAATACTGTATGACGTTATACGTTCTAACGTAATACCATATGACGTTATACGCTATTGGGAAATGCTATAGTCCGTTTCACGTTATAACGTAATACTATATAAAGTTATATGTTATAACGTAATCCCATATGACGTTATACGTTATAACGTAATACCATATGACGTTATACGTTATAACGTACATCCATATGACGTTATACGTTATAGCGTAATACCATATAACGTTACACGTTATAACGTAATACTATATATCGTTATACGTTATAACGTAATACCATATGACGTTATACGCTATAGGGAAATGCTATAGTACGTTACACGTTTTAACGTAATACTGTATAACGTTATACGTTATAACGTAATACCATATAACGTTATACGTTATAACGTAATACCATATGACGTTATAGGTCATAACGTAATTCCATATAACCTTATACGTTATAACGTAATACCATATAACGTTACACGTTATAACGTAATACCATATGACGTTATACGTTGTAAGGAAATGCTATAGTACGATACACGTCATAACGTAATACTGTATAACGTTATACGTTATAACTTAATACCATATGTCGTTATACGTTATAACGTAATACCATATGACGTTATACGTCACATGGTAGTAGCAAATAACGTTATACGTTATAAGGTAATGCTACATAACGTTGTACGTTATAACGTAATACGATATGACGTTGTACGCTGTAGGGAAATGCTATAGTACGTTACACGTTATAACGTAATACTGTATAACGTTATACATTATAACGTAATACCATATGACGTTATACGTTATAACGTAATACCATATGACGTTATACGTTATAACGTAATAATATATATCGTTATACGTTATAACGTAATACCATATGACGCTATACGTTATAGGGAAATGCTACAGTCCGTTTCACGTTATAACGTAATACTATATAAAGTTATACGTTATAACGTAATCCCATATGACGTTATACGTTATAACGTAATACCATATAACGTTACACGGTTTAACGTAATACTATATAACGTTATACGTCACATGGTAGTAGCAAATAACGTTATACGTTATAAGGTAATGCTACATAACGTTGTACGTTATAACGTAATACGATATGACGTTATACGCTATAGGGAAATGCTATAGTACGTTACACGTTATAACGTAATACTGTATAACGTTATACGTTATAACGTAATACTGTATAACGTTATACGTTATAACGTAATACTGTATAACGTTATACGTTATAACGTAATACTGTATAACGTTATACGTTATAACGTAATACTGTATAACGTTATACATTATAACGTAATACCATATGACGTTATACGTTATAACGTAATACCATATGACGTTATACGTAATAACGTAATTCCATATAACGTTATACGTTATAACGTAATACCATATAACGTTACACGTTATAACGTAATACCATATAACGTTACACGGTTTAACGTAATACTATATAACGTTATACGTCACATGGTAGTAGCAAATAACGTTATACGTTATAAGGTAATGCTACATAACGTTGTACGTTATAACGTAATACGATATGACGTTATACGCTATAGGGAAATGCTATAGTACGTTACACGTTATAACGTAATACTGTATAACGTTATACGTTATAACGTAATACTGTATAACGTTATACGTTATAACGTAATACTGTATAACGTTATACGTTATAACGTAATACCATATGACGTTATACGTTATAACGTAATACCATGTAACGTTACACGTTATAACGTAATACCATATGACGTTATACGTTGTAAGGAAATGCTATAGTACGTTACACGTTATAACGTAATACCATATAACGTTCTAAGTTATAACGTAATACCATATAACGTTACACGTTATAACGTCATACCATATGACGTTATACGTTGTAAGGAAATGCTATAGTACGTTACACGTTATAACGTAATACCATATAACGTTCTACGTTATAACGTAATACCATATGACGTTGTATGTTATAACGTAATCCGATATGACGATATACGTTATAGGGAAATGCTATAGTACGTTACACCTTATAACGTAATACTGTATAACGTTATACGTTATAACATAATACCATATGACGTTATACGTTATAACGTAATACCATATGACGTTAAACGTTATTGGGAAATGCTATAGTACGTTACACGTAATAAAGTAATACTGTATAAAGTTATACATTATAACGTAATACCATATCACGTTATACGTTATAAGGATATGCTATAGTACGTACTCGTTATAACGTAATACTGTAAAACGTTATACGTTATAACGTAATACCATATGACGTTATACGTTATAACGTAATACCATATAACGTTATATGTTATAACGTAATACTATATAACGTTATACGTTATAACGTAATACCATATGCTGTTATACGTTATAAGGAAATGCTATAGTACGTTACACGTTATAACGTAATACTGTATAACGTTATGCGTTATAACGTAATACCATATAACGTTATACGTTATAACGTAATACCATATGACGTTATACGTCATAACGTAATTCCATATAACGTTATACGTTATAACGTAATACGATATGACGTTATACGTTATAAGGAAATGCTATAGTACGATACACGTTATAGTGTAATACTATATAACGTTATTCGTTATAACGTAATAACATATAACGTTATACGTTATGACGTAATACTATATAACGTAATACGTCATAACGAACTACCATAAAACGTTACACGTTATAACGTAATACCATATGACGTTATACGTTATAACGTAATACCATATGACGTTATACGTTATAACGTAATACCATATGACGTTATACGCTATTGGGAAATGCTATAGTACGTTACACGTTATAAGGTAATACTGTATAACGTTATACATTATAACGTAATACCATATGACGTTATACGTTCTAACGTAATACCATATGACGTTATACGTTGTAACGTAATACTATATATCGTTATACGTTATAACGTAATACCATATGACGCTATACGTTATAGGGAAATGCTATAGTCCGTTTCACGTTATAACGTAACACTATATAAAGTTATACGTTATAACGTAATCCCATATGACGTTACACGTTATAACGTAATACCATATAACGTTACACGTTTTAACGTAATACTATATAACGTTATACGTTATAACGTAATACCATATGACGTTATACGTTGTAACGTATTACTATATAACGTTATACGTCACATGGTAGTAGCAAATAACGTTATACGTTATAAGTTAATGCTACATACCGTTGTACGTTATAACGTAATACGATATGACGTTATACGCTATAGGGAAATGCTACAGTACGTTACACGTTATAACGTAATACTGTATAACGTTTTACGTTATAACGTAATACCATATGACGTTATACGTTATAACGTAGTAGCATATAACGATACACGTTTTAACGTAATACTATATAACGTTATACGTTATAACGTAATACCATATGACGTTATACGTTATAACGTAATACCATATGACGTTATACGCAATAACGTAATACTATATATCGTTATACGTTATAACGTAATACCATATGACGTTATACGTTATAACGTAATACCATATAACGTTACACGTTTTAACGTAATACTATATAACGTTATACGTTATAACGTAATACCATATGACGTTATACGTTATAACGGAATACTGTATGACGTTATACGTTCTAACGTAATACCATATGACGTTATACGTTATAAGGAAATGCTAAAGTACGTTACACGTTGTAACGTAATACTATATAAAATTATACGTTACATGGTAATAGTAAAAAACGTTATACGTTATAACGTAATGCTACAGAACGTTATACGTTATATCGTAATACCATATAACGTTATACGTTATAACGTAATACCATATGACGTTATAGTTTATAACGTAATACCATATGGCGATATACTTTATAACGTAATACCATATGACGTTATACGTTATAAGCAAATGCTATAGTACGTTACACGTTACAACGTAATACTATATAACGTTATACGTTATAACGTAATACCATATGACGTTATACGTTATAACGTAATCCTATATATCGTTACGTTATACGTTATAACGTAATACCATATGACGTTATACGTTATAACGTAATACCATATAACGTTATACGTTATAACGTAATACTATATGACGTTATACGATATAACGTAATACCATATGACATTATACGTTGTAAGGAAATGGTATAGTACGTTACACGTCATAACGTAATACTGTATAACGTTATTCGTTATAACGTAATACCATATAATGTTATACGTTATAACGTAATACCATATGACGTTATACGTTATAACGTAATACCGTATGACGTTGTACGTTATAACATACTACGATATGACGTTGTACGTTATAGGGAAATGCTATAGTACGTTACACGTTATAACGTAATACTGTATAACGTTATTCGTTATAACGTAATAACATATAACGTTATACGGTATAACGTAATACTATATAACGTAATACATCATAACGAACTACCCTAAAATGTTACACGTTATAACGTAATACCATATGACGTTATACGCTATTGGGAAATGCTATAGTCCGTTTCACGTTATAACGTAATACTATATAAAGTTATATGTTATAACGTAATCCCATATGACGTTATACGTTATAACGTAATACCATATGACGTTATACGTTATAACGTAATACCATATGACGTTATACGTTATAACGTAATACTTTATATCGTTATACGTTATAACGTAATACCATATGACGCTACACGTTATAACGTAATACTATATGACGTTATACGTTATAACGTAATACCATATGACGTTATACGCTATTGGGAAATGCTATAGTACGTTACACGTTATAACGTAATACTGTATAACGTTATACGTTATAACGTAATACCATATGACGTTATACGTTATAGCGTAATACCATATAACGTTATACGTTATAACGTAATACCATATAACGCTATACGTTATAACGGAATACTGTATGACGTTATACGTTATAACGTAATACCATATGACGTTATACGTTATAAGGAAGTGCTAAAGTACGTTACACGTTATAACGTAATACTATATAACGTTATACGTTACATGGTAATAGTAAATAACGTTATACGTTATAACGTAATGCTACAGAACGTTATACGTTATATCGTAATACCATATAACGTTATACGTTATAACGTAATACCATATGACGTGATACGTTATAACATAATACCATATGACGTTATACGTTATAAGGAAATGCTCAAGTACGTTACACGTTATAACGTAATACTATATAACGTTATACTTTATAACGTGCTACCATATGACGTTATACGTTACAACGTAATACCATATGACGTTATACTTTATAACGTAATACCATATGACGTTATACGTTATAAGGAAATGCTCTAGTACGATACACGTTATAACGTAATACTATGTAACGTTATTCGTTAGAACGTAATAACATATAACGTTACACGTTATAACATAATACTGTATAACGTTATACGTTATAGGGAAATGCTATAGTACGTTACACGTTATAACGTAATACTGTATAACGTAATACGTTATAACGTAATACCATATAACGCTATACGTTATAACGTAATACTATATAACGTTATACGTTATAACGTAATACCATATAACGTTATACGTTATAACGGAATACTGTATGACGTTATACGTTATAACGTAATACCATATGACGTTATACGTTATAAGGAAATGCTAAAGTACGTTACACGTTATAACGTAATACTATATAACGTTATACGTTACATGGTAATACTAAATAACGTTATACGTTATAACGTAATGCTACAGAACGTTATACGTTATATCGTAATACCATATAACGTTATACGTTATAACGTAATACCATATGACGTGATACGTTATAACATAATACCATATGACGTTATACGTTATAAGGAAATGCTAAAGTACGTTACACGTTATAACGTAATACTATATAACGTTATACTTTATAACGTGCTACCATATGACGTTATACGTTACAACGTAATACCATATGACGTTATACTTTATAACGTAATACCATATGACGTTATACGTTATAAGGAAATGCTCTAGTACGATACACGTTATAACGTAATACTATATAACGTTATTCGTTAGAACGTAATAACATATAACGTTACACGTTATAAAGTAATACTGTATAACGTTATACGTTATAGGGAAATGCTATAGTACGTTACACGTTATAACGTAATACTGTATAACGTAATACGTTATAACGTAATACCATATAACGCTATACGTTATAACGTAATACTATATAACGTTATACGTTATAACGTAATACCATATAACGTTATACGTTATAACGGAATACTGTATGACGTTATACGTTATAACGTAATACCATATGACGTTATACGTTATAAGGAAATGCTAAAGTACGTTACACGTTATAACGTAATACTATATAACGTTATACGTTACATGGTAATACTAAATAACGCTATACGTTATAACGTAATGCTACAGAACGTTATACGTTATATCGTAATACCATATAACGTTATACGTTATAACGTAATACCATATGACGTGATACGTTATAACATAATACCATATGACGTTATACGTTATAAGGAAATGCTAAAGTACGTTACACGTTATAACGTAATACTATATAACGTTATACTTTATAACGTGCTACCATATGACGTTATACGTTACAACGTAATACCATATGACGTTATACTTTATAACGTAATACCATATGACGTTATACGTTATAAGGAAATGCTCTAGTACGATACACGTTATAACGTAATACTATATAACGTTATTCGTTAGAACGTAATAACATATAACGTTACACGTTATAAAGTAATACTGTATAACGTTATACGTTATAGGGAAATGCTATAGTACGTTACACGTTATAACGTAATACCATATGACGTTATACGTTATAACGTAATACTATATATCGTTATACGTTATAACGTAATACCATATGACGCTATACGTTATAGGGAAATGCTATAGTCCGTTACACGTTTTAACGTAATACTATATAACGTTATACGTTATAACGTAATACCATATGACGTTATACGTTATAACGTATTACTATATAACGTTATACGTCACATGGTAGTAGCAAATAACGTTATACGTTATAAGGTAATGCTACATAACGTTGTACGTTATAACGTAATACGAGATGACGTTATACGCTATAGGGCAATGCTATAGTACGTTACACGTTATAACGTATTACTGTATAACGTTATACGTTATAACGTAATACCATATGACGTTATACGTTATAACGTAATACCATATAACGTAATACGTCATAACGAACTACCCTAAAATGTTACACGTTATAACGTAATACCATACGACGTTATACGCTATTGGGAAATGCTATAGTCCGTTTCACGCTATAACGTAATACTATATAAAGTTATATGTTATAACGTAATCCCATATGACGTTATACGTTATAACGTAACACCATATGACGCTACACGTTATAACGTAATACTATATGACGTTATACGATATAACGTAATACCATATGACATTATACGTTGTAAGGAAATGGTATAGTACGTTACACGTCATAACGTAATACTGTATAACGTTATACGCTATAACGTAATACCATATGTCGTTATACGTTATAACGTAACACCATATGACGCTACACGTTATAACGAAATACTATATGACGTTATACGATATAACGTAATACCATATGACATTATACGTTGTAAGGAAATGGTATAGTACGTTACACGTCATAACGTAATACTGTATAACGTTATTCGTTATAACGTAATAACATATAACGTTATACGGTATAACGTAATACTATATAACGTAATACGTCATAACGAACTACCCTAAAATGTTACACGTTATAACGTAATACCATATGACGTTATACGCTATTGGGAAATGCTATAGTCCGTTTCACGTTATAACGTAATACTATATAAAGTTATATGTTATAACGTAATCCCATATGACGTTATACGTTATAACGTAATACCATATGACGTTATACGTTATAACGTAATACCATATGACGTTATACGTTATAACGTAATACTATATATCGTTATACGTTATAACGTAATACCATATGACGCTACACGTTATAACGTAATACTATATGACGTTATACGTTATAACGTACAACCATATGACGTTATACGTTATAACGTACAACCATATGACGTTATACGTTATAGCGTAATACCATATAACGTTACACGTTATAACGTAATACTATATAACATTATACGTTATAACGTAATACCATATGACGTTATACGTTATAACGTAATTCCATATAACGTTATACGATATAACGTAATACCATATAACGTTCTACGTTATAACGTAATACCACATGACGTTGTACATTATACCGTAATACCATATGACGTTGCACGTTATAACATAATACGATATGACGTTATACGTTATAGGGAAATGCTATAGTACGTTACACGTTATAACGTAATACTGTATCACGTAATACGTTATAACGTAATACTGTATAACGTTATGCGTTATAACGTAATACCATATGACCTTATACGTTATAACGTAATACCATATAACGCTATACGTTATAACGTAATACTATATAACGTTATACGTTATAACGTAATACCATATAACGTTATACGTTATAACGGAATACTGTATGACGTTATACGTTATAACGTAATACCATATGACGTTATACGTTATAAGGAAGTGCTAAAGTACGTTACACGTTATAACGTAATACTATATAACGTTATACGTTACATGGTAATAGTAAATAACGTTATACGTTATAACGTAATGCTACAGAACGTTATACGTTATATCGTAATACCATATAACGTTATACGTTATAACGTAATACCATATGACGTGATACGTTATAACATAATACCATATGACATTATACGTTATAAGGAAATGCTAAAGTACGTTACACGTTATAACGTTATACTATATAACGTTATACTTTATAACGTGCTACCATATGACGTTATACGTTACAACGTAATACCATATGACGTTATACTTTATAACGTAATACCATATGACGTTATACGTTATAAGGAAATGCTCTAGTACGATACACGTTATAACGTAATACTATGTAACGTTATTCGTTAGAACGTAATAACATATAACGTTACACGTTATAGCATAATACTGTATAACGTTATACGTTATAGGGAAATGCTATAGTACGTTACACGTTATAACGTAATACTGTATAACGTAATACGTTATAACGTAATACCATATAACGCTATACGTTATAACGTAATACTATATAACGTTATACGTTATAACGTAATACCATATAACGTTATACGTTATAACGGAATACTGTATGACGTTATACGTTATAACGTAATACCATATGATGTTATACGTTATAAGGAAATGCTAAAGTACGTTACACGTTATAACGTAATACTATATAACGTTATACGTTACATGGTAATACTAAATAACGTTATACGTTATAACGTAATGCTAAAGAACGTTATACGTTATATCGTAATACCATATAACGTTATACGTTATAACGTAATACCATATGACGTGATACGTTATAACATAATACCATATGACGTTATACGTTATAAGGAAATGCTAAAGAACGTTACACGTTATAACGTAATACTATATAACGTTATACTTTATAACGTGCTACCATATGACGTTATACGTTACAACGTAATACCATATGACGTTATACTTTATAACGTAATACCATATGACGTTATACGTTATAAGGAAATGCTCTAGTACGATACACGTTATAACGTAATACTATATAACGTTATTCGTTAGAACGTAATAGCATATAACGTTACACGTTATAAAGTAATACTGTATAACGTTATACATTATAACGTAATACCATATGACGTTATACGTTATAACGTAATACCATATGACGCTATACGTTATAGGGAAATGCTATAGTCCGTTACACGTTTTAACGTAATACTATATAACGTTATACGTTAGAACGTAATACCATATGACGTTATACGTTATAACGTATTACTATATAACGTTATACGTCACATGGTAGTAGCAAATAACGTTATACGTTATAAGGTAATGCTACATAACGTTGTACGTTATAACGTAATACGAGATGACGTTATACGCTATAGGGAAATGCTATAGTACGTTACACGTTATAACGTATTACTGTATAACGTTATACGTTATAACGTAATACCATATGACGTTATACGTTATAACGTAATACCATATAACGTTATACGTTATAACGTAATACTGTATAACATTATACGTTATAACGTAATACCATATGACATTATACGTTGTAAGGAAATGGTATAGTACGTTACACGTCATAACGTAATACTGTATAACGTTATACGTTATAACGTAATACCATATGTCGTTATACGTTATAACGTAACACCATATGACGCTACACGTTATAACGTAATACTATATGACGTTATACGATATAACGTAATACCATATGACATTATACGTTGTAAGGAAATGGTATAGTACGTTACACGTCATAACGTAATACTGTATAACGTTATTCGTTATAACGTAATAACATATAACGTTATACGGTATAACGTAATACTATATAACGTAATACGTCATAACGAACTACCTTAAATGTTACACGTTATAACGTAATACCATATGACGTTATACGCTATTGGGAAATGCTATAGTCCGTTTCACGTTATAACGTAATACTATATAAAGTTATATGTTATAACGTAATCCCATATGACGTTATACGTTATAACGTAATACCATATGACGTTATACGTTATAAGGAAATGCTAAAGTACGTTACACGTTATAACGTAATACTATATAACGTTATACTTTATAACGTGCTACCATATGACGTTATACGCCACAACGTAATACCATATGACGTTATACTTTATAACGTAATACCATATGACGTTATACTTTATAACGTAATACCATATGACGTTATACGTTATAAGGAAATGCTAAAGTACGTTACACGTTATAACGTAATACTATATAACGTTATACGTTACATGGTAATAGTAAATAACGTTATACGTTATATAGTAATGCTACAGAACGTTATACGTTATATCGTAATACCATATAACGTTATACGTTATAACGTAATACCATATGACGTTATACGCTATTGGGAAATGCTATAGTCCGTTTCACGTTATAGCGTAATACTATATAAAGTTATATGTTATAACGTAATCCCATATGACGTTATACGTTATAACGTAATACCATATGACGTTATACGTTATAACGTAATACCATATGACGTTATACGTTATAACGCAATTCCATATAACGTTATACGATATAACGTAATACCATATAATGTTCTACGTTATAACGTAATACCATATGACGTTGTACATTATACCGTAATACCATATGACGTTGCACGTTATAACATAATACGATATGACGTTGCACGTTATAACATAATACGATATGACGTTATACGTTATAGGGAAATGCTATAGTACGTTACAGGTTATAACGTAATACTGTATAACGTAATACGTTATAACGTAATACTGTATAACGTTATGCGTTATAACGTAATACCATATGACCTTATACGTTATAACGTAATACCATATAACGCTATACGTTATAACGTAATACTATATAACGTTATACGTTATAACGTAATACCATATAACGTTATACGTTATAACGGAATACTGTATGACGTTATACGTTATAACGTAATACCATATGACGTTGCACGTTATAACATAATACGATATGACGTTATACGTTATAGGGAAATGCTATAGTACGTTACAGGTTATAACGTAATACTGTATAACGTAATACGTTATAACGTAATACTGTATAACGTTATGCGTTATAACGTAATACCATATGACCTTATACGTTATAACGTAATACCATATAACGCTATACGTTATAACGTAATACTATATAACGTTATACGTTATAACGTAATACCATATAACGTTATACGTTATAACGGAATACTGTATGACGTTATACGTTATAACGTAATACCATATGACGTTATACGTTATAAGGAAATGCTAAAGTACGTTACACGTTATAACGTAATACTATATAACGTTATACGTTACATGGTAATAGTAAATAACGTTATACGTTATAACGTAATGCTACAGAACGTTATACGTTATATCGTAATACCATATAACGTTATACGTTATAACGTAATACCATATGACGTGATACGTTATAACATAATACCATATGACGTTATACGTTATAAGGAAATGCTAAAGTACGTTACACGTTATAACGTAATACTATATAACGTTATACTTTATAACGTGCTACCATATGACGTTATACGTTACAACGTAATACCATATGACGTTATACTTTATAACGTAATACCATATGACGTTATACGTTATAAGGAAATGCTCTAGTACGATACACGTTATAACGTAATACTATATAACGTTATTCGTTAGAACGTAATAACATATAACGTTACACGTTATAACATAATACTGTATAACGTTATACGTTATAGGGAAATGCTATAGTACGTTACACGTTATAACGTAATACTGTATAACGTAATACGTTATAGCGTAATACCATATAACGCTATACGTTATAACGTAATTCTATATAACGTTATACGTTATAACGTAATACCATATAACGTTATACGTTATAACGGAATACTGTATGACGTTATACGTTATAACGTAATACCATATGACGTTATACGTTATAAGGAAATGCTAAAGTACGTTACACGTTATAACGTAATACTATATAACGTTATACTTTATAACGTGCTACCATATGACGTTATACGCCACAACGTAATACCATATGACGTTATACTTTATAACGTAATACCATATGACGTTATACTTTATAACGTAATACCATATGACGTTATACGTTATAAGGAAATGCTAAAGTACGTTACACGTTATAACGTAATACTATATAACGTTATACGTTACATGGTAATAGTAAATAACGTTATACGTTATATAGTAATGCTACAGAACGTTATACGTTATATCGTAATACCATATAACGTTATACGTTATAACGTAATACCATATGACGTTATACGCTATTAGGAAATGCTATAGTCCGTTTCACGTTATAACGTAATACTATATAAAGTTATATGTTATAACGTAATCCCATATGACGTTATACGTTATAACGTAATACCATATGACGTTATACGTTATAACGTAATACCATATGACGTTATACGTTATAACGCAATTCCATATAACGTTATACGATATAACGTAATACCATATAACGTTCTACGTTATAACCTAATACCATATGACGTTGTACATTATACCGTAATACCATATGACGTTGCACGTTATAACATAATACGATATGACGTTATACGTTATTGGGAAATGCTATAGTACGTTACACGTTATAACGTAATACTGTATAACGTAATACGTTATAACGTAATACTGTATAACGTTATGCGTTATAACGTAATACCATATGACCTTATACGTTATAACGTAATACCATATAACGCTATACGTTATAACGTAATACTATATAACGTTATACGTTATAACGTAATACCATATAACGTTATACGTTATAACGCAATACTGTATGACGTTATACGTTATAACGTAATACCATATGACGTTATACGTTATAAGGAAATGCTAAAGTACGTTACACGTTATAACGTAATACTATATAACGTTATACGTTACATGGTAATAGTAAATAACGTTATACGTTATAACGTAATGCTACAGAACGTTATACGTTATATCGTAATACCATATAACGTTATACGTTATAACGTAATACCATATGACGTGATACGTTATAACATAATACCATATGACGTTATACGTTATAAGGAAATGCTAAAGTACGTTACACGTTATAACGTAATACTGTATAACGTAATACGTTATAACGTAATACTGTATAACGTTATGCGTTACAACGTAATACCATACGACGTTAAACTTTATAACGTAATACCATATGACGTTATACGTTATAAGGAAATGCTCTAGTACGAAACACGTTATAACGTAATACTATATAACGTTATACTTTATAACGTGCTACAATATGAGGTTATACGTTACAACGTAATACCATATGACGTTATACTTTATAACGTAATACCATATGACGTTATACGTTATAAGGAAATGCTCTAGTACGATGCACGTTATAACGTAATACTATATAACGTTATTCGTTAGAACGTAATAACATATAACGTTACACGTTATAACATAATACTGTATAACGTTATACGTTATAGGGAAATGCTATAGTACGTTACACGTTATAACGTAATACTGTATAACGTAATACGTTATAACGTAATACCATATAACGCTATACGTTATAACGTAATACTATATAACGTTATACGTTATAACGTAATACCATATAACGTTATACGTTATAACGGAATACTGTATGACGTTATACGTTATAACGTAATACCATATGACGTTATACGTTATAAGGAAATGCTAAAGTACGTTACACGTTATAACGTAATACTATATAACGTTATACGTTACATGGTAATAGTAAATAACGTTATACGTTACAACGTAATGCTACAGAACGTTATACGTTATATCGTAATACCATATAACGTTATACGTTATAACGTAATACCATATGACGTGATACGTTATAACATAATACCATATGACGTTATACGTTATAAGGAAATGCTAAAGTACGTTACACGTTATAACGTAATACTATATAACGTTATACTTTATAACGTGCTACCATATGACGTTATACGTTACAACGTAATACCATATGACGTTATACTTTATAACGTAATACCATATGACGTTATACGTTATAAGGAAATGCTCTAGTACGATACACGTTATAACGTAATACTATGTAACGTTATTCGTTAGAACGTAATAACATATAACGTTACACGTTATAACATAATACTGTATAACGTTATACGTTATAGGGAAATGCTATAGTACGTTACACGTTATAACGTAATACTGTATAACGTAATACGTTATAACGTAATACCATATAACGCTATACGTTATAACGTAATACTATATAACGTTATACGTTATAACGTAATACCATATAACGTTATACGTTATAACGGAATACTGTATGACGTTATACGTTATAACGTAATACCATATGACGTTATACGTTATAAGGAAATGCTAAAGTACGTTACACGTTATAACGTAATACTATATAACGTTATACGTTACATGGTAATACTAAATAACGTTATACGTTATAACGTAATGCTAAAGAACGTTATACGTTATATCGTAATACCATATAACGTTATACGTTATAACGTAATACCATATGACGTGATACGTTATAACATAATACCATATGACGTTATACGTTATAAGGAAATGCTAAAGTACGTTACACGTTATAACGTAATACTATATAACGTTATACTTTATAACGTGCTACCATATGACGTTATACGTTACAACGTAATACCATATGACGTTATACTTTATAACGTAATACCATATGACGTTATACGTTATAAGGAAATGCTCTAGTACGATACACGTTATAACGTAATACTATATAACGTTATTCGTTAGAACGTAAGAACATATAACGTTACACGTTATAAAGTAATACTGTATAACGTTATACATTATAACGTAATACCATATGACGTTATACGTTATAACGTAAGACCATATGACGTTATACGTTATAACGTAATACTATATATCGTTATACGTTATAACGTAATACCATATGACGCTATACGTTATAGGGAAATGCTATAGTCCGTTACACGTTTTAACGTAATACTATATAACGTTATACGTTAGAACGTAATACCATATGACGTTATACGTTATAACGTATTACTATATAACGTTATACGTCACATGGTAGTAGCAAATAACGTTATACGTTATAAGGTAATGCTACATAACGTTGTACGTTATAACGTAATACGAGATGACGTTATACGCTATAGGGAAATGCTATAGTACGTTACACGTTATAACGTAATACTGTATAACGTAATACGTTATAACGTAATACTGTATAACGTTATGCGTTACAACGTAATACCATATGACGTTATACTTTATAACGTAATACCATATGACGTTATACGTTATAAGGAAATGCTCTAGTACGATACACGTTATAACGTAATACTATATAACGTTATACTTTATAACGTGCTACCATACGACGTTATACGTTACAACGTAATACCATATGACGTTATACTTTATAACGTAATACCATATGACGTTATACGTTATAACGTAATACCATATAACGTTATACGTTATAACGGAATACTGTATGACGTTATACGTTATAACGGAATACTGTATAACGGTATACATTATAACGTAATACCATATGACGTTATACGTTATAACATAATACCATATGACGTTATACGTTATAAGGAAATGCTAAAGTACGTTACACGTTATAACGTAATACTATATAACGTTATACTTTATAACGTGCTACCATATGACGTTATACGTTACAACGTAATACCATATGACGTTATACTTTATAACGTAATACCATATGACGTTATACGTTATAAGGAAATGCTCTAGTACGATACACGTTATAACGTAATACTATGTAACGTTATTCGTTAGAACGTAATAACATATAACGTTACACGTTATAACATAATACTGTATAACGTTATACGTTATAGGGAAATGCTATAGTACGTTACACGTTATAACGTAATACTGTATAACGTAATACGTTATAACGTAATACCATATAACGCTATACGTTATAACGTAATACTATATAACGTTATACGTTATAACGTAATACCATATAACGTTATACGTGATAACGGAATACTGTATGACGTTATACGTTATAACGTAATACCATATGACGTTATACGTTATAAGGAAATGCTAAAGTACGTTACACGTTATAACGTAATACCATATGACGCTATACGTTATAGGGAAGTGCTATAGTCCGTTACACGTTTTAACGTAATACTATATAACGTTATACGTTAGAACGTAATACCATATGACGTTATACGTTATAACGTATTACTATATAACGTTATACGTCACATGGTAGTAGCAAATAACGTTATACGTTATAAGGTAATGCTACATAACGTTGTACGTTATAACGTAATACGAGATGACGTTATACGCTATAGGGAAATGCTATAGTACGTTACACGTTATCACGTATTACTGTATAACGTTATACGTTATAACGTAATACCATATGACGTTATACGTTATAACGTAATACCATATAACGTTATACGTTATAACGTAATACTATATAACATTATACGTTATAACGTAATACCATATGACATTATACGTTGTAAGGAAATGGTATAGTACGTTACACGTCATAACGTAATACTGTATAACGTTATACGTTATAACGTAATACCATATGTCGTTATACGTTATAACGTAACACCATATGACGCTACACGTTATAACGTAATACTATATGACGTTATACGATATAACGTAATACCATATGACATTATACGTTGTAAGGAAATGGTATAGTACGTTACACGTCATAACGTAATACTGTATAACGTTATTCGTTATAACGTAATAACATGTAACGTTATACGGTATAACGTAATACTATATAACGTAATACGTCATAACGAACTACCCTAAAATGTTACACGTTATAACGTAATACCAAATGACGTTATACGTTATAAGGAAATGCTAAAGTACGTTACACGTTATAACGTAATACTATATAACGTTATACGTTACATGGTAATACTAAATAACGTTATACGTAATAACGTAATGCTACAGAACGTTATACGTTATATCGTAATACCATATAACGTTATACGTTATAACGTAATACCATATGACGTGATACGTTATAACATAATACCATATGACGTTATACGTTATAAGGAAATGCTAAAGTACGTTACACGTTATAACGTAATACTATATAACGTTATACTTTATAACGTGCTACCATATGACGTTATACGTTACAACGTAATACCATATGACGTTATACTTTATAACGTAATACCATATGACGTTATACGTTATAAGGAAATGCTCTAGTACGATACACGTTATAACGTAATACTATATAACGTTATTCGTTAGAACGTAATAACATATAACGTTACACGTTATAAAGTAATACTGTATAACGTTGTACATTATAACGTAATACCATATGACGTTATACGTTATAACGTAATACCATATGACTTTATACGTTATAACGTAATACTATATATCGTTATACGTTATAACGTAATACCATATGACGCTATACGTTATAGGGAAATGCTATAGTCCGTTACACGTTTTAACGTAATACTATATAACGTTATACGTTAGAACGTAATACCATATGACGTTATACGTTATAACGTATTACTATATAACGTTATACGTCACATGGTAGTAGCAAATAACGTTATACGTTATAAGGTAATGCTACATAACGTTGTACGTTATAACGTAATACGAGATGACGTTATACGCTATAGGGAAATGCTATAGTACGTTACACGTTATAACGTATTACTGTATAACGTTATACGTTATAACGTAATACCATATGACGTTATACGTTATAACGTAATACCATATGACGTTATACGTTATAACGTAATACCATATAACGTTATACGTTATAACGTAATACTATATAACATTATACGTTATAACGTAATACCATATGACGTTATACGTTATAACGTAATACCGTATGACGTTGTACGTTATAACATACTACGATATGACGTTGTACGTTATAGGGAAATGCTATAGTACGTTACACGTTATACCGTAATACTGTATAACGTTATACGATATAACGTAATACTATATAACGTTATACGATATAACGTAATACCATATGACATTATACGTTGTAAGGAAATGGTATAGTACGTTACACGTCATAACGTAATACTGTATAACGTTATACGTTATAACGTAACACCATATGTCGTTATACGTTATAACGTAACACCATATGACGCTACACGTTATAACGTAATACTATATGACGTTATACGATATAACGTAATACCATATGACATTATACGTTGTAAGGAAATGGTATAGTACGTTACACGTCATAACGTAATACTGTATAACGTTATTCGTTATAACGTAATAACATATAACGTTATACGGTATAACGTAATACTATATAACGTAATACGTCATAACGAACTACCCTAAAATGTTACACGTTATAACGTAATACCATATGACGTTATACGCTATTGGGAAATGCTATAGTCCGTTTCACGTTATAACGTAATACTATATAAAGTTATATGTTATAACGTAATCCCATATGACGTTATACGTAATAACGTAATCCCATATGACGTTATACGTTATAACGTAATACCATATAACGTTACACGGTTTAACGTAATATTATATAACGTTATACGTCACATGGTAGTAGCAAATAACGTTATACGTTATAAGGTAATGCTACATAACGTTGTACGTTATAACGTAATACGATATGACGTTATACGCTATAGGGAAATGCTATAGTACGTTACACGTTATAACGTAATACTTTATAACGTTATACGTTATAACGTAATACTATATAACGTTATACGTTACAACGTAATACCATATGCTGTTATACGTTATAAGGAAATGCTATAGTACGTTACATGTTATAACGTAATACTGTATAACGTTATGCGTTATAACGTAATACCATATAACGTTATACGTTATAACGTAATACCATATGACGTTATACGTCATAACGTAATTCCATATAACGTTATACGTTATAACGTAATACGATATGACGTTATACGTTATAAGGAAATGCTATAGTACGATACACGTTATAGTGTAATACTATATAACGTTATTCGTTATAACGTAATAACATATAACGTTATACGTTATGACGTAATACTATATAACGTAATACGTCATAACGAACTACCATAAAACGTTACACGTTATAACGTAATACCATATGACGTTATACGTTATAACGTAATACCATATGACGTTATACGCTATTGGGAAATGCTATAGTACGTTACACGTTACAACGTAATACTATATAACGTTATACGTTATAACGGAATACTCTATGACGTTATACGTTGTAACGTAATACCATATTACGTTATACGTTATAACGGAATACTGTATGACGTTATACGTTCTAACGTAATACCATATGACGTTATACGTTATAACGGAATACTGTATGACGTTATACGTTATAAGCAAATGCTATAGTACGTTACACGTTACAACGTAATACTATATAACGTTATACGTTATAACGGAATACTCTGTGACGTTATACGTTATAACGTAACAACATATGGCGTTAGACGTTATAAGGAAATGCCAAAGTACGTTACACGTTATAACGTAATACTATATAACGTTATACGTTATAACGTAATACCATATGACGTTATACGTTATAACGTATTACTATATAACGTTATAAGTCACATGGTAGTAGCAAATAACGTTATACGTTATAAGGTAATGCTACATAACGTTGTACGTTATAACGTAATACCATATGCTGTTATACGTTATAAGGAAATGCTATAGTACGTTACACGTTATAGCGTAATACTGTATAACGTAATGCGTTATAACGTAATACCATATAACGTTATACGTTATAACGTAATACCATATGACGTTATAGTTTATAACGTAATACCATATAACGTTATACGTTATAACGGAATACTCTATGACATTATACGTTATAACGTAATAACATATGACGTTAGACGTTATAAGGAAATGCCAAAGTACGTTACACGTTATAACGTAATACTATATAACGTTATACGTTACATGGTAATAGTAAATAACGTTATACGTTATAACGTAATGCTACAGAACGTTATACGTTATATCGTAATACCATATAACGTTATACGTTATAACGTAATCCTATATATCGTTATACGTTATAACGTAATACCATATGACGTTATACGTTATAACGTAATACGATATGACGTTATACGTTATAACGTAATCCTATATATCGTTATACGTTATAACGTAATACCATATGACGTTATACGTTATAAGGAAATGCTATAGTACGTTACACGTTATAACGTAATACTGTATAACGTTATACGTTATAACATAATACCATATGACGTTATACGTTATAACGTAATACCATATGACGTTAAACGTTATTGGGAAATGCTATAGTACGTTACACGTTATAACGTAATACTGTATAACGTAATACGTTATAACGTAATACTGTATAACGTTATGCGTTATAACGTAATACCATATGACCTTATACGTTATAACGTAATACCATATAACGCTATACGTTATAACGTAATACTATATAACGTTATACGTTATACGTTATAACGGAATACTGTATGACGTTATACGTTATAACGTAATACCATATGACGTTATACGTTATAAGGAAATGCTAAAGTACGTTACACGTTATAACGTAATACTATATAACGTTATACGTTACATGCTAATACTATATAACGTTATACGTTATAACGTAATACCATATGACGTTATACGTTATAACGTAATTCCATATAACGTTATACGATATAACGTAATACCATATAACGTTCTACGTTATAACGTAATACCATATGACATTGTACGTTATAACATAATACGATATGACGTTATACGTTATAACGTAATACCATATGACGTTATACGTTATAAGGAAATGCTAAAGTACGTTATAACGTAATACTGTATGACGTAATACATTATAACGTAATACCATATAACGTTATACGTTATAACGTAATACTTTATAACGTTATACGTTATAACGTAATACCATATGACGTTCTACGTTATAACGTAATACGATATGACGTTATACGTTATAACGTAATCCTATATATCGTTATACGTTATAACGTAATACCATATGACGTTATACTTTATAACGTGCTACCATATGACGTTATACGTTACAACGTAATACCATATGACGTTATACTTTATAACGTAATACCATATGACGTTATACGTTATAAGGAAATGCTCTAGTACGATACACGTTATAACGTAATACTATATAACGTTATTCGTTAGAACGTAATAACATATAACGTTACACGTTATAAAGTAATACTGTATAACGTTGTACATTATAACGTAATACCATATGACGTTATACGTTATAACGTAATACCATATGACGTTATACGTTATAACGTAATACTATATATCGTTATACGTTATAACGTAATACCATATGACGCTATACGTTATAGGGAAATGCTATAGTCCGTTACACGTTTTAACGTAATACTATATAACGTTATACGTTAGAACGTAATACCATATGACGTTATACGTTATAACGTATTACTATATAACGTTATACGTCACATGGTAGTAGCAAATAACGTTATACGTTATAAGGTAATGCTACATAACGTTGTACGTTATAACGTAATACGAGATGACGTTATACGCTATAGGGAAATGCTATAGTACGTTACACGTTATAACGTATTACTGTATAACGTTATACGTTATAACGTAATACCATATGACGTTATACGTTATAACGTAATACCATATGACGTTATACGTTATAACGTAATACCATATAACGTTATACGTTATAACGTAATACTATATAACATTATACGTTATAACGTAATACCATATGACGTTATACGTTATAACGTAATACCGTATGACGTTGTACGTTATAACATACTACGATATGACGTTGTACGTTATAGGGAAATGCTATCGTACGTTACACGTTATACCGTAATACTGTATAACGTTATACGATATAACGTAATACTATATAACGTTATACGATATAACGTAATACCATATGACATTATACGTTGTAAGGAAATGGTATAGTACGTTACACGTCATAACGTAATACTGTATAACGTTATACGTTATAACGTAATACCATATGTCGTTATACGTTATAACGTAACACCATATGACGCTACACGTTATAACGTAATACTATATGACGTTATACGATATAACGTAATACCATATGACATTATACGTTGTAAGGAAATGGTATAGTACGTTACACGTCATAACGTAATACTGTATAACGTTATTCGTTATAACGTAATAACATATAACGTTATACGGTATAACGTAATACTATATAACGTAATACGTCATAACGAACTACCCCAAAATGTTACACGTTATAACGTAATACCATATGACGTTATACGCTATTGGGAAATGCTATAGTCCGTTTCACGTTATAACGTAATACTATATAAAGTTATATGTTATAACGTAATCCCATATGACGTTATACGTAATAACGTAATCCCATATGACGTTATACGTTATAACGTAATACCATATAACGTTACACGGTTTAACGTAATATTATATAACGTTATACGTCACATGGTAGTAGCAAATAACGTTATACGTTATAAGGTAATGCTACATAACGTTGTACGTTATAACGTAATACGATATGACGTTATACGCTATAGGGAAATGCTATAGTACGTTACACGTTATAACGTAATACTTTATAACGTTATACGTTATAACGTAATACTATATAACGTTATACGTTACAACGTAATACCATATGCTGTTATACGTTATAAGGAAATGCTATAGTACGTTACATGTTATAACGTAATACTGTATAACGTTATGCGTTATAACGTAATACCATATAACGTTATACGTTATAACGTAATACCATATGACGTTATACGTCATAACGTAATTCCATATAACGTTATACGTTATAACGTAATACGATATGACGTTATACGTTATAAGGAAATGCTATAGTACGATACACGTTATAGTGTAATACTATATAACGTTATTCGTTATAACGTAATAACATATAACGTTATACGTTATGACGTAATACTATATAACGTAATACGTCATAACGAACTACCATAAAACGTTACACGTTATAACGTAATACCATATGACGTTATACGTTATAACGTAATACCATATGACGTTATACGCTATTGGGAAATGCTATAGTACGTTACACGTTACAACGTAATACTATATAACGTTATACGTTATAACGGAATACTCTATGACGTTATACGTTGTAACGTAATACCATATTACGTTATACGTTATAACGGAATACTGTATGACGTTATACGTTCTAACGTAATACCATATGACGTTATACGTTATAACGGAATACTGTATGACGTTATACGTTATAAGCAAATGCTATAGTACGTTACACGTTACAACGTAATACTATATAACGTTATACGTTATAACGGAATACTCTGTGACGTTATACGTTATAACGTAATAACATATGGCGTTAGACGTTATAAGGAAATGCCAAAGTACGTTACACGTTATAACGTAATACTATATAACGTTATACGTTATAACGTAATACCATATGACGTTATACGTTATAACGTATTACTATATAACGTTATAAGTCACATGGTAGTAGCAAATAACGTTATACGTTATAAGGTAATGCTACATAACGTTGTACGTTATAACGTAATACCATATGCTGTTATACGTTATAAGGAAATGCTATAGTACGTTACACGTTATAGCGTAATACTGTATAACGTAATGCGTTATAACGTAATACCATATAACGTTATACGTTATAACGTAATACCATATGACGTTATAGTTTATAACGTAATACCATATAACGTTATACGTTATAACGGAATACTCTATGACATTATACGTTATAACGTAATAACATATGACGTTAGACGTTATAAGGAAATGCCAAAGTACGTTACACGTTATAACGTAATACTATATAACGTTATACGTTACATGGTAATAGTAAATAACGTTATACGTTATAACGTAATGCTACAGAACGTTATACGTTATATCGTAATACCATATAACGTTATACGTTATAACGTAATCCTATATATCGTTATACGTTATAACGTAATACCATATGACGTTATACGTTATAACGTAATACGATATGACGTTATACGTTATAACGTAATCCTATATATCGTTATACGTTATAACGTAATACCATATGACGTTATACGTTATAAGGAAATGCTATAGTACGTTACACGTTATAACGTAATACTGTATAACGTTATACGTTATAACATAATACCATATGACGTTATACGTTATAACGTAATACCATATGACGTTAAACGTTATTGGGAAATGCTATAGTACGTTACACGTTATAACGTAATACTGTATAACGTAATACGTTATAACGTAATACTGTATAACGTTATGCGTTATAACGTAATACCATATGACCTTATACGTTATAACGTAATACCATATAACGCTATACGTTATAACGTAATACTATATAACGTTATACGTTATACGTTATAACGGAATACTGTATGACGTTATACGTTATAACGTAATACCATATGACGTTATACGTTATAAGGAAATGCTAAAGTACGTTACACGTTATAACGTAATACTATATAACGTTATACGTTACATGCTAATACTATATAACGTTATACGTTATAACGTAATACCATATGACGTTATACGTTATAACGTAATTCCATATAACGTTATACGATATAACGTAATACCATATAACGTTCTACGTTATAACGTAATACCATATGACATTGTACGTTATAACATAATACGATATGACGTTATACGTTATAACGTAATACCATATGACGTTATACGTTATAAGGAAATGCTAAAGTACGTTACACGTTATAACGTAATACTGTATGACGTAATACATTATAACGTAATACCATATAACGTTATACGTTATAACGTAATACTTTATAACGTTATACGTTATAACGTAATACTATATAACGTTATACGTTACAACGTAATACCATATGCTGTTATACGTTATAAGGAAATGCTATAGTACGTTACATGTTATAACGTAATACTGTATAACGTTATGCGTTATAACGTAATACCATATAACGTTATACGTTATAACGTAATACCATATGACGTTGTACGTCATAACGTAATTCCATATAACGTTATACGTTATAACGTAATACGATATGACGTTATACGTTATAAGGAAATGCTATAGTACGATACACGTTATAGTGTAATACTATATAACGTTATTCGTTATAACGTAATAACATATAACGTTATACGTTATGACGTAATACTATATAACGTAATACGTCATAACGAACTACCATAAAACGTTACACGTTATAACGTAATACCATATGACGTTATACGTTATAACGTAATACCATATGACGTTATACGCTATTGGGAAATGCTATAGTACGTTACACGTTACAACGTAATACTATATAACGTTATACGTTATAACGGAATACTCTATGACGTTATACGTTGTAACGTAATACCATATTACGTTATACGTTATAACGGAATACTGTATGACGTTATACGTTCTAACGTAATACCATATGACGTTATACGTTATAACGGAATACTGTATGACGTTATACGTTATAAGCAAATGCTATAGTACGTTACACGTTACAACGTAATACTATATAACGTTATACGTTATAACGGAATACTCTGTGACGTTATACGTTATAACGTAATAACATATGGCGTTAGACGTTATAAGGAAATGCCAAAGTACGTTACACGTTATAACGTAATACTATATAACGTTATACGTTATAACGTAATACCATATGACGTTATACGTTATAACGTATTACTATATAACGTTATAAGTCACATGGTAGTAGCAAATAACGTTATACGTTATAAGGTAATGCTACATAACGTTGTACGTTATAACGTAATACCATATGCTGTTATACGTTATAAGGAAATGCTATAGTACGTTACACGTTATAACGTAATACTGTATAACGTAATGCGTTATAACGTAATACCATATAACGTTATACGTTATAACGTAATACCATATGACGTTATAGTTTATAACGTAATACCATATAACGTTATACGTTATAACGGAATACTCTATGACATTATACGTTATAACGTAATAACATATGACGTTAGACGTTATAAGGAAATGCCAAAGTACGTTACACGTTATAACGTAATACTATATAACGTTATACGTTACATGGTAATAGTAAATAACGATATACGTTATAACGTAATGCTACAGAACGTTATACGTTATATCGTAATACCATATAACGTTATACGTTATAACGTAATACTGTATGACGTAATACGTTATAACGTAATACCATATAACGTTATACGTTATAACGTAATACCATATGACGTTATACGTCATAACGTAATTCCATATAACGTTATACGTTATAACGTAATACCATATGACGTTATACGTTATAAGGAAATGCTATAGTACGATACACGTTATAGCGTAATACTATATAACGTTATTCGTTATAACGTAATAACATATAACGTTATACGTTATAACGTAATACTATATAACATAATACGTCATAACGAACTACCATAAAACGTTACACGTTATAACGTAATACCATATGACGTTATACGTTATAAAGTAATACCATATGACGTTATACGCTATTGGGAAATGCTATAGTACGTTACACGTTATAACGTAATACTGTATAACGTTATACATTATAACCTAATACCATATGACGTTATACGTTATAACGTAATACCATATGACGTTATACGTTATAACGTAATACCATATGACGTTATACGTTATAAGGAAATGCTATAGTACGATACACGTTATAGCGTAATACTATATAACGTTATTCGTTATAACGTAATAACATATAACGTTATACGTTATAACGTAATACTATATAACATAATACGTCATAACGAACTACCATAAAACGTTACACGTTATAACGTAATACCATATGACGTTATACGTTATAACGTAATACCGTATGACGCTATACGTTATAGGGAAATGCTATAGTCCGTTTCACGTTATAACGTAATACTATATAAAGTTATACGTTATAACGTAATCCCATATGACGTTATACGTTATAACGTAATACCATATAACGTTACAGGGTTTAACGTAATACTATATAACGTTATACGTCACATGGTAGTAGCAAATAACGTTATGCGTTATAAGGTAATGCTACATAACGTTGTACGTTATAACGTAATACGATATGACGTTATACGCTATAGGGAAATGCTATAGTACGTTACACGTTATAACGTAATACTGTATAACGTAATACGTTATAACGTCATACTGTATAACGTTATGCGTTATAACGTAATACCATATGACCTTATACGTTATAACGTAATACCATATAACGCTATACGTTATAACGTAATACTATATAACGTTATACGTTATAACGTAATACCATATAACGTTACACGTTATAACGGAATACTGTATGACGTTATACGTTATAACGTAATACCATATGACGTTATACGTTATAAGGAAATGCTAAAGTACGTTACACGTTATAACGTAATACTATATAACGTTATACGTTACATGGTAATAGTAAATAACGTTATACGTTATAACGTAATGCTACAGAACGTTATACGTTATATCGTAATACCATATAACGTTATACGTTATAACGTAATACCATATGACGTGATACGTTATAACATAATACCATATGACGTTATACGTTATAAGGTAATGCTAAAGTACGTTACACGTTATAACGTAATACTATATAACGTTATACTTTATAACGTGCTACCATATGACGTTATACGTTACAACGTAATACCATATGACGTTATACTTTATAACGTAATACCATATGACGTTATACGTTATATGGAAATGCTCTAGTACGATACACGTTATAACGTAATACTATATAACGTTATTCGTTAGAACGTAATAACATATAACGTTACACGTTATAACATAATACTGTATAACGTTATACGTTATAGGGAAATGCTATAGTACGTTACACGTTATAACGTAATACTGTATAACGTAATACGTTATAACGTAATACCATATAACGCTATACGTTATAACGTAATACTATATAACGTTATACGTTATAACGGAATACTGTATGACGTTATACGTTATAACGTAATACCATATGACGTTATACGTTATAAGGAAATGCTAAAGTACGTTACACGTTATAACGTAATACTATATAACGTTATACGTTACATGGTAATAGTAAATAACGTTATACGTTATAACGTAATGCTACTGAACGTTATACGTTATATCGTAATACCATATAACGTTATACGTTATAACGTAATACCATATGACGTGATACGTTATAACATAATACCATATGACGTTATACGTTATAAGGAAATGCTAAAGTACGTTACACGTTATAACGTAAAACTATATAACGTTATACTTTATAACGTGCTACCATATGACGTTATACGTTACAACGTAATACCATATGACGTTATACTTTATAACGTAATACCATATGACGTTATACGTTATAAGGAAATGCTCTAGTACGATACACGTTATTACGTAATACTATATAACGTTATTCGTTAGAACGTAATAACATATAACGTTACACGTTATAACATAATACTGTATAACGTTATACGTTATAACGTAATACCATATAACGTTATACGTTATAACGTAATACCATATGACGTTATACGTCATAACGTAATTCCATATAACCTTATACGTTATAACGTAATACCATATAACGTTACACGTTATAACGTAATACCATATGACGTTATACGTTGTAAGGAAATGCTATAGTACGATACACGTCATCACGTAATACTGTATAACGTTATACGTTATAACTTAATACCATATGTCGTTATACGTTATAACGTAATACCATATGACGTTATACGTTATAACGTAATACTATATATCGTTATACGTTATAACGTAATACCATATGACGCTATACGTTATAGGGAAATGCTATAGTCCGTTTCACGTTATAACGTAATACTATATAAAGTTATACGTTATAACGTAATCCCATATGACGTTATACGTTATAACGTAATACCATATAACGTTACACGGTTTACCGTAATACTATATAACGTTATACGTCACATGGTAGTAGCAAATAACGTTATACGTTATAAGGTAATGCTACATAACGTTGTACGTTATAACGTAATACGATATGACGTTATACGCTATAGGGAAATGCTATAGTACGTTACACGTTATAACGTAATAATGTATAACGTTATACGTTATAACGTAATACTGTATAACGTTATACGTTATAACGTAATACTGTATAACGTTATACGTTATAACGTAATACTGTATAACGTTATACGTTATAGGGAAATGCTATAGTACGTTACACGTTATAACGTAATACTGTATAACGTAATACGTTATAACGTAATACCATATAACGCTATACGTTATAACGTAATACTATATAACGTTATACGTTATAACGGAATACTGTATGACGTTATACGTTATAACGTAATACCATATGACGTTATACGTTATAAGGAAATGCTAAAGTACGTTACACGTTATAACGTAATACTGTATAACGTTATACGTTATAACGTAATACTGTATAACGTTATACGTTATAACGTAATACTGTATAACGTTATACGTTATAACGTAATACTGTATAACGTTATACGTTATAACGTAATACTGTATAACGTTATACGTTATAACGTAATACTGTATAACGTTATACGTTATAACGTAATACTGTATAACGTTATACGTTATAACGTAATACCATATGACGTTGTACGTTATAACGTAATCCGATATGACGATATACGTTATAGGGAAATGCTATAGTACGTTACACGTTATAACGTAATACTGTATAACGTTATACGTTATAACATAATACCATATGACGTTATACGTTATAACGTAACACTATATAAAGTTATACGTTATAACGTAATCCCATATGACGTTACACGTTATAACGTAATACCATATAACGTTACACGTTTTAACGTAATACTATATAACGTTACACGTTATAACGTAATACCATATGACGTTATACGTTATAACGGAATACTGTATGACGATATACGTTCTAACGTAATACCATATGACGTTATACGTTATAAGGAAATGATAAAGTACGTTACACGTAGTAACGTAATACTATATAACGTTATACGTTACATGGTAATAGTAAAAAACGTTATACGTTATAACGTAATGCTACAGAACGTTATGCGCTATATCGTAATACCATATAATGTTATACGTTATAACGTAATACTATATAACGTAATACGTCATAACGTAATACCACATAACGTTACACGTTATAACGTAATACGATATGACGTTATACGTTATAACGTAATACTATATATCGTTATACGTTATAACGTAATACCATATGACGTTATACGTTATTGGGAAATGCTATAGTACGTTACACGTTATAAAGTAATACTGTATAACGTTATACATTATAACGTAATACCATATGACGTTATACGTTATAGCGTAATACCATATGACCTTATACGTTATTGGGAAATGCTATAGTACGTTACACGTTATAAAGTAATACTGTATAACGTTATACATTATAACGTAATACCATATGACGTTATACGTTATAACGTAATACCATATGACGTTATACGTTATAACGTAATACCATATAACGTTATACGTTATAACGGAATACTCTATGACGTTATACGTTATAACGTAATACCATATGACGTTAGACGTTATAAGGAAATGCCAAAGTACGTTACACGTTATAACGTAATACTATATAACGTTATACGTTACATGGTAATAGTAAATAACGTTATACGTTATAACGTAATGCTACAGAACGTTATACGTTATATCGTAATACCTTATAACGTTATACGTTATAACGTAATCCTATATATCGTTATACGTTATAACGTAATACCATATGACGTTATACGTTATCGCGTAATACCATATGACGTTATACGTTATAAGCAAATGCTATAGTCCGTTACACGTTTTAACGTAATACTATATAACGTTATACGTTATAACGTAATACCATATGACGTTATACGTTATAACGTATTACTATATAACGTTATAAGTCACATGGTAGTAGCAAATAACGTTATACGTTATAAGGTAATGCTACATAACGTTGTACGTTATAACGTAATACGATATGACGTTATACGCTATAGGGAAATGCTATAGTACGTTACACGTTATAACGTAATACTGTATAACGTTATACGTTATAACGTAATACTGTATAACGTTATACATTATAACGTAATACCATATGACGTTATACGTTATAACGTAATACCATATAACGCTATACGTTATAACGTAATACTATATAACGTTATACGTTATAACGTAATACCATATAACGTTATACGTTATAACGGAATACTGTATGACGTTATACGTTATAACGTAATACCATATGACGTTATACGTTATAAGGAAATGCTAAAGTACGTTACACGTTATAACGTAATACTATATAACGTTATACTTTATAACGTACTACCATATGACGTTATACGTTATAACGTAATACCATATGACGTTATAGTTTATAACGTAATACCATATGACGTTATACGTTATAACGTAATACCATATGACGTTATACGTTATAAGCAAATGCTATAGTCCGTTACACGTTTTAACGTAATACCATATAACGTTATACGTTATAACGTAATACCATATGACGTTATACGTTATAACGTATTACTATATAACGTTATAAGTCACATGGTAGTAGCAAATAACGTTATACGTTATAAGGTAATGCAACATAACGTTGTACGTTATAACGTAATACGATATGACGTTATACGCTATAGGGAAATGCTATAGTACGTTACACGTTATAACGTAATACTGTATAACGTTATACGTTATAACGTAATACCATATGACGTTATACGTTATAACGTAATACCATATAACGTTATACGTTATAACGTAATACTATATAACGTTATACGTTATAACGTAATACCATATGACGTTATACGTTATAACGTAATTCCATATAACGTTATACGATATAACGTAATACCATATAACGATCTACGTTATAACGTAATACCATATGACGTTGTACGTTATAACATAATATCATATGACGTTATACGTTATAAGGAAATGCTAAAGTACGTTACACGTTATAACGTAATACTATATAACGTTATACTTTATAACGTGCTACCATATGACGTTATACGTTACAACGTAATACCATATGACGTTATACTTTATAACGTAATACCATATGACGTTATACGTTATATGGAAATGCTCTAGTACGATACACGTTATAACGTAATACTATATAACGTTATTCGTTAGAACGTAATAACATATATCGTTACACGTTATAACATAATACTGTATAACGTTATACGTTATAGGGAAATGCTATAGTACGTTACACGTTATAACGTAATACTGTATAACGTAATACGTTATAACGTAATACCATATAACGCTATACGTTATAACGTAATACTATATAACGTTATACGTTATAACGTAATACCATATAACGTTATACGTTAAAACGGAATACTGTATGACGTTCTACGTTATAACGTAATACCATATGACGTTATACGTTATAAGGAAATGCTAAAGTACGTCACACGTTATAACGTAATACTATATAACGTTATACGTTACATGGTAATAGTAAATAACGTTATACGTTATAACGTAATGCTACTGAACGTTATACGTTATATCGTAATACCATATAACGTTATACGTTATAACGTAATACCATATAACGTTATACGTTAAAACGGAATACTGTATGACGTTCTACGTTATAACGTAATACCATATGACGTTATACGTTATAAGGAAATGCTAAAGTACGTTACACGTTATAACGTAATACTATATAACGTTATACTTTATAACGTGCTACCATATGACGTTATACGTTACAATGTAATACCATATGACGTTATACTTTATAACGTAATACCATATGACGTTATACGTTATAAGGAAATGCTCTAGTACGATACACGTTATAACGTAATACTATATAACGTTATTCGTTAGAACGTAATAACATATAACGTTACACGTTATAACATAATACTGTATAACGTTATACGTTATAACGTAATACCATATAACGTTATACGTTATAACGTAATACCATATGACGTTATACGTCATAACGTAATTCCATATAACCTTATACGTTATAACGTAATACCATATAACGTTACACGTTATAACGTAATACCATATGACGTTATACGTTGTAAGGAAATGCTATAGTACGATACACGTCATCACGTAATACTGTATAACGTTATACGTTATAACTTAATACCATCTGTCGTTATACGTTATAACGTAATACCATATGACGTTATACGTCACATGGTAGTAGCAAATAACGTTATACGTTATAACGTAATACCATATGACGTTATACGTCACATGGTAGTAGCAAATAACGTTATACGTTATAAGGTAATGCTACATAACGTTGTACGTGATAACGTAATACGATATGACGTTATACGCTATAGGGAAATG
Organism: Bombus sonorus; assembly: GCA_029958995.1. Taxonomy (NCBI): domain Eukaryota; kingdom Metazoa; phylum Arthropoda; class Insecta; order Hymenoptera; family Apidae; genus Bombus; species Bombus sonorus. The sequence continues at coordinate 528,932 of JARWAU010000044.1, forward strand.
CTATAGTACGTTACACGTTATAACGTAATACTGTATAACGTTATACATTATAACGTAATACCATATGACGTTATACGTTATAACGTAATACCATATGACGTTATACGTTATAACGTAATACTATATATCGTTATACGTTATAACGTAATACCATATGACGCTATACGTTATAGGGAAATGCTATAGTCCGTTTCACGTTATAACGTAATACTATATAAAGTTATACGTTATAACGTAATCCCATATGACGTTATACGTTATAACGTAATACCATATAACGTTACACGGTTTACCGTAATACTATATAACGTTATACGTCACATGGTAGTAGCAAATAACGTTATACGTTATAAGGTAATGCTACATAACGTTGTACGTTATAACGTAATACGATATGACGTTATACGCTATAGGGAAATGCTATAGTACGTTACACGTTATAACGTAATACTGTATAACGTTATACGTTATAACGTAATACTGTATAACGTTATACGTTATAACGTAATACTGTATAACGTTATACGTTATAACGGAATACTGTATAACGTTATACATTATAACGTAATACCATATGACGTTATACGTTATAACGTAATACCATATGACGTTATACGTAATAACGTAATACTATATAACGTTATACGTTATAACGTAATACCATATGACGTTATACGTCATAACGTAATTCCATATAACGTTATACGTTATAACGTAATACCATATAACGTTACACGTTATAACGTAATACCATATGACGTTATACGTTGTAAGGAAATGCTATAGTACGTTACACGTCATAACGTAATACTGTATTACGTTATACGTTATATCGTAATACCATATGTCGTTATACGTTATAACGTAATACCATATGACGTTATACGTTATAAGGAAATGCTATAGTACGATACACGTTATAGCGTAATACTATATAACGTTATTCGGTATAACGTAATAACATATAACGTTATACGTTATAACGTAATACTAGATAACGTAATACGTCATAACGAACTACCATAAAACGTTACACGTTATAACGTAGCACCATATAACGTTATACGTTATAACGTAATACCATATGACGTTATACGCTATTGGGAAATGCTATAGTACGTTACACGTTATAACGTAATACTGTATAACGTTATACATTATAACGTAATACCATATGACGTTATACGTTATAACGTAATACCATATGACGTTATACGTTATAACGTAATACTATATATCGTTATACGTTATAACGTAATAAAATATGACGCTATACGTTATAGGGAAATGCTATAGTCCGTTTCACGTTATAACGTAATACTATATAAAGTTATACGTTATAACGTAATCCCATATGACGTTATACGTTATAACGTAATACCATATAACGTTATACGTTATAACGTAATACCATATGACGTTATACGCTATAGGGAAATGCTATAGTACGTTACACGTTATAACGTAATACTGTATAACGTTATACGGTATAACCTAACCCCAATACTGTATGACGTTATACGTTCTAACGTAATACCATCTGACGTTATACGTTATAAGGAAATGATAAAGTACGTTACACGTAGTAACGTAATACTATATAACGTTATACGTTACATGGTAATAGTAAAAAACGTTATACGTTATAACGTAATGCTACAGAACGTTATACGCTATATCGTAATACCATATAATGTTATACGTTATAACGTAATACTATATAACGTAATACGTCATAACGTAATACCACATAACGTTACACGTTATAACGTAATACGATATGACGTTATACGTTATAACGTAATACTGTATATCGTTATACGTTATAACGTAATACCATATGACGTTATACGTTATAAGGAAATGATAAAGTACGTTACACGTAGTAACGTAATACTATATAACGTTATACGTTACATGGTAATAGTAAAAAACGTTATACGTTATAACGTAATGCTACAGAACGTTATACGCTATATCGTAATACCATATAATGTTATACGTTATAACGTAATACTATATAACGTAATACGTCATAACGTAATACCACATAACGTTACACGTTATAACGTAATACGATATGACGTTATACGTTATAACGTAATACTATATATCGTTATACGTTATAACGTAATACCATATGACGTTATACGTTATAACGTAATACCATATGACGTTTTACGTTATAAGCAAATGCTATAGTACGTTACGCGTTACAACGTAATACTATATAACGTTATACGTTATAACGTAATACCATATGACGTTATACGTTATAACGTACAACCATATGACGTTATACGTTATAACGTATTACCATATAACGTTACACGTTATAACGTAATACTATATATCGTTATACGTTATAACGTAATACCATATGACGTTATACGTTATTGGGAAATGCTATAGTACGTTACACGTTATAAAGTAATACTGTATAACGTTATACATTATAACGTAATACCATATGACCTATACGTTATAGCGTAATACCATATGACCTTATACGTTATTGGGAAATGCTATAGTACGTTACACGTTATAAAGTAATACTGTATAACGTTATACATTATAACGTAATACCATATGACGTTATAGTTTATAACGTAATACCATATGACGTTATACGTTATAACGTAATACCATATGACGTTATACGTTATAAGCAAATGCTATAGTCCGTTACACGTTTTAACGTAATACTATATAACGTTATACGTTATAACGTAATACCATATGACGTTATACGTTATAACGTATTACTATATAACGTTATAAGTCACATGGTAGTAGCAAATAACGTTATACGTTATAAGGTAATGCTACATAACGTTGTACGTTATAACGTAATACGATATGACGTTATACGCTATAGGGAAATGCTATAGTACGTTACACGTTATAACGTAATACTGTATAACGTTATACGTTATAACGTAATACCATATGACGTTATACGTTATAACGTAATACCATATAACGTTATACGTTATAACGTAATACTATATAACGTTATACGTTATAACGTAAAACCATATGACGTTATACGTTATAACGTAATTCCATATAACGTTATACGATATAACGTAATACCATATAACGTTCTACGTTATAACGTAATACCATATGACGTTGTACGTTATAACATAATACGATATGACGTTATACGCTATAGGGAAATGCTATAGTACGTTACACGTTATAACGTAATACTGTATAACGTTATACGTTATAACGTAATACTGTATGACGTTATACATTATAACGTAATACCATATGACGTTATACGTTATAACGTAATACCATATGACGTTATACGTAATAAAGTAATACTATATAACGTTATACGTTATAACGTAATACCATATGACGTTATACGTCATAACGTAATTCCATATAACGTTATACGTTATAACGTAATACCATATAACGTTACACGTTATAACGTAATACCATATGACGTTATACGTTGTAAGGAAATGCTATAGTACGTTACACGTCATAACGTAATACTCTATTACGTTATACGTTATATCGTAATACCATATGACGTTATACGTTATAGTGTAATACCATATGACCTTATACGTTATTGGGAAATGCTATAGTACGTTACACGTTATAAAGTAATACTATATAACGTTATACATTATAACGTAATACCATATGTCGTTATACGTTATAACGTAATACCATATGACGTTATACGTTATAACGTAATCCCATATGACGTTATACGTTATAACGTAATACCATATAACGTTACAGGGTTTAACGTAATACTATATAACGTTATACGTCACATGGTAGTAGCAAATAACGTTATACGTTATAAGGTAATGCTACATAACGTTGTACGTTATAACGTAATACGATATGACGTTATACGCTATAGGGAAATGCTATAGTACGTTACACGTTATAACGTAATACTGTATAACGTTATACGTTATAACGTAATACTGTATAACGTTATACGTTATAACGTAATACTGTATAACGTTATACTTTATAACGTAATACTGTATAACGTTATACGTTATAACGTAATACCATATGACGTTATACGTTATAACGTAATACCATGTAACGTTACAGGGTTTAACGTAATACTATATAACGTTATACGTCACATGGTAGTAGCAAATAACGTTATACGTTATAAAGTAATGCTACATAACGTTGTACGTTATAACGTAATACGATATGACGTTATACGCTATAGGGAAATGCTATAGTACGTTACACGTTATAACGTAATACTGTATAACGTTATACGTTATAACGTAATACTGTATAACGTTATACGTTATAACGTAATACTGTATAACCTTATACTTTATAACGTAATACTGTATAACGTTATACGTTATAACGTAATACCATATGACGTTATACGTTATAACGTAATACCATGTAACGTTACACGTTATAACGTAATACCATATGACGTTATACGTTGTAAGGAAATGCTATAGTACGTTACACGTTATAACGTAATACCATATAACGTTCTAAGTTATAACGTAATACCATATAACGTTACACGTTATAACGTCATACCATATGACGTTATACGTTGTAAGGAAATGCTATAGTACGTTACACGTTATAACGTAATACCATATAACGTTCTACGTTATAACGTAATACCATATGACGTTGTACGTTATAACGTAATCCGATATGACGATATACGTTATAGGGAAATGCTATAGTACGTTACACGTTATAACGTAATACTGTAAAACGTTATACGTTATAACGCAATATACCATATGACGTTATACGTTATAACGTAATACCATATGACGTTATACGTTGTAACGTAATACTATATATCGTTATACGTTATAACGTAACACTATATAAAGTTATACGTTATAACGTAATCCCATATGACGTTACACGTTATAACGTAATACCATATAACGTTACACGTTTTAACGTAATACTATATAACGTTATACGTTATAACGTAATACCATATGACGTTATACGTTATAACGGAATACTGTATGACGTTACACGTTCTATCGTAATACCATATGACGTTATACGTTATAAGGAAATGATAAAGTACGTTACACGTAGTAACGTAATACTATATAACGTTATACGTTACATGGTAATAGTAAAAAACGTTATACGTTATAACGTAATGCTACAGAACGTTATACGCTATATCGTAATACCATATAATGTTATACGTTATAACGTAATACTGTATAACGTAATACGTCATAACGTAATACCACATAACGTTACACGTTATAACGTAATACGATATGACGTTATACGTTATAACGTAATACTATATATCGTTATACGTTATAACGTAATACCATATGACGTTATACGTTATAACGTAATACCATATGATGTTTTACGTTATAAGCAAATGCTATAGTACGTTACGCGTTACAACGTAATACTATATAACGTTATACGTTATAACGTAATACCATATGACGTTATACGTTATAACGTACAACCATATGACGTTATACGTTATAACGTAATACCATATAACGTTACACGTTATAACGTAATACTATATATCGTTATACGTTATAACGTAATACCATATGACGTTATACGTTATTGGGAAATGCTATAGTACGTTACACGTTATAAAGTAATACTGTATAACGTTATACATTATAACGTAATACCATATGACGTTATACGTTATAGCGGAATACCATATGACCTTATACGTTATTGGGAAATGCTATAGTACGTTACACGTTATAAAGTAATATTGTATAACGTTATACATTATAACGTAATACCATATGACGTTACACGTTTTAACGTAATACTATATAACGTTATACGTTATAACGTAATACCATATGACGTTATACGTTATAACGGAATACTGTATGACGTTACACGTTCTATCGTAATACCATATGACGTTATACGTTATAAGGAAATGATAAAGTACGTTACACGTAGTAACGTAATACTATATAACGTTATACGTTACATGGTAATAGTAAAAAACGTTATACGTTATAACGTAATGCTACAGAACGTTATACGCTATATCGTAATACCATATAATGTTATACGTTATAACGTAATACTGTATAACGTAATACGTCATAACGTAATACCACATAACGTTACACGTTATAACGTAATACGATATGACGTTATACGTTATAACGTAATACTATATATCGTTATACGTTATAACGTAATACCATATGACGTTATACGTTATAACGTAATACCATATGATGTTTTACGTTATAAGCAAATGCTATAGTACGTTACGCGTTACAACGTAATACTATATAACGTTATACGTTATAACGTAATACCATATGACGTTATACGTTATAACGTACAACCATATGACGTTATACGTTATAACGTAATACCATATAACGTTACACGTTATAACGTAATACTATATATCGTTATACGTTATAACGTAATACCATATGACGTTATACGTTATTGGGAAATGCTATAGTACGTTACACGTTATAAAGTAATACTGTATAACGTTATACATTATAACGTAATACCATATGACGTTATACGTTATAGCGGAATACCATATGACCTTATACGTTATTGGGAAATGCTATAGTACGTTACACGTTATAAAGTAATATTGTATAACGTTATACATTATAACGTAATACCATATGACGTTATACGTTATAACGTAATACCATATGACGTTATACGTTATAACGTAATACCATATGACGTTATACGTTATAACGTAATACCATATAACCTTATACGTTATAACGGCATACTCTATGACGTTATACGTTATAACGTAATACCATATGACGTTAGACGTTATAAGGAAATGCCAAAGTACGTTACACGTTATAACGTAATACTATATAACGTTGTACGTTACATGGTAATAGTAAATAACGTTATACGTTATAACGTAATGCTACAGAACGTTATACCTTATATCGTAATACCATATAACGATATACGTTATAACGTAATCCTATATATCGTTATACGTTATAACGTAGTACCATATGACGTTATACGTTATAAGGAAATGCTAAAGTACGTTACACGTTATAACGTAATACTATATAACGTTATACTTTATAACGTACTACCATATGACGTTATACGTTATAACGTAATACCATATGACGTTATAGTTTATAACGTAATACCATATGACGTTATACGTTATAACGTAATACCATATGACGTTATACGTTATAAGCAAATGCTATAGTCCGTTACACGTTTTAACGTAATACTATATAACGTTATACGTTATAACGTAATACCATATGACGTTATACGTTATAACGTATTACTATATAACGTTATAAGTCACATGGTAGTAGCAAATAACGTTATACGTTATAAGGTAATGCTACATAACGTTGTACGTTATAACGTTATACGACATGACGTTATACGCTATAGGGAAATGCTATAGTACGTTACACGTTATAACGTAATACTGTATAACGTTATACGTTATAACGTAATACCATATGACGTTATACGTTATAACGTAATACCATATGACGTTGTACGTTATAACGTAATCCGATATGACGATATACGTTATAGGGAAATGCTATAGTACGTTACACGTTATAACGTAATACTGTAAAACGTTATACGTTATAACGCAATATACCATATGACGTTATACGTTATAACGTAATACCATATGACGTTATACGTTGTAACGTAATACCATATGACGTTGTACGTTATAACGTAATCCGATATGACGATATACGTTATAGGGAAATGCTATAGTACGTTACATGTTATAACGTAATACTGTAAAACGTTATACGATATAACGCAATATACCATATGACGTTATACGTTATAACGTAATACCATATGACGTTATACGTTGTAACGTAATACTATATATCGTTATACGTTATAACGTAACACTATATAAAGTTATACGTTATAACGTAATCCCATATGACGTTACACGTTATAACGTAACACCATATAACGTTACACGTTTTAACGTAATACTATATAACGTTATACGTTATAACGTAATACCATATGACGTTATACGTTATAACGGAATACTGTATGACGTTACACGTTCTATCGTAATACCATATGACGTTATACGTTATAAGGAAATGATAAAGTACGTTACACGTAGTAACGTAATACTATATAACGTTATACGTTACATGGTAATAGTAAACAACGTTATACGTTATAACGTAATGCTACAGAACGTTATACGCTATATCGTAATACCATATAATGTTATACGTTATAACGTAATACTGTATAACGTAATACGTCATAACGTAATACCACATAACGTTACACGTTATAACGTAATACGATATGACGTTATACGTTATAACGTAATACTATATATCGTTATACGTTATAACGTAATACCATATGACGTTATACGCTATTGGGAAATGCTATAGTACGTTACACGTTATAACGTAATACTGTATAACGTTATACATTATAACGTAATACCATATGACGTTATACGTTATAACGTAATACCATATGACGTTATACGTTATAACGTAATACTATATATCGTTATACGTTATAACGTAATACCATATGACGTTATACGTTATAACGTAATACTATATATCGTTATACGTTATAACGTAATAAAATACGACGCTATACGTTATAGGGAAATGCAATAGTCCGTTTCACGTTATAACGTAATACTATATAAAGTTATACGTTATAACGTAATCCCATATGACGTTATACGTTATAACGTAATACCATATAACGTTATACGTTATAACGTAATACCATATGACGTTATACGCTATAGGGAAATACTATAGTACGTTACACGTTATAACGTAATACTGTATAACGTTATACGGTATAACGTAATACTGTATAACGTTATACGTTATACGTTATAACGCAATACTGTATAACGTTATACGTTATAAATTAATACCATATGACGTTATACGTTATAACGTAATACCATGTAACGTTACACGTTATAACGTAATACCATATGACGTTATACGTTGTAAGGAAATGCTATAGTACGTTACACGTTATAACGTAATACCATATAACGTTCTAAGTTATAACGTAATACCATATAACGTTACACGTAATAACGTCATACCATATGACGTTATACGTTGTAAGGAAATGCTATAGTACGTTACACGTTATAACGTAATACCATATAACGTTCTACGTTATGACGTAATACCATATGACGTTGTACGTTATAACGTAATCCGATATGACGATATACGTTATAGGGAAATGCTATAGTACGTTACACGTTATAACGTAATACTGTATAACGTTATACGTTATAACATAATACCATATGACGTTAGACGTTATAACGTAACACTATATAAAGTTATACGTTATAACGTAATCCCATATGACGTTACACGTTATAACGTAATACCATATAACGTTACACGTTTTAACGTAATACTATATAACGTTATACGTTATAACGTAATACCATATGACGTTATACGTTATAACGTAATACCATATAACCTTATACGTTATAACGGCATACTCTATGACGTTATACGTTATAACGTAATACCATATGACGTTAGACGTTATAAGGAAATGCCAAAGTACGTTACACGTTATAACGTAATACTATATAACGTTATACGTTACATGGTAATAGTAAATAACGTTATACGTTATAACGTAATACTATATAACGTTATACGTTATAACGTAATACCATATGACGTTATACGTTATTACGTAATTCCATATAACGTTATACGATATAACGTAATACCATATAACGTTCTACGTTATAACGTAATACCATATGACGTTGTACGTTATAACATAATACGATATGACGTTATACGCTATAGGGAAATGCTATAGTACGTTACACGTTATAACGTAATACTGTATAACGTTATACGTTATAACGTAATACTGTATAACGTTATACATTATAACGTAATACCATATGACGTTATACGTTATAACGTAATACCATATGACGTTATACGTAATAACGTAATACTATATAACGTTATACGTTATAACGTAATACCATATGACGTTATACGTCATAACGTAATTCCATATAACGTTATACGTTATAACGTAATACCATATAACGTTACACGTTATAACGTAATACCATATGACGTTATACGTTGTAAGGAAATGCTATAGTACGTTACACGTCATAACGTAATACTGTATTACGTTATACGTTATATCGTAATACCATATGACGTTATACGTTATACCGTAATACCATATATGACCTTATACGTTATTGGGAAATGCTATAGTACGTTACACGTTATAAAGTAATACTGTATAACGTTATACATTATAACGTAATACCATATGACGTTATACGTTATAACGTAATACCATATGACGTTATACGTTATAACGTAATACCATATAACGTTATACGTTATAACGGAATACTGTATGACGTTATACGTTATAACGTAATACCATATGACGTTAGACGTTATAAGGAAATGCCAAAGTACGTTACACGTTATAACGTAATACTATATAACGTTATACGTTACATGGCAATAGTAAATAACGTTATACGTTATAACGTAATGCTACAGAACGTTATACGTTATATCGTAATACCATATAATGTTATACGTTATAACGTAATACCATATGACGTGATACGTTATAACATAATACCATATGACGTTATACGTTATAAGGAAATGCTAAAGTACGTTACACGTTATAACGTAATACTATATAACGTTATACTTTATAACGTGCTACCACATGACGTTATACGTTACAACGTAATACCATATGACGTTATACTTTATAACGTAATACCATATGACGTTATACGTTATAAGGAAATGCTCTAGTACGATACACGTTATAACGTAATACTATATAACGTTATTCGTTAGAACGTAATAACATATATCGATACACGTTATAACATAATACTGTATAACGTTATACGTTATAACGTAATACCATATAACGTTATACGTTATAACGTAATACCATATGATGTTATACGTCATAACGTAATTCCATATAACCTTATACGTTATAACGTAATACCATATAACGTTACACGTTATAACGTAATACCATATGACGTTATACGTTGTAAGGAAATGCTATAGTACGATACACGTCATAACGTAATACTGTATAACGTTATACGTTATAACTTAATACCATATGTCGTTATACGTTATAACGTAATACCATATAACGTTATACGTTATAACGGAATACTGTATGACGTTATACGTTATAACGTAATACCATATGACGTTAGACGTTATAAGGAAATGCCAAAGTACGTTACACGTTATAACGTAATACTATATAACGTTATACGTTACATGGTAATAGTAAATAACGTTATACGTTATAACGTAATGCTACAGAACGTTATACGTTATATCGTAATACCATATAATGTTATACGTTATAACGTAATACCATATGACGTGATACGTTATAACATAATACCATATGACGTTATACGTTATAAGGAAATGCTAAAGTACGTTACACGTTATAACGTAATACTATATAACGTTATACTTTATAACGTGCTACCACATGACGTTATACGTTACAACGTAATACCATATGACGTTATACTTTATAACGTAATACCATATGACGTTATACGTCACATGGTAGTAGCAAATAACGTTATACGTTATAACGTAATACCATATGACGTTATACGTCACATGGTAGTAGCAAATAACGTTATACGTTATAAGGTAATGCTACATAACGTTGTACGTTATAACGTAGTACGATATGACGTTATACGCTTTAGGGAAATGCTATAGTAAGTTACACGTTATAAAGTAATACCGTATAACGTTATACATTATAACGTAATACCATATGACGTTATACGTTATAACGTAATACCATATGACGTTATACGTTATAACGTAATACTATATATCGTTATACGTTATAACGTAATACCATATGACGCTATACGTTATAGGGAAATGCTATAGTCCGTTTCACGTTATAACGTAATACTATATAAAGTTATACGTTATAACGTAATCCCATATGACGTTATACGTTATAACGTAATACCATATAACGTTACACGGATTACCGTAATACTATATAACGTTATACGTCACATGGTAGTAGCAAATAACGTTATACGTTATAAGGTAATGCTACATAACGTTGTACGTTATAACGTAATACGATATGACGTTATACGCTATAGGGAAATGCTATAGTACGTTACACGTTATAACGTAATACTGTATAACGTTATACGTTATAACGTAATACTGTATAACGTTATACGTTATAACGTAATACTGTATAACGTTATACGTTATAACGTAATACTGTATAACGTTATACATTATAACGTAATACCATATGACGTTATACGTTATAACGTAATACCATATGACGTTATACGTAATAACGTAATACTATATAACGTTATACGTTATAACGTAATACCATATGACGTTATACGTCATAACGTAATTCCATATAACGTTATTCGTTATAACGTAATACCATATAACGTTACACGTTATAACGTAATACCATATGACGTTATACGTTGTAAGGAAATGCTATAGTACGTTACACGTCATAACGTAATACTGTATTACGTTATACGTTATAACGTAATACCATATGACGTTATACGCTATTGGGAAATGCTATAGTACGTTACACGTTATAACGTAATACTGTATAACGTTATACATTATAACGTAATACCATATGACGTTATACGTTATAACGTAATACCATATGACGTTATACGTTATAACGTAATACTATATATCGTTATACGTTATAACGTAATACCATATGACGCTATACGTTATAGGGAAATGCTATAGTCCGTTTCACGTTATAACGTAATACTATATAACGTTATACGTTACATGGTAATAGTAAATAACGTTATACGTTATAACGTAATGCTACAGAACGTTATACGTTATATCGTAATACCATATAACGTTATACGTTATAACGTAATCCTATATATCGTTATACGTTATAACGTAATACCATATGACGTTATACGTTATAACGTAATACGATATGACGTTATACGTTATAACGTAATCCTATATATCGTTATACGTTATAACGTAATACCATATGACGTTATACGTTATAAGGAAATGCTAAAGTACGTTACACGTTATAACGTAATACTATATAACGTTATACTTTATAACGTACTACCATATGACGTTATACGTTATCACGTATTACTATATAACGTTATAAGTCACATGGTAGTAGCAAATAACGTTATACGTTATAAGGTAATGCTACATAACGTTGTACGTTATAACGTAATACGATATGACGTTATACGCTATAGGGAAATGCTATAGTACGTTACACGTTATAACGTAATACTGTATAACGTTGTACGTTATAACGTAATACCATATGACGTTATACGTTATAACGTAATACCATATAACGTTATACGTTATAACGTAATACTATATAACGTTATACGTTATAACGTAATACCATATGACGTTATACGTTATAACGTAATTCCATATAACGTTATTCGTTATAACGTAATACCATATAACGTTACACGTTATAACGTAATACCATATGACGTTATACGTTGTAAGGAAATGCTATAGTACGTTACACGTCATAACGTAATACTGTATTACGTTATACGTTATATCGTAATACCATATGACGTTATACGCTATTGGGAAATGCTATAGTACGTTACACGTTATAACGTAATACTGTATAACGTTATACGTTATAACGTAATACTATATAACGTTATTCGTTATAACGTAATAACATATAACGTTATACGTTATAACGTAATACTATATAACGTAATACGTCATAACGAACTACCATAAAACGTTACACGTTATAACGTAATACCATATAACGTTATACGTTATAACGTAATACCATATGACGTTATACGCTATTGGGAAATGCTATAGTACGTTACACGTTATAACGTAATACTGTATAACGTTATACATTATAACGTAATACCATATGACGTTATACGTTATAACGTAATACCATATGACGTTATACGTTATAACGTAATACTATATATCGTTATACGTTATAACGTAATACCATATGACGCTATACGTTATAGGGAAATGCTATAGTCCGTTTCACGTTATAACGTAATACTATATAACGTTATACGTTACATGGTAATAGTAAATAACGTTATACGTTATAACGTAATGCTACAGAACGTTATACGTTATATCGTAATACCATATAACGTTATACGTTATAACGTAATCCTATATATCGTTATACGTTATAACGTAATACCATATGACGTTATACGTTATAAGGAAATGCTAAAGTACGTTACACGTTATAACGTAATACTATATAACGTTATACTTTATAACGTACTACCATATGACGTTATACGTTATCACGTAATACCATATGACGTTATAGTTTATAACGTAATACCATATGACGTTATACGTTATAACGTAATACCATATGACGTTATACGTTATAAGCAAATGCTATAGTCCGTTACACGTTTTAACGTAATACTATATAACGTTATACGTTACATGGTAATAGTGAATAACGTTATACGTTATAACGTAATGCTACAGAACGTTATACGTTATATCGTAATACCATATGACGTTATACGTTATAACGTAATACCATATAACGTTATACGTTATAACGTAATACTATATAACGTTATACGTTATAACGTAATACCATATGACGTTATACGTTATAACGTAATTCCATATAACGTTATACGATATAACGTAATACCATATGACGTTGTACGTTATAACATAATACGATATGACGTTATACGCTATAGGGAAATGCTATAGTACGTTACACGTTATAACGTAATACTGTATAACGTTATACGTTATATCGTAATACCATATAACGTTATACGTTATAACGTAATACCATATGACGTGATACGTTATAACATAATACCATATGACGTTATACGTTATAAGGAAATGCTAAAGTACGTTACACGTTATAACGTAATACTATATAACGTTATACTTTATAACGTGCTACCATATGACGTTATACGTTACAACGTAATACCATATGACGTTATACGTTATAACGTAATACCATATGACGTTATACGTTATATGGAAATGCTCTAGTACGATACACGTTATAACGTAATACTATATAACGTTATTCGTTAGAACGTAATAACATATAAAGTTACACGTTATAACATAATACTGTATAACGTTATACGTTATAGGGAAATGCTATAGTACGTTACACGTTATAACGTAATACTGTATAACGTAATACGTTATAACGTAATACCATATAACGCTATACGTTATAACGTAATACTATATAACGTTATACGTTATAACGTAATACCATATAACGATATACGTTATAACGGAATACTGTATGACGTTATACGTTATATCGTAATACCATATGACGTTATACGTTATAAGGAAATGCTAAAGTACGTTACACGTTATAACGTAATACTATATAACGTTATACGTTACATGGTAATAGTAAATAACGTTATACGTTATAACGTAATGCTACAGAACGTTATACGTTATATCGTAATACCATATAATGTTATACGTTATAACGTAATACCATATGACGTGATACGTTATAACATAATACCATATGACGTTATACGTTATAAGGAAATGCTAAAGTACGTTACACGTTATAACGTAATACTATATAACGTTATACTTTATAACGTGCTACCATATGACGTTATACGTTACAACGTAATACCATATGACGTTATACTTTATAACGTAATACCATATGACGTTATACGTTATAAGGAAATGCTCTAGTACGATTTACGTTATAACGTAATACTATAACGTTATTCGTTAGAACGTAATAACATATAACGTTACACGTTATAACATAATACTGTATAACGTTATACGTTATAACGTAATACCATATAACGTTATACGTTATAACGTAATACCATATGACGTTATACGTCATAACGTAATTCCATATAACCTTATACGTTATAACGTAATACCATATAACGTTACACGTTATAACGTAATACCATATGACGTTATACGTTGTAAGGAAATGCTATAGTACGATACACGTCATAACGTAATACTGTATAACGTTATACGTTATAACTTAATACCATATGTCGTTATACGTTATAACGTAATACCATATGACGTTATACGTCACATGGTAGTAGCAAATAACGTTATACGTTATAACGTAATACCATATGACGTTATACGTCACATGGTAGTAGCAAATAACGTTATACGTTATAAGGTAATGCTGCATAACGTTGTACGTTATAACGTAATACGATATGACGTTATACGCTATAGGGAAATGCTATAGTACGTTACACGTTATAACGTAATACTGTATAACGTTATACATTATAACGTAATACCATATGACGTTATACGTTATAACGTAATACCATATGACGTTATACGTTATAACGTAATACTATATATCGTTATACGTTATAACGTAATACCATATGACGCTATACGTTATAGGGAAATGCTATAGTCCGTTTCACGTTATAACGTAATACTATATAAAGTTATACGTTATAACGTAATCCCATATGACGTTATACGTTATAACGTAATACCATATAACGTTACACGGTTTACCGTAATACTATATAACGTTATACGTCACATGGTAGTAGCAAATAACGTTATACGTTTTAAGGTAATGCTACATATCGTTGTACGTTATAACGTAATACGATATGACGTTATACGCTATAGGGAAATGCTATAGTACGTTACACGTTATAACGTAATACTGTATAACGTTATACGTTATAACGTAATACTGTATAACGTTATACGTTATAACGTAATACTGTATAACGTTATACGTTATAACGTAATACTGTATAACGTTATACGTTATAACGTAATACTGTATAACGTTATACATTATAACGTAATACCATATGACGTTATACGTTATAACGTAATACCATATGACGTTATATGTAATAACGTAATACTATATAACGTTATACGTTATAACGTAATACCATATGACGTTATACGTCATAACGTAATTCCATATAACGTTATACGTTATAACGTAATACCATATAACGTTACACGTTATAACGTAATACCATATGACGTTATACGTTGTAAGGAAATGCTATAGTACGTTACACGTCATAACGTAATACTGTATTACGTTATACGTTATATCGTAATACCATATGTCGTTATACGTTATAACGTAATACCATATGACGTTATACGTTATAAGGAAATGCTATAGTACGATACACGTTATAGCGTAATACTATATAACGTTATTCGTTATAACGTAATAACATATAACGTTATACGTTATAACGTAATACTATATAACGTAATACGTCATAACGAACTACCATAAAACGTTACACGTTATAACGTAATACCATATAACGTTATACGTTATAACGTAATACCATATGACGTTATACGCTATTGGGAAATGCTATAGTACGTTACACGTTATAACGTAATACTGTATAACGTTATACATTATAACGTAATACCATATGACGTTATACGTTATAACGTAATACCATATGGCGTTATACGTTATAACGTAATACTATATATCGTTATACGTTATAACGTAATACCATATGACGCTATACGTTATAGGGAAATGCTATAGTCCGTTTCACGTTATAACGTAATACTATATAAAGTTATACGTTATAACGTAATCCCATATGACGTTATACGTTATAACGTAATACCATATAACGTTACAGGGTTTAACGTAATACTATATAACGTTATACGTCACATGGTAGTAGCAAATAACATTATACGTTATAAGGTAATGCTACATAACGTTGTACGTTATAACGTAATACGATATGACGTTATACGCTATAGGGAAATGCTATAGTACGTTACACGTTATAACGTAATACTGTATAACGTTATACGTTATAACGTAATACTGTATAACGTTATACGTTATAACGTAATACTGTATAACGTTATACGTTATAACGTAATACCATATGACGTTATACGTTATAACGTAATACCATGTAACGTTACACGATATAACGTAATACCATATGACGTTATACGTTGTAAGGAAATGCTATAGTACGTTACACGTTATAACGTAATACCATATAACGTTCTACGTTATAACGTAATACCATATGACGTTGTACGTTATAACGTAATCCGATATGACGATATACGTTATAGGGAAATGCTATAGTACGTTACACGTTATAACGTAATACTATATAACGTTATACGTTATAACATAATACCATATGACGTTATACGTTATAACGTAATACCATATGACGTTAAACGTTATTGGGAAATGCTATAGTACGTTACACGTAATAAAGTAATACTGTATAAAGTTATACATTATAACGTAATACCATATGACGGTATACGTTATAAGGATATGCTATAGTACGTACACGTTATAACGTAATACTGTAAAACGTTATACGTTATAACGCAATATAGCATATGACGTTATACGTTATAACGTAATACCATATGACGTTATACGTTGTAACGTAATACTATATATCGTTATACGTTATAACGTAACACTATATAAAGTTATACGTTATAACGTAATCCCATATGACGTTACACGTTATAACGTAATACCATATAACGTTACACGTTTTAACGTAATACTATATAACGTTATACGTTATAACGTAATACCATATGACGTTATACGTTATAACGGAATACTGTATGACGTTATACGTTCTAACGTAATACCATATGACGTTATACGTTACATGGTAGTAGCAAATAACGTTATACGTTATAAGGTAATGCTACATAACGTTGTACGTTATAACGTAATACGATATGACGTTATACGCTATAGGGAAATGCTATAGTACGTTACCCGTTATAACGTAATACTGTATAACGTTCTACGTTATAACGTAATACCATATGACGTTGTACGTTATAACGTAATCCGATATGACGATATACGTTATAGGGAAATGCTATAGTACGTTACACGTTATAACGTAATACTATATAACGTTATACGTTATAACATAATACCATATGACGTTATACGTTATAACGTAATACCATATGACGTTAAACGTTATTGGGAAATGCTATAGTACGTTACACGTAATAAAGTAATACTGTATAAAGTTATACATTATAACGTAATACCATATGACGGTATACGTTATAAGGATATGCTATAGTACGTACACGTTATAACGTAATACTGTAAAACGTTATACGTTATAACGCAATATAGCATATGACGTTATACGTTATAACGTAATACCATATGACGTTATACGTTGTAACGTAATACTATATATCGTTATACGTTATAACGTAACACTATATAAAGTTATACGTTATAACGTAATCCCATATGACGTTACACGTTATAACGTAATACCATATAACGTTACACGTTTTAACGTAATACTATATAACGTTATACGTTATAACGTAATACCATATGACGTTATACGTTATAACGGAATACTGTATGACGTTATACGTTCTAACGTAATACCATATGACGTTATACGTTACATGGTAGTAGCAAATAACGTTATACGTTATAAGGTAATGCTACATAACGTTGTACGTTATAACGTAATACGATATGACGTTATACGCTATAGGGAAATGCTATAGTACGTTACCCGTTATAACGTAATACTGTATAACGTTATACATTATAACGTAATACCATATGACGTTATACGTTATAACGTAATACCATATGACGTTATACGTTATAACGTAATACTATATATCGTTATACATTATAACGTAATACCATATGACGCTATACGTTATAGGGAAATGCTATAGTCCGTTTCACGTTATAACGTAATACTATATAAAGTTATACGTTATAACGTAATCCCATATGACGTTATACGTTATAACGTAATACCATATAACGTTACACGGTTTACCGTAATACTATATAACGTTATACGTCACATGGTAGTAGCAAATAACGTTATACGTTATAAGGTAATGCTACATAACGTTGTACGTTATAACGTAATACGATATGACGTTATACGCTATAGGGAAATGCTATAGTACGTTACACGTTATAACGTAATACTGTATAACGTTATACGTTTTAACGTAATACTGTATAACGTTATACGTTATAACGTAATACTGTATAACGTTATACGTTATAACGTAATACTGTATAACATTATACATTATAACGTAATACCATATGACGTTATACGTCATAACGTAATTCCATATAACGTTATACGTTATAACGTAATACCATATAACGTTACACGTTATAACGTAATACCATATGACGTTATACGTTGTAAGGAAATGCTATAGTACGTTACACGTCATAACGTAATACTGTATTACGTTATACGTTATATCGTAATACCATATGTCGTTATACGTTATAACGTAATACCATATGACGTTATACGTTATAAGGAAATGCTATAGTACGATACACGTTATAGCGTAATACTATATAACGTTATTCGTTATAACGTAATAACATATAACGTTATACGTTATAACGTAATACTATATAACGTAATACGTCATAACGAACTACCATAAAACGTTACACGTTATAACGTAATACCATATAACGTTATACGTTATAACGTAATACCATATGACGTTATACGCTATTGGGAAATGCTATAGTACGTTACACGTTATAACGTAATACTGTATAACGTTATACATTATAACGTAATACCATATGACGTTATACGTTATAACGTAATACCATATGACGTTATACGTTATAACGTGATACTATATATCGTTATACGTTATAACGTAATACCATATGACGCTATACGTTATAGGGAAATGCTATAGTCCGTTTCACGTTATAACGTAATACTATATAAAGTTATACGTTATAACGTAATCCCATATGACGTTATACGTTATAACGTAATACCATATAACGTTACAGGGTTTAACGTAATACTATATAACGTTATACGTCACATGGTAGTAGCAAATAACGTTATACGTTATAA
Organism: Bombus sonorus; assembly: GCA_029958995.1. Classification (NCBI taxonomy): domain Eukaryota; kingdom Metazoa; phylum Arthropoda; class Insecta; order Hymenoptera; family Apidae; genus Bombus; species Bombus sonorus. Next base: position 550,065 of record JARWAU010000044.1, read on the forward strand.
GGTAATGCTACATAACGTTGTACGTTATAACGTAATACGATATGACGTTATACGCTATAGGGAAATGCTATAGTACGTTACACGTTATAACGTAATACTGTATAACGTTATACGTTATAACGTAATACTGTATAACGTTATACGTTATAACGTAATACTGTATAACGTTATACGTTATAACGTAATACCATATGACGTTATACGTTATAACGTAATACCATGTAACGTTACACGTTATAACGTAATACCATATGACGTTATACGTTGTAAGGAAATGCTATAGTACGTTACACGTTATAACGTAATACCATATAACGTTCTAAGTTATAACGTAATACCATATAACGTTACACGTTATAACGTCATACCATATGACGTTATACGTTGTAAGGAAATGCTATAGTACGTTACACGTTATAACGTAATACCATATAACGTTCTACGTTATAACGCAATACCATATGACGTTGTATGTCATAACGTAATCCGATATGACGATATACGTTATAGGGAAATGCTATAGTACGTTACACGTTATAACGTAATACTGTATAACGTTATACGTTATAACATAATACCCTATGACGTTATACGTTATAACGTAATACCATATGACGTTAAACGTTATTGGGAAATGCTATAGTACGTTACACGTAATAAAGTAATACTGTATAAAGTTATACATTATAACGTAATACCATATGACGTTATACGTTATAAGGATATGCTATAGTACGTACACGTTATAACGTAATACTGTAAAACGTTATACGTTATAACGCAATATACCATATGACGTTATACGTTATAACGTAATACCATATGACGTTATACGTTGTAACGTAATACTATATATCGTTATACGTTATAACGTAACACTATATAAAGTTATACGTTATAACGTAATCCCATATGACGTTACACGTTATAACGTAATACCATATAACGTTACACGTTTTAACGTAATACTATATAACGTTATACGTTATAACGTAATACCATATGACGTTATACGTTATAACGGAATACTGTATGACGTTATACGTTCTAACGTAATACCATATGACGTTATACGTTATAAGGAAATGCTAAAGTACGTTACACGTAGTAACGTAATACTATATAACGTTATACGTTACATGGTAATAGTAAAAAACGTTATACGTTATAACGTAATGCTACAGAACGTTATACGCTATATCGTAGTACCATATAATGTTATACGTTATAACGTAATACTATATAACGTAATACGTCATAACGTAATACCACATAACGTTACACGTTATAACGTAATACGATATGACGTTATACGTTATAACGTAATACTATATATCGTTATACGTTATAACGTAATACCATATGACGCTATACGTTATAGGGAAATGCTATAGTCCGTTTCACGTTATAACGTAATACTATATAAAGTTATACGTTATAACGTAATCCCATATGACGTTATACGTTATAACGTAATACCATATAACGTTACAGGGTTTAACGTAATACTATATAACGTTATACGTCACATGGTAGTAGCAAATAACATTATACGTTATAAGGTAATGCTACATAACGTTGTACGTTATAACGTAATACGATATGACGTTATACGCTATAGGGAAATGCTATAGTACGTTACACGTTATAACGTAATACTGTATAACGTTATACGTTATAACGTAATACTGTATAACGTTATACGTTATAACGTAATACTGTATAACGTTATACGTTATAACGTAATACCATATGACGTTATACGTTATAACGTAATACCATGTAACGTTACACGATATAACGTAATACCATATGACGTTATACGTTGTAAGGAAATGCTATAGTACGTTACACGTTATAACGTAATACCATATAACGTTCTACGTTATAACGTAATACCATATGACGTTGTACGTTATAACGTAATCCGATATGACGATATACGTTATAGGGAAATGCTATAGTACGTTACACGTTATAACGTAATACTATATAACGTTATACGTTATAACATAATACCATATGACGTTATACGTTATAACGTAATACCATATGACGTTAAACGTTATTGGGAAATGCTATAGTACGTTACACGTAATAAAGTAATACTGTATAAAGTTATACATTATAACGTAATACCATATGACGGTATACGTTATAAGGATATGCTATAGTACGTACACGTTATAACGTAATACTGTAAAACGTTATACGTTATAACGCAATATAGCATATGACGTTATACGTTATAACGTAATACCATATGACGTTATACGTTGTAACGTAATACTATATATCGTTATACGTTATAACGTAACACTATATAAAGTTATACGTTATAACGTAATCCCATATGACGTTACACGTTATAACGTAATACCATATAACGTTACACGTTTTAACGTAATACTATATAACGTTATACGTTATAACGTAATACCATATGACGTTATACGTTATAACGGAATACTGTATGACGTTATACGTTCTAACGTAATACCATATGACGTTATACGTTACATGGTAGTAGCAAATAACGTTATACGTTATAAGGTAATGCTACATAACGTTGTACGTTATAACGTAATACGATATGACGTTATACGCTATAGGGAAATGCTATAGTACGTTACCCGTTATAACGTAATACTGTATAACGTTATACATTATAACGTAATACCATATGACGTTATACGTTATAACGTAATACCATATGACGTTATACGTTATAACGTAATACTATATATCGTTATACATTATAACGTAATACCATATGACGCTATACGTTATAGGGAAATGCTATAGTCCGTTTCACGTTATAACGTAATACTATATAAAGTTATACGTTATAACGTAATCCCATATGACGTTATACGTTATAACGTAATACCATATAACGTTACACGGTTTACCGTAATACTATATAACGTTATACGTCACATGGTAGTAGCAAATAACGTTATACGTTATAAGGTAATGCTACATAACGTTGTACGTTATAACGTAATACGATATGACGTTATACGCTATAGGGAAATGCTATAGTACGTTACACGTTATAACGTAATACTGTATAACGTTATACGTTTTAACGTAATACTGTATAACGTTATACGTTATAACGTAATACTGTATAACGTTATACGTTATAACGTAATACTGTATAACATTATACATTATAACGTAATACCATATGACGTTATACGTCATAACGTAATTCCATATAACGTTATACGTTATAACGTAATACCATATAACGTTACACGTTATAACGTAATACCATATGACGTTATACGTTGTAAGGAAATGCTATAGTACGTTACACGTCATAACGTAATACTGTATTACGTTATACGTTATATCGTAATACCATATGTCGTTATACGTTATAACGTAATACCATATGACGTTATACGTTATAAGGAAATGCTATAGTACGATACACGTTATAGCGTAATACTATATAACGTTATTCGTTATAACGTAATAACATATAACGTTATACGTTATAACGTAATACTATATAACGTAATACGTCATAACGAACTACCATAAAACGTTACACGTTATAACGTAATACCATATAACGTTATACGTTATAACGTAATACCATATGACGTTATACGCTATTGGGAAATGCTATAGTACGTTACACGTTATAACGTAATACTGTATAACGTTATACATTATAACGTAATACCATATGACGTTATACGTTATAACGTAATACCATATGACGTTATACGTTATAACGTGATACTATATATCGTTATACGTTATAACGTAATACCATATGACGCTATACGTTATAGGGAAATGCTATAGTCCGTTTCACGTTATAACGTAATACTATATAAAGTTATACGTTATAACGTAATCCCATATGACGTTATACGTTATAACGTAATACCATATAACGTTACAGGGTTTAACGTAATACTATATAACGTTATACGTCACATGGTAGTAGCAAATAACGTTATACGTTATAAGGTAATGCTACATAACGTTGTACGTTATAACGTAATACGATATGACGTTATACGCTATAGGGAAATGCTATAGTACGTTACACGTTATAACGTAATACTGTATAACGTTATACGTTATAACGTAATACTGTATAACGTTATACGTTATAACGTAATACTGTATAACGTTATACGTTATAACGTAATACCATATGACGTTATACGTTATAACGTAATACCATGTAACGTTACACGTTATAACGTAATACCATATGACGTTATACGTTGTAAGGAAATGCTATAGTACGTTACACGTTATAACGTAATACCATATAACGTTCTAAGTTATAACGTAATACCATATAACGTTACACGTTATAACGTCATACCATATGACGTTATACGTTGTAAGGAAATGCTATAGTACGTTACACGTTATAACGTAATACCATATAACGTTCTACGTTATAACGCAATACCATATGACGTTGTATGTCATAACGTAATCCGATATGACGATATACGTTATAGGGAAATGCTATAGTACGTTACACGTTATAACGTAATACTGTATAACGTTATACGTTATAACATAATACCATATGACGTTATACGTTGTAACGTAATACTATATATCGTTATACGTTATAACGTAACACTATATAAAGTTATACGTTATAACGTAATCCCATATGACGTTACACGTTATAACGTAATACCATATAACGTTACACGTTTTAACGTAATACTATATAACGTTATACGTTATAACGTAATACCATATGACGTTAAACGTTATTGGGAAATGCTATAGTACGTTACACGTAATAAAGTAATACTGTATAAAGTTATACATTATAACGTAATACCATATGACGTTATACGTTATAAGGATATGCTATAGTACGTACACGTTATAACGTAATACTGTAAAACGTTATACGTTATAACGCAATATACCATATGACGTTATACGTTATAACGTAATACCATATGACGTTATACGTTGTAACGTAATACTATATATCGTTATACGTTATAACGTAACACTATATAAAGTTATACGTTATAACGTAATCCCATATGACGTTACACGTTATAACGTAATACCATATAACGTTACACGTTTTAACGTAATACTATATAACGTTATACGTTATAACGTAATACCATATGACGTTATACGTTATAACGGAATACTGTATGACGTTATACGTTCTAACGTAATACCATATGACGTTATACGTTATAAGGAAATGCTAAAGTACGTTACACGTAGTAACGTAATACTATATAACGTTATACGTTACATGGTAATAGTAAAAAACGTTATACGTTATAACGTAATGCTACAGAACGTTATACGCTATATCGTAGTACCATATAATGTTATACGTTATAACGTAATACTATATAACGTAATACGTCATAACGTAATACCACATAACGTTACACGTTATAACGTAATACGATATGACGTTATACGTTATAACGTAATACTATATATCGTTATACGTTATAACGTAATACCATATGACGTTATACGTTATAAGGAAATGCTAAAGTACGTTACACGTTATAACGTAATACTATATAACGTTATACGTTACATGGTAATAGTAAATAACGTTATACGTTATAACGTAATGCTACAGAACGTTATACGTTATATCGTAATACCATATAACGTTATACGTTATAACGTAATCCTATATATCGTTATACGTTATAACGTAATACCATATGACGTTATACGCTATAGGGAAATGCTATAGTACGTTACACGTTATAACGTAATACTGTATAACGTTATACGTTTTAACGTAATACTGTATAACGTTATACGTTATAACGTAATACTGTATAACGTTATACGTTATAACGTAATACTGTATAACATTATACATTATAACGTAATACCATATGACGTTATACGTCATAACGTAATTCCATATAACGTTATACGTTATAACGTAATACCATATAACGTTACACGTTATAACGTAATACCATATGACGTTATACGTTGTAAGGAAATGCTATAGTACGTTACACGTCATAACGTAATACTGTATTACGTTATACGTTATAACGTAATACTATATAACGTTATACGTTATAACGTAATACCATATGACGTTATACGTTATTACGTAATTCCATATAACGTTATACGATATAACGTAATACCATATAACGTTCTACGTTATAACGTAATACCATATGACGTTGTACGTTATAACATAATACGATATGACGTTATACGCTATAGGGAAATGCTATAGTACGATACACGTTATAACGTAACACTGTATAACGTTATACGTTATAACGTAATACTGTATAACGTTATACATTATAACGTAATACCATATGACGTTATACGTTATAACGTAATACCATATGACGTTATACGTTATAAGGAAATGCTATAGTACGATACACGTTATAGCGTAATACTATATAACGTTATTCGTTATAACGTAATAACATATAACGTTATACGTTATAACGTAATACTATATAACGTAATACGTCATAACGAACTACCATAAAACGTTACACGTTATAACGTAATACCATATAACGTTATACGTTATAACGTAATACCATATGACGTTATACGCTATAGGGAAATGCTATAGTACGTTACACGTTATAACGTAATACTGTATAACGTTATACGTTTTAACGTAATACTGTATAACGTTATACGTTATAACGTAATACTGTATAACGTTATACGTTATAACGTAATACTGTATAACATTATACATTATAACGTAATACCATATGACGTTATACGTCATAACGTAATTCCATATAACGTTATACGTTATAACGTAATACCATATAACGTTACACGTTATAACGTAATACCATATGACGTTATACGTTGTAAGGAAATGCTATAGTACGTTACACGTCATAACGTAATACTGTATTACGTTATACGTTATATCGTAATACCATATGTCGTTATACGTTATAACGTAATACCATATGACGTTATACGTTATAAGGAAATGCTATAGTACGATACACGTTATAGCGTAATACTATATAACGTTATTCGTTATAACGTAATAACATATAACGTTATACGTTATAACGTAATACTATATAACGTAATACGTCATAACGAACTACCATAAAACGTTACACGTTATAACGTAATACCATATAACGTTATACGTTATAACGTAATACCATATGACGTTATACGCTATTGGGAAATGCTATAGTACGTTACACGTTATAACGTAATACTGTATAACGTTATACATTATAACGTAATACCATATGACGTTATACGTTATAACGTAATACCATACGACGTTATACGTTATAACGTGATACTATATATCGTTATACGTTATAACGTAATACCATATGACGCTATACGTTATAGGGAAATGCTATAGTCCGTTTCACGTTATAACGTAATACTATATAAAGTTATACGTTATAACGTAATCCCATATGACGTTACACGTTATAACGTAATACCATATAACGTTACACGTTTTAACGTAATACTATATAACGTTATACGTTATAACGTAATACCATATGACGTTATACGTTATAACGGAATACTGTATGACGTTATACGTTCTAACGTAATACCATATGACGTTATACGTTACATGGTAGTAGCAAATAACGTTATACGTTATAAGGTAATGCTACATAACGTTGTACGTTATAACGTAATACGATATGACGTTATACGCTATAGGGAAATGCTATAGTACGTTACCCGTTATAACGTAATACTGTATAACGTTATACATTATAACGTAATACCATATGACGTTATACGTTATAACGTAATACCATATGACGTTATACGTTATAACGTAATACTATATATCGTTATACATTATAACGTAATACCATATGACGCTATACGTTATAGGGAAATGCTATAGTCCGTTTCACGTTATAACGTAATACTATATAAAGTTATACGTTATAACGTAATCCCATATGACGTTATACGTTATAACGTAATACCATATAACGTTACACGGTTTACCGTAATACTATATAACGTTATACGTCACATGGTAGTAGCAAATAACGTTATACGTTATAAGGTAATGCTACATAACGTTGTACGTTATAACGTAATACGATATGACGTTATACGCTATAGGGAAATGCTATAGTACGTTACACGTTATAACGTAATACTGTATAACGTTATACGTTTTAACGTAATACTGTATAACGTTATACGTTATAACGTAATACTGTATAACGTTATACGTTATAACGTAATACTGTATAACATTATACATTATAACGTAATACCATATGACGTTATACGTCATAACGTAATTCCATATAACGTTATACGTTATAACGTAATACCATATAACGTTACACGTTATAACGTAATACCATATGACGTTATACGTTGTAAGGAAATGCTATAGTACGTTACACGTCATAACGTAATACTGTATTACGTTATACGTTATATCGTAATACCATATGTCGTTATACGTTATAACGTAATACCATATGACGTTATACGTTATAAGGAAATGCTATAGTACGATACACGTTATAGCGTAATACTATATAACGTTATTCGTTATAACGTAATAACATATAACGTTATACGTTATAACATAATACTATATAACGTAATACGTCATAACGAACTACCATAAAACGTTACACGTTATAACGTAATACCATATAACGTTATACGTTATAACGTAATACCATATGACGTTATACGCTATTGGGAAATGCTCTAGTACGTTACACGTTATAACGTAATACTGTATAACGTTATACATTATAACGTAATACCATATGACGTTATACGTTATAACGTAATACCATACGACGTTATACGTTATAACGTGATACTATATATCGTTATACGTTATAACGTAATACCATATGACGCTATACGTTATAGGGAAATGCTATAGTCCGTTTCACGTTATAACGTAATACTATATAAAGTTATACGTTATAACGTAATCCCATATGACGTTACACGTTATAACGTAATACCATATAACGTTACACGTTTTAACGTAATACTATATAACGTTATACGTTATAACGTAATACCATATGACGTTATACGTTATAACGGAATACTGTATGACGTTATACGTTCTAACGTAATACCATATGACGTTATACGTTACATGGTAGTAGCAAATAACGTTATACGTTATAAGGTAATGCTACATAACGTTGTACGTTATAACGTAATACGATATGACGTTATACGCTATAGGGAAATGCTATAGTACGTTACCCGTTATAACGTAATACTGTATAACGTTATACATTATAACGTAATACCATATGACGTTATACGTTATAACGTAATACCATATGACGTTATACGTTATAACGTAATACTATATATCGTTATACATTATAACGTAATACCATATGACGCTATACGTTATAGGGAAATGCTATAGTCCGTTTCACGTTATAACGTAATACTATATAAAGTTATACGTTATAACGTAATCCCATATGACGTTATACGTTATAACGTAATACCATATAACGTTACACGGTTTACCGTAATACTATATAACGTTATACGTCACATGGTAGTAGCAAATAACGTTATACGTTATAAGGTAATGCTACATAACGTTGTACGTTATAACGTAATACGATATGACGTTATACGCTATAGGGAAATGCTATAGTACGTTACACGTTATAACGTAATACTGTATAACGTTATACGTTTTAACGTAATACTGTATAACGTTATACGTTATAACGTAATACTGTATAACGTTATACGTTATAACGTAATACTGTATAACATTATACATTATAACGTAATACCATATGACGTTATACGTCATAACGTAATTCCATATAACGTTATACGTTATAACGTAATACCATATAACGTTACACGTTATAACGTAATACCATATGACGTTATACGTTGTAAGGAAATGCTATAGTACGTTACACGTCATAACGTAATACTGTATTACGTTATACGTTATATCGTAATACCATATGTCGTTATACGTTATAACGTAATACCATATGACGTTATACGTTATAAGGAAATGCTATAGTACGATACACGTTATAGCGTAATACTATATAACGTTATTCGTTATAACGTAATAACATATAACGTTATACGTTATAACGTAATACTATATAACGTAATACGTCATAACGAACTACCATAAAACGTTACACGTTATAACGTAATACCATATAACGTTGTACGTTATAACGTAATACCATATGACGTTATACGCTATTGGGAAATGCTATAGTACGTTACACGTTATAACGTAATACTGTATAACGTTATACATTATAACGTAATACCATATGACGTTATACGTTATAACGTAATACCATGTGACGTTATACGTTATAACGTGATACTATATATCGTTATACGTTATAACGTAATACCATATGACGCTATACGTTATAGGGAAATGCTATAGTCCGTTTCACGTTATAACGTAATACTATATAAAGTTATACGTTATAACGTAATCCCATATGACGTTATACGTTATAACGTAATACCATATAACGTTACAGGGTTTAACGTAATACTATATAACGTTATACGTCACATGGTAGTAGCAAATAACGTTATACGTTATAAGGTAATGCTACATAACGTTGTACGTTATAGCGTAATACGATATGACGTTATACGCTATAGGGAAATGCTATAGTACGTTACACGTTATAACGTAATACTGTATAACGTTATACGTTATAACGTAATACTGTATAACGTTATACGTTATAACGTAATACTGTATAACGTTATACGTTATAACGTAATACCATATGACGTTATACGTTATAACGTAATACCATGTAACGTTACACGTTATAACGTAATACCATATGACGTTATACGTTGTAAGGAAATGCTATAGTACGTTACACGTTATAACGTAATACCATATAACGTTCTAAGTTATAACGTAATACCATATAACGTTACACGTTATAACGTCATACCATATGACGTTATACGTTGTAAGGAAATGCTATAGTACGTTACACGTTATAACGTAATACCATATAACGTTCTACGTTATAACGCAATACCATATGACGTTGTACGTTATAGCGTAATCCGATATGACGATATACGTTATAGGGAAATGCTATAGTACGTTACACGTTATAACGTAATACTGTATAACGTTATACGTTATAACATAATACCCTATGACGTTATACGTTATAACGTAATACCATATGACGTTAAACGTTATTGGGAAATGCTATAGTACGTTACACGTAATAAAGTAATACTGTATAAAGTTATACATTATAACGTAATACCATATGACGTTATACGTTATAAGGATATGCTATAGTACGTACACGTTATAACGTAATACTGTAAAACGTTATACGTTATAACGCAATATACCATATGACGTTATACGTTATAACGTAATACCATATGACGTTATACGTTGTAACGTAATACTATATATCGTTATACGTTATAACGTAACACTATATAAAGTTATACGTTATAACGTAATCCCATATGACGTTACACGTTATAACGTAATGCCATATAACGTTACACGTTTTAACGTAATACTATATAACGTTATACGTTATAACGTAATACCATATGACGTTATACGTTATAACGGAATACTGTATGACGTTATACGTTCTAACGTAATACCATATGACGTTATACGTTATAAGGAAATGCTAAAGTACGTTACACGTAGTAACGTAATACTATATAACGTTATACGTTACATGGTAATAGTAAAAAACGTTATACGTTATAACGTAATGCTACAGAACGTTATACGCTATATCGTAGTACCATATAATGTTATACGTTATAACGTAATACTATATAACGTAATACGTCATATCGTAATACCACATAACGTTACACGTTATAACGTAATACGATATGACGTTATACGTTATAACGTAATACTATATATCGTTATACGTTATAACGTAATACCATATGACGTTATACGTTATAAGGAAATGCTAAAGTACGTTACACGTTATAACGTAATACTATATAACGTTATACGTTACATGGTAATAGTAAATAACGTTATACGTTATAACGTAATGCTACAGAACGTTATACGTTATATCGTAATACCATATAACGTTATACGTTATAACGTAATCCTATATATCGTTATACGTTATAACGTAATACCATATGACGTTATACGTTATAAGCAAATGCTATAGTCCGTTACACGTTTTAACGTAATACTATATAACGTTATACGTCATAACGTAATACCATATGACGTTATACGTTATAACGTATTACTATATAACGTTATAAGTCACATGGTAGTAGCAAATAACGTTATACGTTATAAGGTAATGCTACATAACGTTGTACGTTATAACGTAATACGATATGACGTTATACGCTATAGGGAAATGCTATAGTACGTTACACGTTATAACGTAATACTGTATAACGTTATACGTTATAACGTAATACCATGTGACGTTATACGTTATAACGTAATACCATATAACGTTATACGTTATAACGTAATACTATATAACGTTATACGTTATAACGTAATACCATATGACGTTATACGTTATTACGTAATTCCATATAACGTTATACGATATAACGTAATACCATATAACGTTCTACGTTATAACGTAATATCATATGACGTTGTACGTTATAACATAATACGATATGACGTTATACGCTATAGGGAAATGCTATAGTACGTTACACGTTATAACGTAATACTGTATAACGTTATACGTTATAACGTAATACTGTATAACGTTATACATTATAACGTAATACCATATGACGTTATACGTTATAACGTAATACCATATGACGTTATACGTAATAACGTAATACTATATAACGTTATACGTTATAACGTAATACCATATGACGTTATACGTCATAACGTAGTTCCATATAACGTTATACGTTATAACGTAATACCATATAACGTTACACGTTATAACGTAATACCATATGACGTTATACGTTGTAAGGAAATGCTATAGTACGTTACACGTCATAACGTAATACTGTATTACGTTATACGTTATATCGTAATACCATATGACGTTATACGTTATACCGTAATACCATATGACCTTATACGTTATTGGGAAATGCTATAGTACGTTACACGTTATAAAGTAATACTGTATAACGTTATACATTATAACGTAATACCATATGACGTTATACGTTATAACGTAATACCATATGACGTTATACGTTATAACGTAATACCATATAACGTTATACGTTATAACGGAATACTGTATGACGTTATACGTTATAACGTAATACCATATGACGTTAGACGTTATAAGGAAATGCCAAAGTACGTTACACGTTATAACGTAATACTATATAACGTTATACGTTACATGGTAATAGTAAATAACGTTATACGTTATAACGTAATGCTACAGAACGTTATACGTTATATCGTAATACCATATAATGTTATACGTTATAACGTAATACCATATGACGTGATACGTTATAACATAATACCATATGACGTTATACGTTATAAGGAAATGCTAAAGTACGTTACACGTTATAACGTAATACTATATAACGTTATACTTTATAACGTGCTACCACATGACGTTATACGTTACAACGTAATACCATATGACGTTATACTTTATAACGTAATACCATATGACGTTATACGTTATAAGGAAATGCTCTAGTACGATACACGTTATAACGTAATACTATATAACGTTATTCGTTAGAACGTAATAACATATATCGATACACGTTATAACATAATACTGTATAACGTTATACGTTATAACGTAATACCATATAACGTTATACGTTATAACGTAATACCATATGATGTTATACGTCATAACGTAATTCCATATAACCTTATACGTTATAACGTAATACCATATAACGTTACACGTTATAACGTAATACCATATGACGTTATACGTTGTAAGGAAATGCTATAGTACGATACACGTCATAACGTAATACTGTATAACGTTATACGTTATAACTTAATACCATATGTCGTTATACGTTATAACGTAATACCATATAACGTTATACGTTATAACGGAATACTGTATGACGTTATACGTTATAACGTAATACCATATGACGTTAGACGTTATAAGGAAATGCCAAAGTACGTTACACGTTATAACGTAATACTATATAACGTTATACGTTACATGGTAATAGTAAATAACGTTATACGTTATAACGTAATGCTACAGAACGTTATACGTTATATCGTAATACCATATAATGTTATACGTTATAACGTAATACCATATGACGTGATACGTTATAACATAATACCATATGACGTTATACGTTATAAGGAAATGCTAAAGTACGTTACACGTTATAACGTAATACTATATAACGTTATACTTTATAACGTGCTACCACATGACGTTATACGTTACAACGTAATACCATATGACGTTATACTTTATAACGTAATACCATATGGCGTTATACGTTATAAGGAAATGCTCTAGTACGATACACGTTATAACGTAATACGATATAACGTTATTCGTTAGAACGTAATAACATATAACGTTACACGTTATAACATAATACTGTATAACGTTATACGTTATAACGTAATACCATATAACGTTATACGTTATAACGTAATACCATATGATGTTATACGTCATAACGTAATTCCATATAACCTTATACGTTATAACGTAATACCATATAACGTTACACGTTATAACGTAATACCATATGACGTTATACGTTGTAAGGAAATGCTATAGTACGATACACGTCATAACGTAATACTGTATAACGTTATACGTTATAACTTAATACCATATGTCGTTATACGTTATAACGTAATACCATATGACGTTATACGTCACATGGTAGTAGCAAATAACGTTATACGTTATAACGTAATACCATATGACGTTATACGTCACATGGTAGTAGCAAATAACGTTATACGTTATAAGGTAATGCTACATAACGTTGTACGTTATAACGTAGTACGATATGACGTTATACGCTATAGGGAAATGCTATAGTAAGTTACACGTTATAAAGTAATACCGTATAACGTTATACATTATAACGTAATACCATATGACGTTATACGTTATAACGTAATACCATATGACGTTATACGTTATAACGTAATACTATATATCGTTATACGTTATAACGTAATACCATATGACGCTATACGTTATAGGGAAATGCTATAGTCCGTTTCACGTTATAACGTAATACTATATAAAGTTATACGTTATAACGTAATCCCATATGACGTTATACGTTATAACGTAATACCATATAACGTTACACGGATTACCGTAATACTATATAACGTTATACGTCACATGGTAGTAGCAAATAACGTTATACGTTATAAGGTAATGCTACATAACGTTGTACGTTATAACGTAATACGATATGACGTTATACGCTATAGGGAAATGCTATAGTACGTTACACGTTATAACGTAATACTGTATAACGTTATACGTTATAACGTAATACTGTATAACGTTATACGTTATAACGTAATACTGTATAACGTTATACGTTATAACGTAATACTGTATAACGTTATACATTAAAACGTAATACCATATGACGTTATACGTTATAACGTAATACCATATGACGTTATACGTAATAACGTAATACTATATAACGTTATACGTTATAACGTAATACCATATGACGTTATACGTCATAACGTAATTCCATATAACGTTATACGTTATAACGTAATACCATATAACGTTACACGTTATAACGTAATACCATATGACATTATACGTTGTAAGGAAATGCTATAGTACGTTACACGTCATAACGTAATACTGTATTACGTTATACGTTATATCGTAATACCATATGACGTTATACGCTATTGGGAAATGCTATAGTACGTTACACGTTATAACGTAATACTGTATAACGTTATACGTTATAACGTAATACTATATAACGTTATTCGTTATAACGTAATAACATATAACGTTATACGTTATAACGTAACACTATATAACGTAATACGTCATAACGAACTACCATAAAACGTTACACGTTATAACGTAATACCATATAACGTTATACGTTATAACGTAATACCATATGACGTTATACGCTATTGGGAAATGCTATAGTACGTTACACGTTATAACGTAATACTGTATAACGTTATACATTATAACGTAATACCATATGACGTTATACGTTATAACGTAATACCATATGACGTTATACGTTATAACGTAATACTATATATCGTTATACGTTATAACGTAATACCATATGACGCTATACGTTATAGGGAAATGCTATAGTCCGTTTCACGTTATAACGTAATACTATATAACGTTATACGTTACATGGTAATAGTAAATAACGTTATACGTTATAACGTAATGCTACAGAACGTTATACGTTATATCGTAATACCATATAACGTTATACGTTATAACGTAATCCTATATATCGTTATACGTTATAACGTAATACCATATGACGTTATACGTTATAACGTAATACGATATGACGTTATACGTTATAACGTAATCCTATATATCGTTATACGTTATAACGTAATACCATATGACGTTATACGTTATAAGGAAATGCTAAAGTACGTTACACGTTATAACGTAATACTATATAACGTTATACTTTATAACGTACTACCATATGACGTTATACGCTATAGGGAAATGCTATAGTACGTTACACGTTATAACGTAATACTGTATAACGTTATACGTTATATCGTAATACCATATAACGTTATACGTTATAACGTAATACCATATGACGTGATACGTTATAACATAATACCATATGACGTTATACGTTATAAGGAAATGCTAAAGTACGTTACACGTTATAACGTAATACTATATAACGTTATACTTTATAACGTGCTACCATATGACGTTATACGTTACAACGTAATACCATATTACGTTATACGTTATAACGTAATACCATATGACGTTATACGTTATATGGAAATGCTCTAGTACGATACACGTTATAACGTAATACTATATAACGTTATTCGTTAGAACGTAATAACATATAACGTTACACGTTATAACATAATACTGTATAACGTTATACGTTATAGGGAAATGCTATAGTACGTTACACGTCATAACGTAATACTGTATAACGTAATACGTTATAACGTAATACCATATGACGTTATAGTTTATAACGTAATACCATATGACGTTATACGCTATAACGTAATACCATATGACGTTATACCTTATAAGCAAATGCTATAGTCCGTTACACGTTTTAACGTAATACTATATAACGTTATACGTTATAACGTAATACCATATGACGTTATACGTTATAACGTATTACTATATAACGTTATAAGTCACATGGTAGTAGCAAATAACGTTATACGTTATAAGGTAATGCTACATAACGTTGTACGTTATAACGTAATACGATATGACGTTATACGCTATAGGGAAATGCTATAGTACGTTACACGTTATAACGTAATACTGTATAACGTTGTACGTTATAACGTAATACCATATGACGTTATACGTTATAACGTAATACCATATAACGTTATACGTTATAACGTAATACTATATAACGTTATACGTTATAACGTAATACCATATGACGTTATACGTTATAACGTAATTCCATATAACGTTATACGATATAACGTAATACCATATGACGTTGTACGTTATAACATAATACGATATGACGTTATACGCTATAGGGAAATGCTATAGTACGTTACACGTTATAACGTAATACTGTATAACGTTATACGTTATATCGTAATACCATATAACGTTATACGTTATAACGTAATACCATATGACGTGATACGTTATAACATAATACCATATGACGTTATACGTTATAAGGAAATGCTAAAGTACGTTACACGTTATAACGTAATACTATATAACGTTATACTTTATAACGTGCTACCATATGACGTTATACGTTACAACGTAATACCATATTACGTTATACGTTATAACGTAATACCATATGACGTTATACGTTATATGGAAATGCTCTAGTACGATACACGTTATAACGTAATACTATATAACGTTATTCGTTAGAACGTAATAACATATAACGTTACACGTTATAACATAATACTGTATAACGTTATACGTTATAGGGAAATGCTATAGTACGTTACACGTTATAACGTAATACTGTATAACGTAATACGTTATAACGTAATACCATATAACGCTATACGTTATAACGTAATACTATATAACGTTATACGTTATAACGTAATACCATATAACGTTATACGTTATAACGGAATACTGTATGACGTTATACGTTATATCGTAATACCATATGACGTTATACGTTATAAGGAAATGCTAAAGTACGTTACACGTTATAACGTAATACTATATAACGTTATACGTTACATGGTAATAGTAAATAACGTTATACGTTATAACGTAATGCTACAGAACGTTATACGTTATATCGTAATACCATATAATGTTATACGTTATAACGTAATACCATATGACGTGATACGTTATAACATAATACCATATGACGTTATACGTTATAAGGAAATGCTAAAGTACGTTACACGTTATAACGTAATACTATATAACGTTATACTTTATAACGTGCTACCATATGACGTTATACGTTACAACGTAATACCATATGACGTTATACGTTATAACGTAATACCATATGACGTTATACGTTATATGGAAATGCTCTAGTACGATACACGTTATAACGTAATACTATATAACGTTATTCGTTAGAACGTAATAACATATAACGTTACACGTTATAACATAATACTGTATAACGTTATACGTTATAGGGAAATGCTATAGTACGTTACACGTTATAACGTAATACTGTATAACGTAATACGTTATAACGTAATACCATATAACGCTATACGTTATAACGTAATACAATATAACGTTATACGTTATAACGTAATACCATATAACGTTATACGTTATAACGGAATACTGTATGACGTTATACGTTATATCGTAATACCATATGACGTTATACGTTATAAGGAAATGCTAAAGTACGTTACACGTTATAACGTAATACTATATAACGTTATACGTTACATGGTAATAGTAAATAACGTTATACGTTATAACGTAATGCTACAGAACGTTATACGTTATATCGTAATACCATATAATGTTATACGTTATAACGTAATACCATATGACGTGATACGTTATAACATAATACCATATGACGTTATACGTTATAAGGAAATGCTAAAGTACGTTACACGTTATAACGTAATACTATATAACGTTATACTTTATAACGTGCTACCATCTGACGTTATACGTTACAACGTAATACCATATGACGTTATACTTTATAACGTAATACCATATGACGTAATACGTTATAAGGAAATGCTCTAGTACGATACACGTTATAACGTAATACTATAACGTTATTCGTTAGAACGTAATAACATATAACGTTACACGTTATAACATAATACTGTATAACGTTATACGTTATAACGTAATACCATATAACGTTATACGTTATAACGTAATACCATATGACGTTATACGTCATAACGTAATTCCATATAACCTTATACGTTATAACGTAATACCATATAACGTTACACGTTATAACGTAATACCATATGACGTTATACGTTGTAAGAAAATGCTATAGTACGATACACGTCATAACGTAATACTGTATAACGTTATACGTTATAACTTAATACCATATGTCGTTATACGTTATAACGTAATACCATATGACGTTATACGTCACATGGTAGTAGCAAATAACGTTATACGTTATAACGTAATACCATATGACGTTATACGTCACATGGTAGTAGCAAATAACGTTATACGTTATAAGGTAATGCTGCATAACGTTGTACGTTATAACGTAATACGATATGACGTTATACGTTATAACGTAATACTATATATCGTTATACGTTATAACGTAATACCATATGACGTTATACGTTATCAGGAAATGCTAAAGTACGTTACACGTTATAACGTAATACTATATAACGTTATACTTTATAACGTGCTACCATATGACGTTATACGTTACAACGTAATACCATATGACGTTATACTTTATAACGTAATACCATATGACGTTATACGTTATATGGAAATGCTCTAGTACGTTACACGTTATAACGTAATACTGTATAACGTTATACATTATAACGTAATACCATATGACGTTATACGTTATAACGTAATACCATATGACTTTATACGTTATAACGTAATACTATATATCGTTATACGTTATAACGTAATACCATATGACGCTATACGTTATAGGGAAATGCTATAGTCCGTTTCACGTTATAACGTAATACTATATAAAGTTATACGTTATAACGTAATCCCATATGACGTTATACGTTATAACGTAATACCATATAACGTTACACGGTTTACCGTAATATAACGTTATACGTCACATGGTAGTAGCAAATAACGTTATACGTTTTAAGGTAATGCTACATAACGTTGTACGTTATAACGTAATACGATATGACGTTATACGCTATAGGGAAATGCTATAGTACGTTACACGTTATAACGTAATACTGTATAACGTTATACGTTATAACGTAATACTGTATAACGTTATACGTTATAACGTAATACTGTATAACGTTATACGTTATAACGTAATACTGTATAACGTTATACATTATAACGTAATACCATATGACGTTATACGTTATAACGTAATACCATATGACGTTATACGTAATAACGTAATACTATATAACGTTATACGTTATAACGTAATACCATATGACGTTATACGTCATAACGTAATTACATATAACGTTATACGTTATAACGTAATACCATATAACGTTACACGTTATAACGTAATACCATATGACGTTATACGTTGTAAGGAAATGCTATAGTACGTTACACGTCATAACTGTATTACGTTATACGTTATATCGTAATACCATATGTCGTTATACGTTATAACGTAATACCATATGACGTTGTACGTTATAACATAATACGATATGACGTTATACGCTATAGGGAAATGCTATAGTACGTTACACGTTATAACGTAATACTGTATAACGTTATACGTTATATCGTAATACCATATAACGTTATACGTTATAACGTAATACCATATGACGTGATACGTTATAACATAATACCATATGACGTTATACGTTATAAGGAAATGCTAAAGTACGTTACACGTTATAACGTAATACTATATAACGTTATACTTTATAACGTGCTACCATATGACGTTATACGTTACAACGTAATACCATATGACGTTATACGTTATAACGTAATACCATATGACGTTATACGTTATATGGAAATGCTCTAGTACGATACACGTTATAACGTAATACTATATAACGTTATTCGTTAGAACGTAATAACATATAACGTTACACGTTATAACATAATACTGTATAACGTTATACGTTATAGGGAAATGCTATAGTACGTTACACGTTATAACGTAATACTGTATAACGTAATACGTTATAACGTAATACCATATAACGCTATACGTTATAACGTAATACAATATAACGTTATACGTTATAACGTAATACCATATAACGTTATACGTTATAACGGAATACTGTATGACGTTATACGTTATATCGTAATACCATATGACGTTATACGTTATAAGGAAATGCTAAAGTACGTTACACGTTATAACGTAATACTATATAACGTTATACGTTACATGGTAATAGTAAATAACGTTATACGTTATAACGTAATGCTACAGAACGTTATACGTTATATCGTAATACCATATAATGTTATACGTTATAACGTAATACCATATGACGTGATACGTTATAACATAATACCATATGACGTTATACGTTATAAGGAAATGCTAAAGTACGTTACACGTTATAACGTAATACTATATAACGTTATACTTTATAACGTGCTACCATATGACGTTATACGTTACAACGTAATACCATATGACGTTATACTTTATAACGTAATACCATATGACGTAATACGTTATAAGGAAATGCTCTAGTACGATACACGTTATAACGTAATACTATAACGTTATTCGTTAGAACGTAATAACATATAACGTTACACGTTATAACATAATACTGTATAACGTTATACGTTATAACGTAATACCATATAACGTTATACGTTATAACGTAATACCATATGACGTTATACGTCATAACGTAATTCCATATAACCTTATACGTTATAACGTAATACCATATAACGTTACACGTTATAACGTAATACCATATGACGTTATACGTTGTAAGAAAATGCTATAGTACGATACACGTCATAACGTAATACTGTATAACGTTATACGTTATAACTTAATACCATATGTCGTTATACGTTATAACGTAATACCATATGACGTTATACGTCACATGGTAGTAGCAAATAACGTTATACGTTATAACGTAATACCATATGACGTTATACGTCACATGGTAGTAGCAAATAACGTTATACGTTATAAGGTAATGCTGCATAACGTTGTACGTTATAACGTAATACGATATGACGTTATACGTTATAACGTAATACTATATATCGTTATACGTTATAACGTAATACCATATGACGTTATACGTTATAAGGAAATGCTAAAGTACGTTACACGTTATAACGTAATACTATATAACGTTATACTTTATAACGTGCTACCATATGACGTTATACGTTACAACGTAATACCATATGACGTTATACGTTATAACGTAATACTATATATCGTTATACGTTATAACGTAATACCATATGACGCTATACGTTATAGGGAAATGCTATAGTCCGTTTCACGTTATAACGTAATACTATATAAAGTTATACGTTATAACGTAATCCCATATGACGTTATACGTTATAACGTAATACCATATAACGTTACACGGTTTACCGTAATACTATATAACGTTATACGTCACATGGTAGTAGCAAATAACGTTATACGTTTTAAGGTAATACTACATAACGTTGTACGTTATAACGTAATACGATATGACGTTATACGCTATAGGGTAATGCTATAGTACGTTACACGTTATAACGTAATACTGTATAACGTTATACGTTATAACGTAATACTGTATAACGTTATACGTTATAACGTAATACTGTATAACGTTATACGTTATAACGTAATACTGTATAACGTTATACATTATAACGTAATACCATATGACGTTATACGTTATAACGTAATACCATATGACGTTATACGTAATAACGTAATACTATATAACGTTATACGTTATAACGTAATACCATATGACGTTATACGTCATAACGTAATTACATATAACGTTATACGTTATAACGTAATACCATATAACGTTACACGTTATAACGTAATACCATATGACGTTATACGTTGTAAGGAAATGCTATAGTACGTTACACGTCATAACGTAATACTGTATTACGTTATACGTTATATCGTAATACCATATGTCGTTATACGTTATAACGTAATACCATATGACGTTATACGTTATAAGGAAATGCTATAGTACGATACACGTTATAGCGTAATACTATATAACGTTATTCGTTATAACGTAATAACATATAACGTTATACGTTATAACGTAATACTATATAACGTAATACGTCATAACGAACTACCATAAAACGTTACACGTTATAACGTAATACCATATAACGTTATACGTTATAACGTAATACCATATGACGTTATACGCTATTGGGAAATGCTATAGTACGTTACACGTTATAACGTAATACTGTATAACGTTATACATTATAACGTAATACCATATGACGTTATACGTTATAACGTAATACCATATGGCGTTATACGTTATAACGTAATACTATATATCGTTATACGTTATAACGTAATACCATATGACGCTATACGTTATAGGGAAATGCTATAGTCCGTTTCACGTTATAACGTAATACTATATAAAGTTATACGTTATAACGTAATCCCATATGACGTTATACGTTATAACGTAATACCATATAACGTTACAGGGTTTAACGTAATACTATATAACGTTATACGTCACATGGTAGTAGCAAATAACATTATACGTTATAAGGTAATGCTACATAACGTTGTACGTTATAACGTAATACGATATGACGTTATACGCTATAGGGAAATGCTATAGTACGTTACACGTTATAACGTAATACTGTATAACGTTATACGTTATAACGTAATACTGTATAACGTTATACGTTATAACGTAATACTGTATAACGTTATACGTTATAACGTAATACCATATGACGTTATACGTTATAACGTAATACCATGTAACGTTACACGATATAACGTAATACCATATGACGTTATACGTTGTAAGGAAATGCAATAGTACGTTACACGTTATAACGTAATACCATATAACGTTCTACGTTATAACGTAATACCATATAACGTTACACGTTATAACGTCATACCATATGACGTTATACGTTGTAAGGAAATGCTATAGTACGTTACACGTTATAACGTAATACCATATAACGTTCTACGTTATAACGCAATACCATATGACGTTGTACGTTATAACGTAATCCGATATGACGATATACGTTATAGGGAAATGCTATAGTACGTTACACGTTATAACGTAATACTGTATAACGTTATACGTTATAACATAATACCATATGACGTTATACGTTATAACGTAATACCATATGACGTTAAACGTTATTGGGAAATGCTATAGTACGTTACACGTAATAAAGTAATACTGTATAAAGTTATACATTATAACGTAATACCATATGACGTTATACGTTATAAGGATATGCTATAGTACGTACACGTTATAACGTAATACTGTAAAACGTTATACGTTATAACGCAATATACCATATGACGTTATACGTTATAACGTAATACCATATGACGTTATACGTTGTAACGTAATACTATATATCGTTATACGTTATAACGTAACACTATATAAAGTTATACGTTATAACGTAATCCCATATGACGTTACACGTTATAACGTAATACCATATAACGTTACACGTTTTAACGTAATACTATATAACGTTATACGTTATAACGTAATACCATATGACGTTATACGTTATAACGGAATACTGTATGACGTTATACGTTCTAACGTAATACCATATGACGTTATACGTTATAAGGAAATGCTAAAGTACGTTATACGTAGTAACGTAATACTATATAACGTTATACGTTACATGGTAATAGTAAAAAACGTTATACGTTATAACGTAATGCTACAGACCGTTATACGCTATATCGTAGTACCATATAATGTTATACGTTATAACGTAATACTATATAACGTAATACGTCATAACGTAATACCACATAACGTTACACGCTATAACGTAATACGATATGACGTTATACGTTATAACGTAATACTATATATCGTTATACGTTATAACGTAATACCATATGACGTTATACGTTATAACGTAATACCATATGACGTTTTACGTTATAAGCAAATGCTATAGTACGTTACGCGTTACAACGTAATACTATATCACGTTATACGTTATAACGTAATACCATATGACGTTATACGTTATAACGTACAACCATATAACGTTATACGTTATAACGTAATACCATATAACGTTACACGTTATAACGTAATACTATATATCGTTATACGTTATAACGTAATACCATATGACGTTATACGTTATTGGGAAATGCTATAGTACGTTACACGTTATAAAGTAATACTGTATAACGTTATACATTATAACGTAATACCATATGACGTTATACGTTATAACGTAATACCGTATGACGTTATACGTTATAACGTAATACCATATAACGTGATACGTTATAACGGAATACTCTATGACGTTATACGTTATAACGTAATACCATATGACGTTAGACGTTATAAGGAAATGCCAAAGTACGTTACACGTTATAACGTAATACTATATAACGTTATACGTTACATGGTAATAGTAAATAACGTTATACGTTATAACGTAATGCTACAGAACGTTATACGTTATATCGTCATACCATATAACGTTATACGTTATAACGTAATCCTATATATCGTTATACGTTATAACGTAATACCATATGACGTTATACGTTATAACGTAATACGATATGACGTTATACGTTATAACGTAATCCTATATATCGTTATACGTTATAACGTAATACCATATGACGTTATACGTTATAAGGAAATGCTAAAGTACGTTACACGTTATAACGTAATACTATATAACGTTATACTTTATAACGTACTACCATATGACGTTATAGTTTATAACGTAATACCATATGACGTTATACGTTATAACGTAATACCATATGACGTTATACGTTATAAGCAAATGCTATAGTCCGTTACACGTTTTAACGTAATACTATATAACGTTATACGTTATAACGTAATACCATATGACGTTATACGTTATAACGTATTACTATATAACGTTATAAGTCACATGGTAGTAGCAAATAACGTTATACGTTATAAGGTAATGCTACATAACGTTGTACGTTATAACGTAATACGATATGACGTTATACGCTATAGGGAAATGCTATAGTACGTTACACGTTATAACGTAATACTGTATAACGTTATACGTTATAACGTAATACTGTATAACGTTATACGTTATAACGTAATACTGTATAACGTTATACGTTATAACGTAATACTGTATAACGTTATACGTTATAACGTAATACTGTATAACGTTATACGTTATAACGTAATACTGTATAACGTTATACATTATAACGTAATACCATATGACGTTATACGTTATAACGTAATACCATATGACGTTATACGTAATAACGTAATACTATATAACGTTATACGTTATAACGTAATACCATATGACGTTATACGTTATAAGGAAATGCTATAGTACGATACACGTTATAGCGTAATACTATATAACGTTATTCGTTATAACGTAATAACATATAACGTTATACGTTATAACGTAATACTATATAACGTAATACGTCATAACGAACTACCATAAAACGTTACACGTTATAACGTAATACCATATAACGTTATACGTTATAACGTAATACCATATGACGTTATACGTTATAAGCAAATGCTATAGTCCGTTACACGTTTTAACGTAATACCATATAACGTTATACGTTATAACGTAATACCATATGACGTTATACGCTATTGGGAAATGCTATAGTACGTTACACGTTATAACGTAATACTGTATAACGTTATACATTATAACGTAATAGCATATGACGTTATACGTTATAACGTAATACCATATGACGTTATACGTTATAACGTAATACTATATATCGTTATACGTTATAACGTAATACCATATGACGCTATACGTTATAGGGAAATGCTATAGTCCGTTCCACGTTATAACGTAATACTATATAAAGTTATACGTTATAACGTAATCCCATATGACGTTATACGTTATAACGTAATACCATATAACGTTACAGGGTTTAGCGTAATACTATATAACGTTATACGTCACATGGTAGTAGCAAATAACGTTATACGTTATAAGGTAATGCTACATAACGTTGTACGTTATAACGTAATACGATATGACGTTATACGCTATAGGGAAATGCTATAGTACGTTACACGTTATAACGTAATACTGTATAACGTTATACGTTATAACGTAATACTGTATAACGTTATACGTAATAACGTAATACTGTATAACGTTATACGTTATAACGTAATACTGTATAACGTTATACGTTATAACGTAATACCATATGACGTTATACGTTATAACGTAATACCATGTAACGTTACACGTTATAACGTAATACCATATGACGTTATACGTTGTAAGGAAATGCTATAGTACGTTACACGTTATAACGTAATACCATATAACGTTCTAAGTTATAACGTAATACCATATAACGTTACACGTTATAACGTCATACCATATGACGTTATACGTTGTAAGGAAATGCTATAGTACGTTACACGTTATAACGTAATACCATATAACGTTCTACGTTATAACGTAATACCATATGACGTTATACGTTATAACGTAATCCGATATGACGATATACGTTATAGGGAAATGCTATAGTACGTTACACGTTATAACGTAATACTGTATAACGTTATACGTTATAACATAATACCATATGACGTTATACGTTATAACGTAATACCATATGACGTTAAACGTTATTGGGAAATGCTATAGTACGTTACACGTAATAAAGTAATACTGTATAAAGTTATACATTATAACGTACTACCATATGACGTTATACGTTATAAGGATATGCTATAGTACGTACACGTTATAACGTAATACTGTAAAACGATATACGTTATAACGCAATATACCATATGACGTTATACGTTATAACGTAATACCATATGACGTTATACGTTGTAGCGTAATACTATATATCGTTATACGTTATAACGTAACACTATATAAAGTTATACGTTATAACGTAATCCCATATGACGTTACACGTTATAACGTAATACTGTATAACGTTATACGTTATAACGTAATACTGTATAACGTTATACGTTATAACGTAATACTGTATAACGTTATACGTTATAACGTAATACCATATGACGTTATACGTTATAACGTAATACCATGTAACGTTACACGTTATAACGTAATACCATATGACGTTATACGTTGTAAGGAAATGCTATAGTACGTTACACGTTATAACGTAATACCATATAACGTTCTAAGTTATAACGTAATACCATATAACGTTACACGTTATAACGTCATACCATATGACGTTATACGTTGTAAGGAAATGCTATAGTACGTTACACGTTATAACGTAATACCATATAACGTTCTACGTTATAACGCAATACCATATGACGTTGTACGTTATAACGTAATCCGATATGACGATATACGTTATAGGGAAATGCTATAGTACGTTACACGTTATAACGTAATACTGTATAACGTTATACGTTATAACATAATACCATATGACGTTATACGTTATAACGTAATACCATATGACGTTAAACGTTATTGGGAAATGCTATAGTACGTTACACGTAATAAAGTAATACTGTATAAAGTTATACATTATAACGTAATACCATATGACGTTATACGTTATAAGGATATGCTATAGTACGTACACGTTATAACGTAATACTGTAAAACGTTATACGTTATAACGCAATATACCATATGACGTTATACGTTATAACGTAATACCATATGACGTTATACGTTGTAACGTAATACTATATATCGTTATACGTTATAACGTAACACTATATAAAGTTATACGTTATAACGTAATCCCATATGACGTTACACGTTATAACGTAATACCATATAACGTTACACGTTTTAACGTAATACTATTTAACGTTATACGTTATAACGTAATACCATATGACGTTATACGTTATAACGGAATACTGTATGACGTTATACGTTCTAACGTAATACCATATGACGTTATACGTTATAAGGAAATGCTAAAGTACGTTACACGTAGTAACGTAATACTATATAACGTTATACGTTACATGGTAATAGTAAAAAACGTTATACGTTATAACGTAATGCTACAGAACGTTATACGCTATATCGTAGTACCATATAATGTTATACGTTATAACGTAATACTATATAACGTAATACGTCATAACGTAATACCACATAACGTTACACGTTATAACGTAATACCATATGACGTTATACGTTATAACGTAATACCATATGACGTTTTACGTTATAAGCAAATGCTATAGTACGTTACGCGTTACAACGTAATACTATATCACGTTATACGTTATAACGTAATACCATATGACGTTATACGTTATAACGTACAACCATATGACGTTATACGTTATAACGTAATACCATATAACGTTACACGTTATAACGTAATACTATATATCGTTATACGTTATAACGTAATACCATATGACGTTATACGTTATTGGGAAATGCTATAGTACGTTACACGTTATAAAGTAATACTGTATAACGTTATACATTATAACGTAATACCATATGACGTTATACGTTATAGCGTAATACCATATGACCTTATACCTTATTGGGAAATGCTATAGTACGTTACACGTTATAAAGTAATACTGTATAACGTTATACATTATAACGTAATACCATATGACGTTATACGTTATAACGTAATACCATATGACGTTATACGTTATAACGTAATACCATATAACGTGATACGTTATAACGGAATACTCTATGACGTTATACGTTATAACGTAATACCATATGACGTTAGACGTTATAAGGAAATGCCAAAGTACGTTACACGTTATAACGTAATACTATATAACGTTATACGTTACATGGTAATAGTAAATAACGTTTTACGTTATAACGTAATGCTACAGAACGTTATACGTTATATCGTAATACCATATAACGTTATACGTTATAACGTAATCCTATATATCGTTATACGTTATAACGTAATACCATATGACGTTATACGTTATAACGTAATACGATATGACGTTATACGTTATAACGTAATCCTATATATCGTTATACGTTATAACGTAATACCATATGACGTTATACGTTATAAGGAAATGCTAAAGTACGTTACACGTTATAACGTAATACTATATAACGTTATACTTTATAACGTACTACCATATGACGTTATACGTTATAACGTAATACCATATGACGTTATAGTTTATAACGTAATACCATATGACGTTATACGTTATAACGTAATACCATATGACGTTATACGTTATAAGCAAATGCTATAGTCCGTTACACGTTTTAACGTAATACTATATAACGTTATACGTTATAACGTAATACCATATGACGTTATACGTTATAACGTATTACTATATAACGTTATAAGTCACATGGTAGTAGCAAATAACGTTATACGTTATAAGGTAATGCTACATAACGTTGTACGTTATAACGTAATACGATATGACGTTATACGCTATAGGGAAATGCTATAGTACGTTACACGTTATAACGTAATACTGTATAACGTTATACGTTATAACGTAATACTGTATAACGTTATACGTTATAACGTAATACTGTATAACGTTATACGTTATAACGTAATACTGTATAACGTTATACATTATAACGTAATACCATATGACGTTATACGTTATAACGTAATACCATATGACGTTATACGTAATAACGTAATACTATATAACGTTATACGTTATAACGTAATACCATATGACGTTATACGTAATAACGTAATACTATATAACGTTATACGTTATAACGTAATACCATATGACGTTATACGTTATAAGGAAATGCTATAGTACGATAC
Source organism: Bombus sonorus (assembly GCA_029958995.1). Lineage (NCBI taxonomy): Eukaryota > Metazoa > Arthropoda > Insecta > Hymenoptera > Apidae > Bombus > Bombus sonorus. The sequence goes on from JARWAU010000044.1 coordinate 581,547, forward strand.
ACGTTATAGCGTAATACTATATAACGTTATTCGTTATAACGTAATAACATATAACGTTATACGTTATAACGTAATACTATATAACGTAATACGTCATAACGAACTACCATAAAACGTTACACGTTATAACGTAATACCATATAACGTTATACGTTATAACGTAATACCATATGACGTTATACGTTATAAGCAAATGCTATAGTCCGCTACACGTTTTAACGTAATACCATATAACGTTATACGTTATAACGTAATACCATATGACGTTATACGCTATTGGGATATGCTATAGTACGTTACACGTTATAACGTAATACTGTATAACGTTATACATTATAACGTAATACCATATGACGTTATACGTTATAACGTAATACCATATGACGTTATACGTTATAACGTAATACTATATATCGTTATACGTTATAACGTAATACCATATGACGCTATACGTTATAGGGAAATGCTATAGTCCGTTTCACGTTATAACGTAATACTATATAAAGTTATACGTTATAACGTAATCCCATATGACGTTATACGTTATAACGTAATACCATATAACGTTACAGGGTTTAGCGTAATACTATATAACGTTATACGTCACATGGTAGTAGCAAATAACGTTATACGTTATAAGGTAATGCTACATAACGTTGTACGTTATAACGTAATACGATATGACGTTATACGCTATAGGGAAATGCTATAGTACGTTACACGTTATAACGTAATACTGTATAACGTTATACGTTATAACGTAATACTGTATAACGTTATACGTAATAACGTAATACTGTATAACGTTATACGTTATAACGTAATACTGTATAACGTTATACGTTATAACGTAATACCATATGACGTTATACGTTATAACGTAATACCATGTAACGTTACACGTTATAACGTAATACCATATGACGTTATACGTTGTAAGGAAATGCTATAGTACGTTACACGTTATAACGTAATACCATATAACGTTCTAAGTTATAACGTAATACCATATAACGTTACACGTTATAACGTTATACCATATGACGTTATACGTTGTAAGGAAATGCTATAGTACGTTACACGTTATAACGTAATACCATATAACGTTCTACGTTATAACGTAATACCATATGACGTTATACGTTATAACGTAATCCGATATGACGATATACGTTATAGGGAAATGCTATAGTACGTTACACGTTATAACGTAATACTGTATAACGTTATACGTTATAACATAATACCATATGACGTTATACGTTATAACGTAATACCATATGACGTTAAACGTTATTGGGAAATGCTATAGTACGTTACACGTAATAAAGTAATAGTGTATAAAGTTATACATTATAACGTACTACCATATGACGTTATACGTTATAAGGATATGCTATAGTACGTACACGTTATAACGTAATACTGTAAAACGATATACGTTATAACGCAATATACCATATGACGTTATACGTTATAACGTAATACCATATGACGTTATACGTTGTAGCGTAATACTATATATCGTTATACGTTATAACGTAACACTATATAAAGTTATACGTTATAACGTAATCCCATATGACGTTACACGTTATAACGTAATACCATATAACGTTACACGTTTTAACGTAATACTATATAACGTTATACGTTATAACGTAATACCATATGACGTTATACGTTATAACGGAATACTGTATGACGTTATACGTTCTAACGTAATACCATATGACGTTATACGTTATAAGGAAATGCTAAAGTACGTTACACGTAGTAACGTAATACTATATAACGTTATACGTTACATGGTAATAGTAAAAAACGTTATACGTTATAACGTAATGCTACAGAACGTTATACGCTATATCGTAATACCATATAATGTTATACGTTATAACGTAATACTATATAACGTAATACGTCATAACGTAATACCACATAACGTTACACGTTATAACGTAATACGATATGACGTTATACGTTATAACGTAATACCATATGACGTTATACGTTATAACGTACAACCATATGACGTTATACGTTATAACGTAATACCATATAACGTTACACGTTATAACGTAATACTATATATCGTTATACGTTATAACGTAATACCATATGACGTTATACGTTATTGGGAAATGCTATAGTACGTTACACGTTATAAAGTAATACTGTATAACGTTATACATTATAACGTAATACCATATGACGTTATACGTTATAGCGTAATACCATATGACCTTATACGTTATTGGGAAATGCTATAGTACGTTACACGTTTTAAAGTAATACTGTATAACGTTATACATTATAACGTAATACCATATGACGTTATACGTTATAACGTAATACCATATGACGTTATACGTTATAACGTAATACCATATAACGTTATACGTTGTAACGGAATACTCTATGACGTTATACGTTATAACGTAATACCATATGACGTTAGACGTTATAAGGAAATGCCAAAGTACGTTACACGTTATAACGTAATACTACATAACGTTATACGTTACATGGTAATAGTAAATAACGTTATACGTTATAACGTAATGCTACAGAACGTTATACGTTATATCGTAATACCATATAACGTTATACGTTATAACGTAATCCTATATATCGTTATACGTTATAACGTAATACCATATGACGTTATACGTTATAACGTAATACGATATGACGTTATACGTTATAACGTAATCCTATATATCGTTATACGTTATAACGTAATACCATATGACGTTATACGTTATAAGGAAATGCTAAAGTACGTTACACGTTATAACGTAATACTATATAACGTTATACTTTATAACGTACTACCATATGACGTTATACGTTATAACGTAATACCATATGACGTTATAGTTTATAACGTAATACCATATGACGTTATACGTTATAACGTAATACCATATGACGTTATACGTTATAAGCAAATGCTATAGTCCGTTACACGTTTTAACGTAATATTATATAACGTTATACGTTATAACGTAATACCATATGACGTTATACGTTATAACGTATTACTATATAACGTTATAAGTCACATGGTAGTAGCAAATAACGTTATACGTTATAAGGTAATGCTACATAACGTTGTACGTTATAACGTAATACGATATGACGTTATACGCTATAGGGAAATGCTATAGTACGTTACACGTTATAACGTAATACTGTATAACGTTATACGTTATAACGTAATACCATATGACGTTATACGTTATAACGTAATACCATATAACGTTATACGTTACAACGTAATACTATATAACGTTATACGTTATAACGTAATACCATATGACGTTATACGTTATAACGTAATTCCATATAACGTTATACGATATAACGTAATACCATATAACGTTCTACGTTATAACGTAATACCATATGACGTTGTACGTTATAACATAATACGATATGACGTTATACGTTATAGGGAAATGCTATAGTACGTTACACGTTATAACATAATACGATATGACGTTATACGTTATAGGGAAATGCTATAGTACGTTACACGTTATAACGTAATACTGTATGACGTAATACGTTATAACGTAATACTGTATAACGTTATGCGTTATAACGTAACACTATATAAAGTTATACGTTATAACGTAATCCCATATGACGTTACACGTTATAACGTAATACCATATAACGTTACACGTTTTAACGTAATACTATATAACGTTATACGTTATAACGTAATACCATATGACGTTATACGTTATAGCGTAATACCATATGACCTTATACGTTATTGGGAAATGCTATAGTACGTTACACGTTATAAAGTAATACTGTATAACGTTATACATTATAACGTAATACCATATGACGTTATACGTTATAACGTAATACCATATGACGTTATACGTTATAACGTAATACCATATAACGTTATACGTTATAACGGAATACTCTATGACGTTATACGTTATAACGTAATACCATATGACGTTAGACGTTATAAGGAAATGCCAAAGTACGTTACACGTTATAACGTAATACTATATAACGTTATACGTTACATGGTAATAGTAAATAACGTTATACGTTATAACGTAATGCTACAGAACGTTATACGTTATATCGTAATACCATATAACGTTATACGTTATAACGTAATCCTATATACCGTTATACGTTATAACGTAATACCATATGACGTTATACGTTATAACGTAATACGATATGACGTTATACGTTATAACGTAATCCTATATATCGTTATACGTTATAACGTAATACCATATGACGTTATACGTTATAAGGAAATGCTAAAGTACGTTACACGTTATAACGTAATACTATATAACGTTATACGTTATAACGTAATACCATATGACGTTATACGTTATAACGTAATACCATATAACGTTACACGTTTTAACGTAATACTATATAACGTTATACGTTATAACGTAATACCATATGACGTTATACGTTATAACGGAATACTGTATGACGTTATACGTTCTAACGTAATACTATATAACGTTATACGTTATAACGTAATACCATATGACGTTATACGTTATAACGTATTACTATATAACGTTATAAGTCACATGGTAGTAGCAAATAACGTTATACGTTATAAGGTAATGCTACATAACGTTGTACGTTATAACGTAATACGATATGACGTTATACGCTATAGGGAAATGCTATAGTACGTTACACGTCATAACGTAATACTGTATAACGTTATACGTTATAACGTAATACCATATGACGTTATACGTTATAACGTAATACCATATAACGTTATACGTTATAACGTAATACTATATAACGTTATACGTTATAACGTAATACCATATGACGTTATACGTTATAACGTAATTCCATATAACGTTATACGATATAACGTAATACCATATAACGTTCTACGTTATAACGTAATACCATATGACGTTGTACGTTATAACATAATACGATATGACGTTATACGTTATAGGGAAATGCTATAGTACGTTACACGTTATAACATAATACGATATGACGTTATACGTTATAGGGAAATGCTATAGTACGTTACAAGTTATAACGTAATACTGTATGACGTAATACGTTATAACGTAATACTGTATAACGTTATGCGTTATAACGTAATACCATATGACCTTATACGTTATAACGTAATACCATATAACGCTATACGTTATAACGTAATACTATATAACGTTATACGTTATAACGTAATACCATATGACGTTATACGTTATTGGGAAATGCTATAGTACGTTACACGTTATAAAGTAATACTGTATAACGTTATACATTATAACGTAATACCATATGACGTTATACGTTATAGCGTAATACCATATGACCTTATACCTTATTGGGAAATGCTATAGTACGTTACACGTTATAAAGTAATACTGTATAACGTTATACATTATAACGTAATACCATATGACGTTATACGTTATAACGTAATACCATATGACGTTATACGTTATAACGTAATACCATATAACGTGATACGTTATAACGGAATACTCTATGACGTTATACGTTATAACGTAATACCATATGACGTTAGACGTTATAAGGAAATGCCAAAGTACGTTACACGTTATAACGTAATACTATATAACGTTATACGTTACATGGTAATAGTAAATAACGTTTTACGTTATAACGTAATGCTACAGAACGTTATACGTTATATCGTAATACCATATAACGTTATACGTTATAACGTAATCCTATATATCGTTATACGTTATAACGTAATACCATATGACGTTATACGTTATAACGTAATACGATATGACGTTATACGTTATAACGTAATCCTATATATCGTTATACGTTATAACGTAATACCATATGACGTTATACGTTATAAGGAAATGCTAAAGTACGTTACACGTTATAACGTAATACTATATAACGTTATACTTTATAACGTACTACCATATGACGTTATACGTTATAACGTAATACCATATGACGTTATAGTTTATAACGTAATACCATATGACGTTATACGTTATAACGTAATACCATATGACGTTATACGTTATAAGCAAATGCTATAGTCCGTTACACGTTTTAACGTAATACTATATAACGTTATACGTTATAACGTAATACCATATGACGTTATACGTTATAACGTATTACTATATAACGTTATAAGTCACATGGTAGTAGCAAATAACGTTATACGTTATAAGGTAATGCTACATAACGTTGTACGTTATAACGTAATACGATATGACGTTATACGCTATAGGGAAATGCTATAGTACGTTACACGTTATAACGTAATACTGTATAACGTTATACGTTATAACGTAATACTGTATAACGTTATACGTTATAACGTAATACTGTATAACGTTATACGTTATAACGTAATACTGTATAACGTTATACATTATAACGTAATACCATATGACGTTATACGTTATAACGTAATACCATATGACGTTATACGTAATAACGTAATACTATATAACGTTATACGTTATAACGTAATACCATATGACGTTATACGTTATAAGGAAATGCTATAGTACGATACACGTTATAGCGTAATACTATATAACGTTATTCGTTATAACGTAATAACATATAACGTTATACGTTATAACGTAATACTATATAACGTAATACGTCATAACGAACTACCATAAAACGTTACACGTTATAACGTAATACCATATAACGTTATACGTTATAACGTAATACCATATGACGTTATACGTTATAAGCAAATGCTATAGTCCGCTACACGTTTTAACGTAATACCATATAACGTTATACGTTATAACGTAATACCATATGACGTTATACGCTATTGGGAAATGCTATAGTACGTTACACGTTATAACGTAATACTGTATAACGTTATACATTATAACGTAATACCATATGACGTTATACGTTATAACGTAATACCATATGACGTTATACGTTATAACGTAATACTATATATCGTTATACGTTATAACGTAATACCATATGACGCTATACGTTATAGGGAAATGCTATAGTCCGTTTCACGTTATAACGTAATACTATATAAAGTTATACGTTATAACGTAATCCCATATGACGTTATACGTTATAACGTAATACCATATAACGTTACAGGGTTTAGCGTAATACTATATAACGTTATACGTCACATGGTAGTAGCAAATAACGTTATACGTTATAAGGTAATGCTACATAACGTTGTACGTTATAACGTAATACGATATGACGTTATACGCTATAGGGAAATGCTATAGTACGTTACACGTTATAACGTAATACTGTATAACGTTATACGTTATAACGTAATACTGTATAACGTTATACGTAATAACGTAATACTGTATAACGTTATACGTTATAACGTAATACTGTATAACGTTATACGTTATAACGTAATACCATATGACGTTATACGTTATAACGTAATACCATGTAACGTTACACGTTATAACGTAATACCATATGACGTTATACGTTGTAGCGTAATACTATATATCGTTATACGTTATAACGTAACACTATATAAAGTTATACGTTATAACGTAATCCCATATGACGTTACACGTTATAACGTAATACCATATAACGTTACACGTTTTAACGTAATACTATATAACGTTATACGTTATAACGTAATACCATATGACGTTATACGTTATAACGGAATACTGTATGACGTTATACGTTCTAACGTAATACCATATGACGTTATACGTTATAAGGAAATGCTAAAGTACGTTACACGTAGTAACGTAATACTATATAACGTTATACGTTACATGGTAATAGTAAAAAACGTTATACGTTATAACGTAATGCTACAGAACGTTATACGCTATATCGTAATACCATATAATGTTATACGTTATAACGTAATACTATATAACGTAATACGTCATAACGTAATACCACATAACGTTACACGTTATAACGTAATACGATATGACGTTATACGTTATAACGTAATACCATATGACGTTATACGTTATAACGTACAACCATATGACGTTATACGTTATAACGTAATACCATATAACGTTACACGTTATAACGTAATACTATATATCGTTATACGTTATAACGTAATACCATATGACGTTATACGTTATTGGGAAATGCTATAGTACGTTACACGTTATAAAGTAATACTGTATAACGTTATACATTATAACGTAATACCATATGACGTTATACGTTATAGCGTAATACCATATGACCTTATACGTTATTGGGAAATGCTATAGTACGTTACACGTTTTAAAGTAATACTGTATAACGTTATACATTATAACGTAATACCATATGACGTTATACGTTATAACGTAATACCATATGACGTTATACGTTATAACGTAATACCATATAACGTTATACGTTGTAACGGAATACTCTATGACGTTATACGTTATAACGTAATACCATATGACGTTAGACGTTATAAGGAAATGCCAAAGTACGTTACACGTTATAACGTAATACTACATAACGTTATACGTTACATGGTAATAGTAAATAACGTTATACGTTATAACGTAATGCTACAGAACGTTATACGTTATATCGTAATACCATATAACGTTATACGTTATAACGTAATCCTATATATCGTTATACGTTATAACGTAATACCATATGACGTTATACGTTATAACGTAATACGATATGACGTTATACGTTATAACGTAATCCTATATATCGTTATACGTTATAACGTAATACCATATGACGTTATACGTTATAAGGAAATGCTAAAGTACGTTACACGTTATAACGTAATACTATATAACGTTATACTTTATAACGTACTACCATATGACGTTATACGTTATAACGTAATACCATATGACGTTATAGTTTATAACGTAATACCATATGACGTTATACGTTATAACGTAATACCATATGACGTTATACGTTATAAGCAAATGCTATAGTCCGTTACACGTTTTAACGTAATACTATATAACGTTATACGTTATAACGTAATACCATATGACGTTATACGTTATAACGTATTACTATATAACGTTATAAGTCACATGGTAGTAGCAAATAACGTTATACGTTATAAGGTAATGCTACATAACGTTGTACGTTATAACGTAATACGATATGACGTTATACGCTATAGGGAAATGCTATAGTACGTTACACGTTATAACGTAATACTGTATAACGTTATACGTTATAACGTAATACTGTATAACGTTATACGTTATAACGTAATACTGTATAACGTTATACGTTATAACGTAATACTGTATAACGTTATACATTATAACGTAATACCATATGACGTTATACGTTATAACGTAATACCATATGACGTTATACGTAATAACGTAATACTATATAACGTTATACGTTATAACGTAATACCATATGACGTTATACGTTATAAGGAAATGCTATAGTACGATACACGTTATAGCGTAATACTATATAACGTTATTCGTTATAACGTAATAACATATAACGTTATACGTTATAACGTAATACTATATAACGTAATACGTCATAACGAACTACCATAAAACGTTACACGTTATAACGTAATACCATATAACGTTATACGTTATAACGTAATACCATATGACGTTATACGTTATAAGCAAATGCTATAGTCCGCTACACGTTTTAACGTAATACCATATAACGTTATACGTTATAACGCAATACCATATGACGTTATACGCTATTGGGAAATGCTATAGTACGTTACACGTTATAACGTAATACTGTATAACGTTATACATTATAACGTAATACCATATGACGTTATACGTTATAACGTAATACCATATGACGTTATACGTTATAACGTAATACTATATATCGTTATACGTTATAACGTAATACCATATGACGCTATACGTTATAGGGAAATGCTATAGTCCGTTTCACGTTATAACGTAATACTATATAAAGTTATACGTTATAACGTAATCCCATATGACGTTATACGTTATAACGTAATACCATATAACGTTACAGGGTTTAGCGTAATACTATATAACGTTATACGTCACATGGTAGTAGCAAATAACGTTATACGTTATAAGGTAATGCTACATAACGTTGTACGTTATAACGTAATACGATATGACGTTATACGCTATAGGGAAATGCTATAGTACGTTACACGTCATAACGTAATACTGTATAACGTTATACGTTATAACGTAATACCATATGACGTTATACGTTATAACGTAATACCATATAACGTTATACGTTATAACGTAATACTATATAACGTTATACGTTATAACGTAATACCATATGACGTTATACGTTATAACGTAATTCCATATAACGTTATACGATATAACGTAATACCATATAACGTTCTACGTTATAACGTAATACCATATGACGTTGTACGTTATAACATAATACGATATGACGTTATACGTTATAGGGAAATGCTATAGTACGTTACACGTTATAACATAATACGATATGACGTTATACGTTATAGGGAAATGCTATAGTACGTTACAAGTTATAACGTAATACTGTATGACGTAATACGTTATAGCGTAATACTGTATAACGTTATGCGTTATAACGTAATACCATATGACCTTATACGTTATAACGTAATACCATATAACGCTATACGTTATAACGTAATACTATATAACGTTATACGTTATAACGTAATACCATATAACGTTATACGTTATAACTGAATACTGTATGACGTTATACGTTATAACGTAATACCATATGACGTTATACGTTATAAGGAAATGCTAAAGTACGTTACACGTTATAACGTAATACTATATAACGTTATACATTACATGGTAATAGTAAATAACGTTATACGTTATAACGTAATGCTACAGAACGTTATACGTTATATCGTAATACCATATAACGTTATACGTTATAACCTAACACCATATGACGTGATACGTTATAACGTAATACCATATGACGTTGTACGTTATAAGGAAATGCTAAAGTACGTTACACGTTATAACGTAGTACTATATAACGTTATACTTTATAACGTAATACCAGATGACGTTATACTTTATAACGTAATACCATATGACGTTATACGTTATAAGGAAATGCTCTAGTACGAAACAACGTTATAACGTAATACTATATAACGTTATTCGTTAGAACGTAATAACATATAACGTTACACGTCATAACGTAATACTGTATAACGTTATACGTTATAACGTAATACCATATGTCGTTATACGTTACAACGTAATACCATATGACGTTATACGTTATAAGGAAGTGCTATAGTACGATACACGTTATAGTGTAATACTATATAACGTTATTCGTTATGACGTAATAACATATAGCGTTATACGTTATGACGCAATACTATATAACGTAATACGTCATAACGAACTACCATAAAACGTTACACGTTATAACGTAATACCATATGACGTTATACGTTATAACGTAATACCATATGACGTTATACGCTATTGGGAAATGCTATAGTACGTTACACGTTATAACGTAATACTGTATAACGTTATACATTATAACGTAATACCATATGACGTTATACGTTATAACGTAATACCATATGACGTTATACGTTGTAACGTAATACTATATATCGTTATACGTTATAACGTAATACCGTATGACGCTATACGTTATAGGGAAATGCTATAGTCCGTTTCACGTTATAACGTAACACTATATAAAGTTATACGTTATAACGTAATCCCATATGACGTTATACGTTATAACGTAATAACATATAACGTTACACGTCATAACGTAATACTGTATAACGTTATACGTTATAACGTAATACCATATGTCGTTATACGTTATAACGTAATACTATATATCGTTATACGTTATAACGTAATACCATATGACGCTATACGTTATAGGGAAATACTGTAGTCCGTTTCACGTTATAACGTAATACTATATAAAGTTATACGTTATAACGTAATCCCATATGACGTTATACGTTATAACGTAATACCATATAACGTTACACGGTTTAACGTAATACTATATAACGTTATACGTCACATGGTAGTAGCAAATAACGTTATACGTTATAAGGTAATGCTACATAACGTTGTACGTTATAACGTAATACGATATGACGTTATACGCTATAGGGAAATGCTATAGTACGTTACACGTTATAACGTAATACTGTATAACGTTATACGTTATAACGTTATACTGTATAACGTTATACGTTATAACGTAATACTGTATAACGTTATACGTTATAACGTAATACTGTATAACGGTATACGTTATAACGTAATACCATATGACGTTATACGTTATAACGTAATACCATATGACGTTATACGTAATAACGTAATACTATATATCGTTATACGTTATAACGTAATACCATATGACGTTATACGTTATAACGTAATACCATATAACGTTACACGTTTTAACGTAATACTATATAACGTTATACGTTATAACGTAATACCATATGACGTTATACGTTATAACGGAATACTGTATGACGTTATACGTTCTAACGTAATACCATATGACGTTATACGTTATAAGGAAATGCTAAAGTACGTTACACGTTGTAACGTAATACTATATAACTATATACGTTACATGGTAATAGTAAAAAACGTTATACGTTATAACGTAATGCTACAGAACGTTATACGTTATATCGTAATACCATATAATGTTATACGTTATAACGTAATACCATATGACGTTATAGTTTATAACGTAATACCATATGGCGATATACTTTATAACGTAATACCATATGACGTTATACGTTATAAGGAAATGCTCTAGTACGATACACGTTATAACGTAATACTATATAACGTTATTCGTTAGAACGTAATATCATATAACGTTATACGTTATAACGTAATACTATATAACGTAATACGTCATAACGTAATACCACATAACGTTACACGTTATAACGTAATACGATATGACGTTATACGTTATAACGTAATACTATATATCGTTATACGTTATAACGTAATACCATATGACGTTATACGTTATAACGTAATACCATATGACGTTTTACGTTATAAGCAAATGCTATAGTACGTTACACGATACAACGTAATACTATATAACGTTATACGTTATAACGTAATACCATATGACGTTATACGTTATAACGTACAACCATATGACGTTATACGTTATAACGTAATACCATATAACGTTACACGTTATAACGTAATACTATATATCGTTATACGTTATAACGTAATACCATATGACGTTATACGTTATTGGGAAATGCTATAGTACGTTACACATTATAAAGTAATACTGTATAACGTTATACATTATAACGTAATACCATATGAGGTTATACGTTATAGCGTAATACCATATGACCTTATACGTTATTGGGAAATGCTATAGTACGTTACACGTTATATAGTAATACTGTATAACGTTATACATTATAACGTAATACCATATGACGTTATACGTTATAACGTAATACCATATGACGTTATACGTTATAACGTAATACCATATAACGTTATACGTTATAACGGAATACTCTATGACGTTATACGTTATAACGTAATACCATATGACGTTATACGTTATAACGTAATACGATATGACGTTATACGTTATAACGTAATCCTATATATCGTTATACGTTATAACGTAATACCATATGACGTTATACGTTATAAGGAAATGCTAAAGTACGTTACACGTTATAACGTAATACTATATAACGTTATACTTTATAACGTACTACCATATGACGTTATACGTTATAACGTAATACCATATGACGTTATAGTTTATAACGTAATACCATATGACGTTATACGTTATAACGTAAGACCATATGACGTTATACGTTATAAGCAAATGCTATAGTCCGTTACACGTTTTAACGTAATACTATATAACGTTATACGCTATAACGTAATACCATATGACGTTATACGTTATAACGTATTACTATATAACGTTATAAGTCACATGGTAGTAGCAAATAACGTTATACGTTATAAGGTAATGCTACATAACGTTGTACGTTATAACGTAATACCATATGACGTTATACGTTATAACGTAATACCACGTTATAACGTAATACCATATAACGTAATACTGTATAACGTTATACGTTATAACGTAATACCATATGACGTTATACGTTATAACGTAATACCATATAACGTTATACGTTATAACGTAATACCATATGACGTTGTACGTTATAGCATAATACGATATGACGTTATACGTTATAACGTAATACCATATGACGTTGTACGTTATAGCATAATACGATATGACGTTATACGTTATAGGGAAATGCTATAGTACGTTACACGTTATAACATAATACGATATGACGTTATACGTTATAGGGAAATGCTATAGTACGTTACACGTTATAACGTAATACTGTATGACGTAATACGTTAGAACGTAATACTGTATAACGTTATACGTTATAACGTAATACTATATAACGTTATACGATATAACGTAATACCATATAACGTTCTACGTTATAACGTAATACCATATGACGTTGTACGTTATAACATAATACGATATGACGTTATACGTTATAGGGAAATGCTATAGTACGTTACACGTTATAACATAATACGATATGACGCTATACGTTATAGGGAAATGCTATAGTACGTTACACGTTATAACGTAATACTGTATGACGTAATACGTTATAACGTAATACTGTATAACGTTATGCGTTATAACGTAATACCATATAACCTTATACGTTATAACGTAAAACCATATAACGCTATACGTTATAACGTAATACTATATAACGTTATACGTTATAACGTAATACTATATAACGTTATACGTTACATGGTAATAGTAAATAACGTTATACGTTATAACGTAATGCTACAGAACGTTATACGTTATATCGTAATACCATATAACGTTATACGTTATAACGTAGCACCATATGACGTTATACGTTATAACGTAATACCATATGACGTTATACGTTATAAGCAAATGCTATAGTCCGTTACACGTTTTAACGTAATACTATATAACGTTATACGTTATAACGTAATACCATATGACGTTATACGTTATAACGTATTACTATATAACGTTATAAGTCTCATGGTAGTAGCAAATAACGTTATACGTTATAAGGTAATGCTACATAACGTTGTACGTTATAACGTAATACGATATGACGTTATACGCTATAGGGAAATGCTATAGTACGTTACACGTTATAACGTAATGCTGTATAACGTTATACGTTATAACGTAATACCATATGACGTTATACGTTATAACGTAATTCCATATAACGTTATACGATATAACGTAATACCATATAACGTTCTACGTTATAACGTAATACCATATGACGTTGTACGTTATAACATAATACGATATGACGTTATACGTTATAGGGAAATGCTATAGTACGTTACACGTTATAACATAATACGATATGACGTTATACGTTATAGGGAAATGCTATAGTACGTTACACGTTATAACGTAATACTGTATGACGTAATACGTTATAACGTAATACTGTATAACGTTATGCGTTATAACGTAATACCATATGACCTTATACGTTATAACGTAATACCATATGACGTTAGACGTTATAAGGAAATGCCAAAGTACGTTACACGTTATAACGTAATACTATATAACGTTATACGTTACATGGTAATAGTAAATAACGTTATACGTTATAACGTAATGCTACAGAACGTTATACGTTATATCGTAATACCATATAACGTTATACGTCATAACGTAATCCTATATATCGTTATACGTTATAACGTAATACCATATGACGTTATACGTTATAACGTAATACCATATGACGTTATAGTTTATAACGTAATACCATATGACGTTATACGTTATAACGTAAGACCATATGACGTTATACGTTATAAGCAAATGCTATAGTCCGTTACACGTTTTAACGTAATACTATATAACGTTATACGCTATAACGTAATACCATATGACGTTATACGTTATAAGGAAATGCTAAAGTACGTTACACGTTATAACGTAATACTATATAACGTTATACTTTATAACGTACTACCATATGACGTTATACGTTATAACGTAATACCATATGACGTTATAGTTTATAACGTAATACCATATGACGTTATACGTTATAACGTAAGACCATATGACGTTATACGTTATAAGCAAATGCTATAGTCCGTTACACGTTTTAACGTAATACTATATAACGTTATACGCTATAACGTAATACCATATGACGTTATACGTTATAACGTATTACTATATAACGTTATAAGTCACATGGTAGTAGCAAATAACGTTATACGTTATAAGGTAATGCTACATAACGTTGTACGTTATAACGTAATACGATATGACGTTATACGCTATAGGGAAATGCTATAGTACGTTACACGTTATAACGTAATACTGTATAACGTTATACGTTATAACGTAATACCATATGACGTTATACGTTATAACGTAATACCATATAACGTTATACGTTATAACGTAATACTATATAACGTTATACGTTATAACGTAATACCATATGACGTTATACGTTATAACGTAATACCATATGACGTTGTACGTTATAACATAATACGATATGACGTTATACGTTATAGGGAAATGCTATAGTACGTTACACGTTATAACATAATACGATATGACGTTATACGTTATAGGGAAATGCTATAGTACGTTACACGTTATAACGTAATACTGTATGACGTAATACGTTAGAACGTAATACTGTATAACGTTATACGTTATAACGTAATACTATATAACGTTATACGATATAACGTAATACCATATAACGTTCTACGTTATAACGTAATACCATATGACGTTGTACGTTATAACATAATACGATATGACGTTATACGTTATAGGGAAATGCTATAGTACGTTACACGTTATAACATAATACGATATGACGCTATACGTTATAGGGAAATGCTATAGTACGTTACACGTTATAACGTAATACTGTATGACGTAATACGTTATAACGTAATACTGTATAACGTTATGCGTTATAACGTAATACCATATAACCTTATACGTTATAACGTAAAACCATATAACGCTATACGTTATAACGTAATACTATATAACGTTATACGTTATAACGTAATACTATATAACGTTATACGTTACATGGTAATAGTAAATAACGTTATACGTTATAACGTAATGCTACAGAACGTTATACGTTATATCGTAATACCATATAACGTTATACGTTATAACGTAGCACCATATGACGTTATACGTTATAACGTAATACCATATGACGTTATACGTTATAAGCAAATGCTATAGTCCGTTACACGTTTTAACGTAATACTATATAACGTTATACGTTATAACGTAATACCATATGACGTTATACGTTATAACGTATTACTATATAACGTTATAAGTCTCATGGTAGTAGCAAATAACGTTATACGTTATAAGGTAATGCTACATAACGTTGTACGTTATAACGTAATACGATATGACGTTATACGCTATAGGGAAATGCTATAGTACGTTACACGTTATAACGTAATGCTGTATAACGTTATACGTTATAACGTAATACCATATGACGTTATACGTTATAACGTAATTCCATATAACGTTATACGATATAACGTAATACCATATAACGTTCTACGTTATAACGTAATACCATATGACGTTGTACGTTATAACATAATACGATATGACGTTATACGTTATAGGGAAATGCTATAGTACGTTACACGTTATAACATAATACGATATGACGTTATACGTTATAGGGAAATGCTATAGTACGTTACACGTTATAACGTAATACTGTATGACGTAATACGTTAGAACGTAATACTGTATAACGTTATACGTTATATCGTAATACCATATAACGTTATACGTTATAACCTAACACCATATGACGTGATACGTTATAACGTAATACCATATTACGTTGTACGTTATAAGGAAATGCTAAAGTACGTTACACGTTATAACGTAGTACTATATAACGTTATACTTTATAACGTAATACCAGATGACGTTATACTTTATAACGTAATACCATATGACGTTATACGTTATAAGGAAATGCTCTAGTACGAAACAACGTTATAACGTAATACTATATAACGTTATTCGTTAGAACGTAATAACATATAACGTTACACGTCATAACGTAATACTGTATAACGTTATACGTTATAACGTAATACCATATGTCGTTATACGTTACAACGTAATACCATATGACGTTATACGTTATAAGGAAGTGCTATAGTACGATACACGTTATAGTGTAATACTATATAACGTTATTCGTTATGACGTAATAACATATAGCGTTATACGTTATGACGCAATACTATATAACGTAATACGTCATAACGAACTACCATAAAACGTTACACGTTATAACGTAATACCATATGACGTTATACGTTATAACGTAATACCATATGACGTTATACGCTATTGGGAAATGCTATAGTACGTTACACGTTATAACGTAATACTGTATAACGTTATACATTATAACGTAATACCATATGACGTTATACGTTATAACGTAATACCATATGACGTTATACGTTGTAACGTAATACTATATATCGTTATACGTTATAACGTAATACCGTATGACGCTATACGTTATAGGGAAATGCTATAGTCCGTTTCACGTTATAACGTAACACTATATAAAGTTATACGTTATAACGTAATCCCATATGACGTTATACGTTATAACGTAATAACATATAACGTTACACGTCATAACGTAATACTGTATAACGTTATACGTTATAACGTAATACCATATGTCGTTATACGTTATAACGTAATACTATATATCGTTATACGTTATAACGTAATACCATATGACGCTATACGTTATAGGGAAATACTGTAGTCCGTTTCACGTTATAACGTAATACTATATAAAGTTATACGTTATAACGCAATCCCATATGACGTTATACGTTATAACGTAATACCATATAACGTTACACGGTTTAACGTAATACTATATAACGTTATACGTCACATGGTAGTAGCAAATAACGTTATACGTTATAAGGTAATGCTACATAACGTTGTACGTTATAACGTAATACGATATGACGTTATACGCTATAGGGAAATGCTATAGTACGTTACACGTTATAACGTAATACTGTATAACGTTATACGTTATAACGTTATACTGTATAACGTTATACGTTATAACGTAATACTGTATAACGTTATACGTTATAACGTAATACTGTATAACGGTATACGTTATAACGTAATACCATATGACGTTATACGTTATAACGTAATACCATATGACGTTATACGTAATAACGTAATACTATATATCGTTATACGTTATAACGTAATACCATATGACGTTATACGTTATAACGTAATACCATATAACGTTACACGTTTTAACGTAATACTATATAACGTTATACGTTATAACGTAATACCATATGACGTTATACGTTATAACGGAATACTGTATGACGTTATACGTTCTAACGTAATACCATATGACGTTATACGTTATAAGGAAATGCTAAAGTACGTTACACGTTGTAACGTAATACTATATAACTATATACGTTACATGGTAATAGTAAAAAACGTTATACGTTATAACGTAATGCTACAGAACGTTATACGTTATATCGTAATACCATATAATGTTATACGTTATAACGTAATACCATATGACGTTATAGTTTATAACGTAATACCATATGGCGATATACTTTATAACGTAATACCATATGACGTTATACGTTATAAGGAAATGCTCTAGTACGATACACGTTATAACGTAATACTATATAACGTTATTCGTTAGAACGTAATATCATATAACGTTATACGTTATAACGTAATACTATATAACGTAATACGTCATAACGTAATACCACATAACGTTACACGTTATAACGTAATACGATATGACGTTATACGTTATAACGTAATACTATATATCGTTATACGTTATAACGTAATACCATATGACGTTATACGTTATAACGTAATACCATATGACGTTTTACGTTATAAGCAAATGCTATAGTACGTTACACGATACAACGTAATACTATATAACGTTATACGTTATAACGTAATACCATATGACGTTATACGTTATAACGTACAACCATATGACGTTATACGTTATAACGTAATACCATATAACGTTACACGTTATAACGTAATACTATATATCGTTATACGTTATAACGTAATACCATATGACGTTATACGTTATTGGGAAATGCTATAGTACGTTACACGTTATAAAGTAATACTGTATAACGTTATACATTATAACGTACTACCATATGAGGTTATACGTTATAGCGTAATACCATATGACCTTATACGTTATTGGGAAATGCTATAGTACGTTACACGTTATATAGTAATACTGTATAACGTTATACATTATAACGTAATACCATATGACGTTATACGTTATAACGTAATACCATATGACGTTATACGTTATAACGTAATACCATATAACGTTATACGTTATAACGGAATACTCTATGACGTTATACGTTATAACGTAATACCATATGACGTTATACGTTATAACGTAATACGATATGACGGTATACGTTATAACGTAATCCTATATATCGTTATACGTTATAACGTAATACCATATGACGTTATACGTTATAAGGAAATGCTAAAGTACGTTACACGTTATAACGTAATACTATATAACGTTATACTTTATAACGTACTACCATATGACGTTATACGTTATAACGTAATACCATATGACGTTATAGTTTATAACGCAATACCATATGACGTTATACGTTATAACGTAAGACCATATGACGTTATACGTTATAAGCAAATGCTATAGTCCGTTACACGTTTTAACGTAATACTATATAACGTTATACGCTATAACGTAATACCATATGACGTTATACGTTATAACGTATTACTATATAACGTTATAAGTCACATGGTAGTAGCAAATAACGTTATACGTTATAAGGTAATGCTACATAACGTTGTACGTTATAACGTAATACGATATGACGTTATACGCTATAGGGAAATGCTATAGTACGTTACACGTTATAACGTAATACTGTATAACGCTATACGTTATAACGTAATACCATATGACGTTATACGTTATAACGTAATACCATATAACGTTATACGTTATAACGTAATACTATATAACGTTATACGTTATAACGTAATACCATATGACGTTTTACGTTATAACGTAATACCATATGACGTTGTACGTTATAACATAATACGATATGACGTTATACGTTATAGGGAAATGCTATAGTACGTTACACGTTATAACATAATACGATATGACGTTATACGTTATAGGGAAATGCTATAGTACGTTACACGTTATAACGTAATACTGTATGACGTAATACGTTAGAACGTAATACTGTATAACGTTATACGTTATAACGTAATACTATATAACGTTATACGATATAACGTAATACCATATAACGTTCTACGTTATAACGTAATACCATATGACGTTGTACGTTATAACATAATACGATATGACGTTATACGTTATAGGGAAATGCTATAGTACGTTACACGTTATAACATAATACGATATGACGCTATACGTTATAGGGAAATGCTATAGTACGTTACACGTTATAACGTAATACTGTATGACGTAATACGTTATAACGTAATACTGTATAACGTTATGCGTTATAACGTAATACCATATAACCTTATACGTTATAACGTAAAACCATATAACGCTATACGTTATAACGTAATACTATATAACGTTATACGTTATAACGTAATACTATATAACGTTATACGTTACATGGTAATAGTAAATAACGTTATACGTTATAACGTAATGCTACAGAACGTTATACGTTATATCGTAATACCATATAACGTTATACGTTATAACGTAGCACCATATGACGTTATACGTTATAACGTAATACCATATGACGTTATACGTTATAAGCAAATGCTATAGTCCGTTACACGTTTTAACGTAATACTATATAACGTTATACGTTATAACGTAATACCATATGACGTTATACGTTATAACGTATTACTATATAACGTTATAAGTCTCATGGTAGTAGCAAATAACGTTATACGTTATAAGGTAATGCTACATAACGTTGTACGTTATAACGTAATACGATATGACGTTATACGCTATAGGGAAATGCTATAGTACGTTACACGTTATAACGTAATGCTGTATAACGTTATACGTTATAACGTAATACCATATGACGTTATACGTTATAACGTAATTCCATATAACGTTATACGATATAACGTAATACCATATAACGTTCTACGTTATAACGTAATACCATATGACGTTGTACGTTATAACATAATACGATATGACGTTATACGTTATAGGGAAATGCTATAGTACGTTACACGTTATAACATAATACGATATGACGTTATACGTTATAGGGAAATGCTATAGTACGTTACACGTTATAACGTAATACTGTATGACGTAATACGTTATAACGTAATACTGTATAACGTTATGCGTTATAACGTAATACCATATGACCTTATACGTTATAACGTAATACCATATGACGTTAGACGTTATAAGGAAATGCCAAAGTACGTTACACGTTATAACGTAATACTATATAACGTTATACGTTACATGGTAATAGTAAATAACGTTATACGTTATAACGTAATGCTACCGAACGTTATACGTTATATCGTAATACCATATAACGTTATACGTTATAACGTAATCCTATATATCGTTATACGTTATAACGTAATACCATATGACGTTATACGTTATAACGTAATACCATATGACGTTATAGTTTATAACGTAATACCATATGACGTTATACGTTATAACGTAAGACCATATGACGTTATACGTTATAAGCAAATGCTATAGTCCGTTACACGTTTTAACGTAATACTATATAACGTTATACGCTATAACGTAATACCATATGACGTTATACGTTATAACGTATTACTATATAACGTTATAAGTCACATGGTAGTAGCGAATAACGTTATACGTTATAAGGTAATGCTACATAACGTTGTACGTTATAACGTAATACGATATGACGTTATACGTTATAGGGAAATGCTATAGTACGTTACACGTTATAACGTAATACTATATAACGTTATACGTTATAACGTAATACCATATAACGTTATACGTTATTACTGAATACTGTATGACGTTATACGTTATAACGTAATACCATATGACGTTATACGTTATAAGGAAATGCTAAAGTACGTTACACGTTATAACGTAATACTATATAACGTTATACGTTACATGGTAATAGTAAATAACGTTATACGTTATAACGTAATGCTACAGAACGTTATACGTTATATCGTAATACCATATAACGTTATACGTTATAACGTAGCACCATATGACGTGATACGTTATAACGTAATACCATATGACGTTATACGTTATAAGGAAATGCTAAAGTACGTTACACGTTATAACGTAGTACTATATAACGTTATACTTTATAACGTACTACCATATGACGTTATACGTTATAAGGTAATACCATATGACGTTATACTTTATAACGTAATACCAGATGACGTTATACGTTATAACGTAATACCATATGACGTTATACGTTATTGGGAAATGCTATAGTACGTTACACGTTATAACGTAATACTGTATAACGTTATACATTATAACGTAATACCATATGACGTTATACGTTATAACGTAATACCATATGACGTTATACGTTATAACGTAATACTATATATCGTTAAACGTTATAACGTAATACCATATGACACTATACGTTATAGAGAAATGCTATAGTCGTTTCACGTTATAACGTAATACTATATAAAGTTATACGTTATAACGTAATCCCATATGACGTTATACGTTATAACGTAATACTATATAACGTTATACGTTATAACGTAATACCATATGACGTTATACGTTATAACGTAATACTATATAACGTAATACGTCACATGGTAGTTGTAAATAACGTTATACGTTATAAGGTAATGATACATAACGTTGTACGTTATAACGTAATACCATTTAACGTTACATGTTATAACGTAATACTATATAACGTTATACGTTATAACGTAATACCATATGACGTTATGCGTTATAAGGTAATACCATATGACGTTATACGTTATAACGTAACACTATATGACGTTATACGTTATAACGTAATACTATATAACGATATACGTCACATGGTAGTAGTAAATAACGTTATACGTTATAAGGTAATGATACATAACGTTGTACATTATAACGTAATACCATTTAACGTTACATGTTATAACGCAGTACCATATAACGTTACACGTTATAAAGTAATACTATATAACGTTACACGTTATAAAGTAATACTATATAACGTTATACGTTATAACGTAATACCATATGACGTTATAGATTATAACGTAATAACATATAACTTTATACGTTATAACGTAATACCATATAAAGTTACACGTTATAACGTAATACTATATAACGTTACACGTTATAACGTAATACCATATGACGTTATACGTTATAACGTAACACTATATAACGTTGTACGTTATAATGTAATACCTTATGACGGTATACGTTATAGCGTAATACCATATGACGTTATACGTTATAATGTAATACCTTATGACGGTATACGTTATAACGGAATACTATATATCGTTATACGTTATAACGAAATACCATATAACGCTATACGTTATAGGGAAATGCTATAGTACGTTTCACGTTATAAAGTAATACTGTATAACGTTATACATTATAACATAATACCATATGACGTTACATGTTATAACGTAATACTATATGACGTTATACGTTATAACGTAATACCATATGACGTTATACGTTATAACGTAATACTATATAACGTAATACGTCACATGGTAGTTGTAAATAACGTTATACGTTATAAGGTAATGATACATAACGTTGTACGTTATAACGTAATACCATTTCACGTTACATGTTATAACGTAATACTATATAACGTTATACGTTATAACGTAATACCATATGACGTTATGCGTTATAAGGTAATACCATATGACGTTATACGTTATAACGTAACACTATATAACGTTATACGTTATAACGTAATACTATATAACGTTATACGTCACATGGTAGTAGTAAAAAAACGTTATACGTTATAAGGTAATGATACATAACGTTGTACGTTATAACGTAATACCATTTAACGTTACATGTTATAACGCAGTACCATATAACGTTACACGTTATAAAGTAATACTATTTAACGTTATACGTTATAACGTAATACCATATGACGTTATAGATTATAACGTAATAACATATAACTTTATACGTTATAACGTAATACCATATAACGTTACACGTTATAACGTAATACTATATAACGTTATACGTTATAACGTAATACCATATGACGTTATACGTTATAAGGAAATGCTAAAGTACGTTACACGTTATAACGTAATACTATATAACGTTATACGTTACATGGTAATAGTAAATAACGTTATACGTTATAAGGTAATGCTACAGAACGTTATACGTTATATCGTAATACCATATAACGTTATACGTTATAACGTAGCACCATATGACGTGATACGTTATAACGTAATACCATATGACGTTATACGTTATAAGGAAATGCTAAAGTACGTTACACGTTATAACGTAGTACTATATAACGTTATACTTTATAACGTACTACCATATGACGTTATACGTTATAAGGTAATACCATATGACGTTATACTTTATAACGTAATACCAGATGACGTTATACTTTATAAGGTAATACCATATGACGTTATACGTTATAAGGAAATGCTCTAGTACGAAACAACGTTATAACGTAATACTATATAACGTTATTCGTCAAAACGTAATAACATATAACGTTACACGTCATAACGTAATACTGTATAACGTTATACGTTATAAGGTAATACCATATGTCGTTATACGTTACAACGTAATACCATATGACGTTATACGTTATAAGGAAATGCTATAGTACGATACACGTTATAGCGTAATACTATATAACGTTATTCGTTATAACGTAATAACATATAACGTTATACGTTATAACGTAATACTATATAACGTAATACGTCATAACGAACTACCCTAAAATGTTACACGTTATAACGTAATACCATATGACGTTAGATGTTATAATGTAATACGATATGACGTTATACGTTATAACGTAATACCATATGACGTTATACGTTATTGGGAAATGCTATAGTACGTTACACGTTATAACGTAATACTGTATAACGTTATACATTATAACGTAATACCATATGACGTTATACGTTATAACGTAATACCATATGACGTTATACGTTATAACGTAATACTATATATCGTTAAACGTTATAACGTAATACCATATGACGCTATACGTTATAGAGAAATGCTATAGTCGTTTCACGTTATAACGTAATACTATATAAAGTTATACGTTATAACGTAATCCCATATGACGTTATACGTTATAACGTAATACTATATAACGTTATACGTTATAACGTAATACCATATGACGTTATACGTTATAACGTAATACTATATAACGTAATACGTCACATGGTAGTTGTAAATAACGTTATACGTTATAAGGTAATGATACATAACGTTGTACGTTATAACGTAATACCATTTAACGTTACATGTTATAACGTAATACTATATAACGTTATACGTTATAACGTAATACCATATGACGTTATGCGTTATAAGGTAATACCATATGACGTTATACGTTATAACGTAACACTATATGACGTTATACGTTATAACGTAATACTATATAACGTTATACGTCACATGGTAGTAGTAAATAACGTTATACGTTATAAGGTAATGATACATAACGTTGTACGTTATAACGTAATACCATTTAACGTTACATGTTATAACGCAGTACCATATAACGTTACACGTTATAAAGTAATACTATATAACGTTATACGTTATAACGTAATACCATATGACGTTATAGATTATAACGTAGTAACATATAACTTTATACGTTATAACGTAATACCATATAACGTTACACGTTATAACGTAATACTATATAACGTTACACGTTATAACGTAATACCATATGACGTTATACGTTATAACGTAACACTATATGACGTTATACGTTATAATGTAATACCTTATGACGGTATACGTTATAACGTAATACCATATGACGTTATACGTTATAATGTAATACCTTATGACGGTATACGTTATAACGGAATACTATATATCGTTATACGTTATAACGAAATACCATATGACGCTATACGTTATAGGGAAATGCTATAGTACGTTTCACGTTATAAAGTAATACTGTATAACGTTATACATTATAACATAATACCATATGACGTTACATGTTATAACGTAATACTATATGACGTTATACGTTATAACGTAATACCATATGACGTTATACGTTATAACGTAATACTATATAACGTAATACGTCACATGGTAGTTGTAAATAACGTTATACGTTATAAGGTAATGATACATAACGTTGTACGTTATAACGTAATACCATTTCACCTTACATGTTATAACGTAATACTATATAACGTTATAGGTTATAACGTAATACCATATGACGTTATGCGTTATAAGGTAATACCATATGACGTTATACGTTATAACGTAACACTATATAACGTTATACGTTATAACGTAATACTATATAACGTTATACGTCACATGGTAGTAGTAAAAAAACGTTATACGTTATAAGGTAATGATACATAACGTTGTACGTTATAACGTAATACCATTTAACGTTACATGTTATAACGCAGTACCATATAACGTTACACGTTATAAAGTAATACTATTTAACGTTATACGTTATAACGTAATACCATATGACGTTATAGATTATAACGTAATAACATATGACGTTATACGTTATAATGTAATACCTTATGACGGTATACGTTATAACGGAATACTATATATCGTTATACGTCACATGGTAGTAGTAAATAACGTTATACGTTATAAGGTAATGATACATAACGTTGTACGTTATAACGTAATACCATTTAACGTTACATGTTATAACGTAATACTATATAACGTTATTCGTTATAACGTAATACTATAAAACGTTATTCGTTATAACGTAATATCATTTAACGATATACGTCATAACGTAATACTGTATAACGTAATACGTTACAACGAAATACCATATAACGTTACACCTTATAACGTAATACCATATAACGTTACACGTTATAACGTAATACTATATAACGTTATACGTTATAACGTAATACCATATGACGTTATACGTTATAACGTAATACTATATAACGTAATACGTCACATGGTAGTAGTAAATAACGTTATACGTTATAAGGTAGTGATACATAACGTTGTACGTTATAACGTAATACTATTTAACGTTACATGTTATAACGTAATACTATATAACGTTATACGTTATAACGTAATACCATATGACGTTATGCGTTATAAGCAAATGCTATAGAACGTTACACGTTACAACGTAATACTATATAAGGTTATACGTTATAACGTAATACCATATAACGTTACACGTTATAACGTAATACCATATAACGTTATACGTTATAACGTAATGCCATATAACGTTACACGTTATAACGTAATACTATATAACGTTACACGTTATAACGTAATACCATATAACGTTACACGTTATAACGTAATACCTTATGACGTTATACGTTAGAAGCAATTGCTATAGTGCGTTACACGTTACAACGTAATACTATATAACGTTATACGTTATAACGTAATAACATATGACGTTATACGTTATAACGTAATACCATATGACGTTATAGATTATAACGTAATAACATATAACGTTATACGTATAAGCAAATGCTATAGAACGTTACACGTTACAACGTAATACTATATAACGTTATATGTTATAACGTAATACCATATAACGTTAGATTATAACGTAATAACATATAACGTTATACGTTAAAAGCAAATGCTTTAGAACGTTACACGTTACAACGTAATACTATATAACGTTATACGTTATAACGTAATACCATATAACGTTACACGTTATAACGTAATACCATATAACGTTATACATTGTAACGTAATGCCATATAACGTTACACGTTATAACGTAATACTATATAACGTTACACGTTATAACGTAATACCACATAACGTTACACGTTATAACGTAATACCTTATGACGTTATACGTTATAACGTAATACCATATGACGTTATACGTTATAACGGAATACTATATATCGTGGTGCGTTATAACGTAATACTATATGACGCTATACGTTATACTGAAATGCTATAGTACGTTACACGTTATAAAGTAATACTGTATAACGTTATACATTATAACGTAATACCATATGACGTTATACGTTATAACGTAATACCATATGACGTTATACGTTATAACGGAATACGATATATCGTTAGACGTTATAACGTAATACCATATGACGCTATACGTTATAACGTATTACCATATGACGTTATACGTTATAACGTAAAGCCATATACCGTTACACGTTATAACGTAATACTATATAACGTTATACGTTATAACGTAATACCATATAACGTTAGATTATAACGTAATAACATATAACGTTATACATTATAACGTAATGCCATATCACGTTACACGTTATAACGTAATACGATATAACATTACACGTTATACCGTAATACCATATAACGTTACACGTTATAACGTAATACCTTATGACGTTATACGTCACATGGTAGTAGTAAATAACGTTATACGTTATAAGTTAATGCTACATAACGTTGTACGTTATAACGTAATACCACATAACGTTATACATTATAACGTAACGCCATATAACGTTACACGTTATAACGTAATACTATATAACGTTACACGTTATAACGTAATACCATATAACTTTATACGTTGTACGTAAATGCTATAGTACGTTACAAGTAACGTTATAAGTTATAACGTAATACCATATGACGTTATAGATTATAACGTAATAACATATAACGTTATACGTTATAACGTAATACTATATAGCGTTATACGTTATAACGTAATACCATATGACTTTATACGTTATTGGGAAATGCTATAGTACGTTACACGTTATAAAGTAATACTGTATAACGTTATACGTCACATGGTAGTAGTAAATAACGTTATACGTTATAAGGTAGTGCTACATAACGTTGAACGTTATAACGTAATACCATATAGCTTTACACGTTATAACGTAATACTATATAACGTTATACGCTATAACGTAATACCATATGACGTTATACGTTATAACGTAATACCATATGACGTTATACGTTATAAGTAAATGCTATAGTACGTTACACGTTATAACGTAATACTATATAACGTTATTCGTTATAACGTAATAACATATAACGTTATACGTCATAACGTAATACTATATAACGTAATACGTTATAACGAAATGCCATATAACGTTACACGTTATAACATAATACCATATGACGTTATACGTTATAACGCAATACCATATGACGTTATACGTTATTGGGAAATGCTATAGTACGTTACACGTTATGAAGTAAGACTGCATAACGTTATACATTATAACGTAATACCATATGACGTTATACGTTATAACGTAATACCATATGACGTTATGCGTTATAACGGAATACTATATAACGTTATACGTTATAACGTAATACCATATGACGCTATACGTTATAACGTAATACAATATGACGTTATACGTTATAACGTAATGCCATATACCGTTACACGTTATAACGTAATACTATATAACGTTATACGTTATAATGTAATACCATATGACGTTATAGATTATAACGTAATAACATATAACGTTATACGTTATAAGCAAATGCTATAGAACGTTACACGTTACAACGTAATACTATATAACGTTATACGTTATAACGTAATACCATATAACGTTAGATTATAACGTAATAACATATAACGTTACACATTATAACGTAATGCCATATAACGTTACACGTTATAACGTAGTACTATATAACGTTACACGTTATAACGTAATACCATATAACGTAACACGTTATAACGTAATACCTTATGACGTTATACGTTATAACGTAACACTATATGTCGGTATACGTCACATGGCAGTAGTAAATAACGTTATACGTTATAAGGTAATGCTACATAACGTTGTACGTTATAACGTAATACCACATAACGTTACACGTCATATCGTGATACGATATAACGTTATACGTTATAACGTAATACCATATGACGTTATACGTTATAACGTAATACCATATGACGTTATACGTTATAAGCAAATGCTATAGTACGTTACACGTTACAACGTAATACTATATAATGTTATACGTTATAACGTAATACCACATAACGTTACACGTTATAACGTAATACCTTATGACGTTATACGTTATAACGGAATACAATATATCGTTGTGCGTTATAACGTAATACCATATGACGCTATACGTTATACTGAAATGCTATAGTACGTTACACGTTATAAAGTAATACTGTATAACGTTATACATTATAACGTAATACCATATGACGTTATACGTTATAACGTAATACCATATGACGTTATACGTTATAACGGAATACGATATATCGTTAGACGTTATAACGTAATACCATATGACGCTATACGTTATAACGTATTACCATATGACGTTATACGTTATAACGTAAAGCCATATACTGTTACACGTTATAACGTAATACTATATAACGTTATACGTTATAACGTAATACCATATAACGTTAGATTATAACGTAATAACATATAACGTTATACATTATAACGTAATGCCATATCACGTTACACGTTATAACGTAATACGATATAACATTACACGTTATACCGTAATACCATATAACGTTACACGTTATAACGTAATACCTTATGACGTTATACGTCACATGGTAGTAGTAAATAACGTTATACGTTATAAGTTAATGCTACATAACGTTGTACGTTATAACGTAATACCACATAACGTTATACATTATCACGTAACGCCATATAACGTTACACGTTATAACGTAATACTATATAACGTTACACGTTATAACGTAATACCATATAACTTTATACGTTGTAAGTAAATGCTATAGTACGTTACAAGTAACGTTATAAGTTATAACGTAATACCATATGACGTTATAGATTATAACGTAATAACATATAACGTTATACGTTATAACGTAATACTATATAGCGTTATACGTTATAACGTAATACCATATGACTTTATACGTTATTGGGAAATGCTATAGTACGTTACACGTTATAAAGTAATACTGTGTAACGTTATACGTCACATGGTAGTAGTAAATAACGTTATACGTTATAAGGTAGTGCTACAGAACGTTGAACGTTATAACGTAATACCATATAGCTTTACACGTTATAACGTAATACTATATAACGTTATACGCTATAACGTAATACCATATGACGTTATACGTTATAACGTAATACCATATGACGTTATACGTTATAAGTAAATGCTATAGTACGTTACACGTTATAACGTAATACTATATAACGTTATTCGTTATAACGTAATAACATATAACGTTATACGTCATAACGTAATACTATATAACGTAATACGTTATAACGAAATGCCATATAACGTTACACGTTATAACATAATACCATATGACGTTATACGTTATAACGCAATACCATATGACGTTATACGTTATTGGGAAATGCTATAGTACGTTACACGTTATAAAGTAAGACTGTATAACGTTATACATTATAACGTAATACCATATGACGTTATACGTTATAACGTAATACCATATGACGTTATGCGTTATAACGGAATACTATATAACGTTATACGTTATAACGTAATACCATATGACGCTATACGTTATAACGTAATACCATATGACGTTATACGTTATAACGTAATGCCATATACCGTTACACGTTATAACGTAATACTATATAACGTTATACGTTATAACGTAATACTATATAACGTTATACGTTATAACGTAATACCATATAACGTTAGATTATAACGTAATAACATATAACGTTACACGTCATATCGTGATACGATATAACGTTATACGTTATAACGTAATACCATATGACGTTATACGTTATAACGTAATACCATATGACGTTATACGTTATAAGCAAATGCTATAGTACGTTACACGTTACAACGTAATATTATATAACGTTATACGTTATAACGTAATAACATATGACGTTATACGTTATAACGTAATACCATATGACGTTATAGATTATAACGTAATAACATATAACGTTATACGTTATAAGCAAATGCTATAGAACGTTACACGTTACAACGTAATACTATATAACGTTATACGTTATAACGTAATACCATGTAACGTTACACGTTATAACGTAATACCATATAACGTTATACATTATAACGTGATGCCATATAACGTTACACGTTATAGCGTAATACTATATAACGTTACACGTTATAACGTAATACCATATAACGTTACACGTTATAATGTAATACCTTATGACGTTATACGTTATAACGTAATACCATATGACGTTATACGTTATAACGGAATACTATATATCGTTATGCGTTATAACGTAATAACATATGACGCTATACGTTATACTGAAATGCTATAGTACGTTACACGTTATAAAGTAATACTGTATAACGTTATACATTATAACGTAATACCATATGACGTTATACGTTATAACGTAATACCATATGACGTTATACGTTATAACGGAATACGATATATCGTTATACGTTATAACGTAATACCATATGACGCTATACGCTATAACGTAATACCATATGACGTTATACGTTATAACGTAAAGCCATATACCGTTACACGTTATAACGTAATACTATATAACGTTATACGTTATAATGTAATACCATATGACGTTATAAATTATAACGTAATAACATATAACGTTATACGTTATAAGCAAATGCTATAGAACGTTACACGTTACAACGTAATACTATGTAACGTTATACGTTATAACGTAATACCATATAACGTTACACGTTATAACGCAATACCATATAACGTTATACATTATAACGTAATGCCATATAACGTTACACGTTATAACGTAATACTATATAACGTTACACGTTATAACGTAATACCATATAACGTTACACGTTATAATGTAATACCTTATGACGTTATACGTTATAACGTAATACCATATGACGTTATACGTTATAACGGAATACTATATATCGTTATGCGTTATAACGTAATAACAAATGACGCTATACGTTATACTGAAATGCTAGAGTACGTTACACGTTATAAAGTAATACTGTATAACGTTATACATTATAACGTAATACCATATGACGTTATACGTTATAACGTAATACCATATGACGTTATACGTTATAACGGAATACGATATATCGTTATACGTTATAACGTAATACCATATGACGCTATACGCTGTAACGTAATACCATATGACGTTATACGTTATAACGTAAAGCCATATACCGTTACACGTTATAACGTAATACTATATAACGTTATACGTTATAATGTAATACCATATGACGTTATAGATTATAACGTAATAACATATAACGTTATACGTTATAAGCAAATGCTATAGAACGTTACACGTTACAACGTAATACTATATAACGTTATACGTTATAACGTGATACCATATAGCGTTAGATTATAACGTAATAACATATAACGTTATACATTATAACGTAATGCCATATAACGTTACACGTTATAACGTAATACTATATAACGTTACACGTTATACCGTAATACCATATAACGTTACACGTTATAACGTAATACCTTATGACGTTATACGTCACATGGTAGTAGTAAATAACGTTATACGTTATAAGGTAATGCTACATAACGTTGTACGTTATAACGTAATACCACATAACGTTATACATTATAACGTAATGCCATATAACGTTACACGTTATAACGTAATACTATATAACGTTACACGTTATAACGTAATACCATATAACGTTATACGTTATAAGTAAATGCTATAGTACGTTACAAGTAACGTTATAAGTTATAACGTAATACCATATGACGTTATAGATTATAACGTAATAACATATAACGTTATACGTTATAACGTAATAACATATAACGTTATACGTTATAGGGAAATGCTATAGTACGTTACACGTTATACGTTATAACGTAATACCATCTGACGTTATACGTTATAACGTAATACCATATAACGTTATACGTTATAACGTAATACTATATAACGTTATACGTTATAACGCAATACCATATAACGTTACACGTTATAACGTAATAACATATAACGTTATACATTATAACGTAATGCCATATAACGTTACACGTTATAACGTAATACTATATATCGTTATACGTTATAACGTAATACCATATGACGTTATACGTTATTGGGAAATGCTATAGTACGTTACACGTTATAAAGTAATACTGTATAACGTTATACATTATAACGTAATACCATATGACGTTATACGTTATAGCGTAATACCATATGACCTTATATGTTATTGGGAAATGCTATAGTACGTTACACGTTATAAAGTAATACTGTATAACGTTATACATTATAACGTAATACCATATGACGTTATACGTTATAACGTAATACCATATGACGTTATACGTTATAACGTAATACCATATAACGTTATACGTTATAACGGAATACTCTATGACGTTATACGTTATAACGTAATACCATATGACGTTAGACGTTATAAGGAAATGCCAAAGTACGTTACACGTTATAACGTAATACTATATAACGTTATACGTTACATGGTAATAGTAAATAACGTTATACGTTATAACGTAATGCTACAGAACGTTATACGTTATATCGTAATACCATATAACGTTATACGTTATAACGTAATCCTATATATCGTTATACGTTATAACGTAATACCATATGACGTTATACGTTATAACGTAATACGATATGACGTTATACGTTATAACGTAATCCTATATATCGTTATACGTTATAACGTAATACCATATGACGTTATACGTTATAAGGAAATGCTAAAGTACGTTACACGTTATAACGTAATACTATATAACGTTATACGTTATAACGTAATACCATATGACGTTATACGTTATAACGTAATACCATATAACGTTACACGTTTTAACGTAATACTATATAACGTTATACGTTATAACGTAATACCATATGACGTTATACGTTATAACGGAATACTGTATGACGTTATACGTTCTAACGTAATACTATATAACGTTATACGTTATAACGTAATACCATATGACGTTATACGTTATAACGTATTACTATATAACGTTATAAGTCACATGGTAGTAGCAAATAACGTTATACGTTATAAGGTAATGCTTCATAACGTTGTACGTTATAACATAATACGATATGACGTTATACGTTATAGGGAAATGCTATAGTACGTTACACGTTATAACATAATACGATATGACGTTATACGTTATAGGGAAATGCTATAGTACGTTACACGTTATAACGTAATACTGTATGACGTAATACGTTATAACGTAATACTGTATAACGTTATGCGTTATAACGTAATACCATATGACCTTATACGTTATAACGTAATACCATATAACGCTATACGTTATAACGTAATACTATATAACGTTATACGTTATAACGTAATACCATATAACGTTATACGTTATAACTGAATACTGTATGACGTTATACGTTATAACGTAATACCATATGACGTTATACGTTATAAGGAAATGCTAAAGTACGTTACACGTTATAACGTAATACTATATAACGTTATACGTTACATGGTAATAGTAAATAACGTTATACGTTATAACGTAATGCTACAGAACGTTATACGTTATATCGTAATACCATATAACGTTATACGTTATAACCTAACACCATATGACGTGATACGTTATAACGTAATACCATATGACGTTGTACGTTATAAGGAAATGCTAAAGTACGTTACACGTTATAACGTAGTACTATATAACGTTATACTTTATAACGTACTACCAGATGACGTTATACTTTATAACGTAATACCATATGACGTTATACGTTATAAGGAAATGCTCTAGTACGAAACAACGTTATAACGTAATACTATATAACGTTATTCGTTAGAACGTAATAACATATAACGTTACACGTCATAACGTAATACTGTATAACGTTATACGTTATAACGTAATACCAAATGTCGTTATACGTTACAACGTAATACCATATGACGTTATACGTTATAAGGAAGTGCTATAGTACGATACACGTTATAGTGTAATACTATATAACGTTATTCGTTATGACGTAATAACATATAGCGTTATACGTTATGACGCAATACTATATAACGTAATACGTCATAACGAACTACCATAAAACGTTACACGTTATAACGTAATACCATATGACGTTATACGTTATAACGTAATACCATATGACGTTATACGTTATAACGTAATACCATATGACGTTATACGCTATTGGGAAATGCTATAGTACGTTACACGTTATAACGTAATACTGTATAACGTTATACATTATAACGTAATACCATATGACGTTATACGTTATAACGTAATACCATATGACGTTATACGTTGTAACGTAATACTATATATCGTTATACGTTATAACGTAATACCGTATGACGCTATACGTTATAGGGAAATGCTATAGTCCGTTTCACGTTATAACGTAACACTATATAAAGTTATACGTTATAACGTAATCCCATATGACGTTATACGTTATAACGTGATACCATATAACGTTGCACGTTTTAACGTAATACTATATAACGTTATACGTTATAACGTAATACCATATGACGTTATACGTTATAACGTATTACTATATAACGTTATACGTCACATGGTAGTAGCAAATAACGTTATACGTTATAAGGTAATGCTACATAACGTTGTACGTTATAACGTAATACGATATGACGTTATACGCTATAGGGAAATGCTATAGTACGTTACACGTTATAACGTAATACTGTATAACGTTATACATTATAACGTAATACCATATGACGTTATACGTTATAACGTAATACCATATGACGTGATACGTTATAACGTAATACTATATATCGTTATACGTTATAACGTAATACCATATGACGCTATACGTTATAGGGAAATACTGTAGTCCGTTTCACGTTATAACGTAATACTATATAAAGTTATACGTTATAACGTAATCCCATATGACGTTATACGTTATAACGTAATACCATATAACGTTACACGGTTTAACGTAATACTATATAACGTTATACGTCACATGGTAGTAGCAAATAACGTTATACGTTATAAGGTAATGCTACATAACGTTGTACGTTATAACGTAATACGATATGACGTTATACGCTATAGGGAAATGCTATAGTACGTTACACGTTATAACGTTATACTGTATAACGTTATACGTTATAACGTTATACTGTATAACGTTATACGTTATAACGTAATACTGTATAACGTTATACGTTATAACGTAATACTGTATAACGTTATACGTTATAACGTAATACCATATGACGTTATACGTTATAACGTAATACCATATGACGTTATACGTAATAACGTAATACTATATATCGTTATACGTTATAACGTAATACCATATGACGTTATACGTTATAACGTAATACCATATAACGTTACACGTTTTAACGTAATACTATATAACGTTATACGTTATAACGTAATACCATATGACGTTATACGTTATAACGGAATACTGTATGACGTTATACGTTCTAACGTAATACCATATGACGTTATACGTTATAAGGAAATGCTAAAGTACGTTACACGTTGTAACGTAATACTATATAACTATATACGTTACATGGTAATAGTAAAAAACGTTATACGTTATAACGTAATGCTACAGAACGTTATACGTTATATCGTAATACCATATAATGTTATACGTTATAACGTAATACCATATGACGTTATAGTTTATAACGTAATACCATATGGCGATATACTTTATAACGTAATACCATATGACGTTATACGTTATAAGGAAATGCTCT